>CM076980.1:19283294-19710794 GCA_039105355.1 Benthosema pterotum
GGGACCGTGTACTATAGCCATGGTTATTCTTCGATTTCGACATTTTTTAAAAAACGCTCCAAATTGACAAAAAACGACATACTATAGCATGGCGTCCGAGAACGTGTACTATAGCCCATGGTTTTTTCTTCAATTTCGACATTTTTTCAAACGCTCAAAAAACGCTCCGAGACCGTGTACTTTAGCATGTGGTTTTTCTTCGATTTCGACATTTTTTCAAAAACGCTCAAAAACGAAAAAAAAACGGCATACTATAGCATGGCGTCGGAGGGACCGTGTACTATAGCCCATGGTTTTTCTTCAATTTCGACATTTTTTCAAAACGCTCAAAAACGCTCCGAGACCGTGTACTATAGCCCATGGTTTTTCTTCAATTTCGACATTTTTTCAAAACGCTCAAAAACGCTCCGAGACCGTGTACTATAGCCCATGGTTTTTCTTCGATTTCGACATTTTTTCAAAAACGCTCAAAAACGACAAAAAAACGCCATAACTATGCATGGCGTCCGAGACCGTGTACTATAGCCCATGTTTTTTCTTTAATTTCGACATTTTTTCAAAACGCTCAAAAACGCTCCGAGACCGTGTACTATAGCCCATGGTTTTTCTTCGATTTCGACATTTTTTCAAAAACGCTAAAAAACGACAAAAAACACCATACTATAGCATGGCGTACGAGACCGTGTACTATAGCCCATGGTTTTTCTTCAATTTCGACATTTTTCAAAAACGCTCAAAAACGCTCCGAGACCGTGTACTATAGCCCATGGTTTTTCTTCGATTTCGACATTTTTTCAAAAACGCTCAAAACGACAAAAAACAGCATACTATAGCATGGCGTCCGAGACCGTGTACTATAGCCCATGGTTTTTCTTCAATTTCGACATTTTTTCAAAACGCTCAAAAACGCTCCGAGACCGTGTACTATAGCCCATGGTTTTTCTTCAATTTCAACATTTTTTCAAAAACGACAAAAAACGCCATACTATAGCATGGCGTCCTAGACCGTGTACTATAGCCCATGGTTTTTCTTCAATTTCGACATTTTTTCAAAACGCTCAAAAACGCTCCGAGACCGTGTACTATAGCCCATGGTTTTTCTTCGATTTCGACATTTTTTCAAAAACGCTCAAAAACGACAAAAAACGCCATACTATAGCATGGCGTCCGAGAACGTGTACTATAGCCCATGGTTTTTCTTCAATTTCGACATTTTTTCAAAACGCTCAAAAATGCTCCGAGACTGTGTACTATAGCCCATGGTTTTTCTTCAATTTCGACATTTTTTCAAAACGCTCAAAAAACGCTCGAGAGAAGACGTGTACTATAGCCCATGGTTTTTCTTTGATTTCGACATTTTTTCAAAAAACGCTCCAAAACGACAAAAAAACGCCATACTATAGCATGGCGTCCGAGACCGGTGTACTATAGCCATGTTTTTTCTTTATTTTCGACATTTTTTCAAAACGCTCAAAAACGCTCCGAGACCGTGTACTATAGCCCATGGTTTTTCTTCGATTTCGACATTTTTTTCAAAAACGCTAAAAAACGACAAAAAACACCATACTATAGCATGGCGTCCGAGACCGTTTACTATAGCCCATGGTTTTTCTTCAATTTCGACATTTTTTCAAAACGCTCAAAAACGCTCCGAGACCGTGTACTATAGCCCATGGTTTTTCTTCGATTTCGACATTTTTTAAAAAACGCTCAAAAACGACAAAAAACGGCGTACTATAGCATGGCGTCCGAGACCGTGTACTATAGCCCATGGTTTTTCTTCATTTCGACATTTTTTCAAAACGCTCAAAAACGCTCCGAGACCGTGTACTATAGCCCATGGTTTTTCTTCAATTTCAACATTTTTTCAAAAACGACAAAAAACGCCATACTATAGCATGGCGTCCTAGACCGTGTACTATAGCCCATGGTTTTTCTTCGATTTCGACATTTTTTCAAAACGCTCAAAAACGCTCCGGGACCGTGTACTATAGCCCATGGTTTTCTTCGATTTCGACATTTTTTCAAAACGCTCAAAAACGCTCCGAGACCGTGTACTATAGCCCATGGTTTTTCTTCGATTTCGACATTTTTAAAAAACGACAAAAAACGCCATACTATAGCATGGCGTCCGAGACCGTGTACTATAGCCCATGGTTTCTTCGATTTCGACATTTTTTAAAAAACGCTCAAAAACGACAAAAACCGGGTTCTAACGTATACATGGCGTAGCATGGGTCGTCCGAGACCGTGTACTATAGCCATGTTTTTCTTCGATTTCGACATTTTTTCAAAACGCTCAAAAACGCTCCGAGACCGTGTACTATAGCCCATGGTTTTTCTTCAATTTCAACATTTTTTCAAAAACGACAAAAAACGCCATACTATAGCATGGCGTCCGAGACCGTGTACTATAGCCCATGGTTTTTCTTCAATTTCGACATTTTTTCAAAACGCTCAAAAACGCTCCGAGACCGTGTACTATAGCCCATGGTTTTTCTTCGATTTCGACATTTTTTCAAAAACGCATCAAAAACGACAAAAAAACGCCATACTATAGCATGGCGTAAGAGCAAGATTGTAATGCTATACCCATGCGCTTTTGCCAGATTTCGGCATTTTTCGAAAATCTTCAAAATGATGAAAAAAACGTAAGGCTATAGCCTTGCGTTTTTTTCTCGAAATTTCGACATTTTTTCGAAAACCCTCAAAAATGCTCAAACGGTGAAAAAAACGGCATGCTGAGCAAGACTGTAATGCTATACCCTTGTGCTTTTGCCAGATTTCGTCATTTTTCGAAAATCTTCAAAATGATGAAAAAACGTAAGGACTATAGCCTTGCGTTTTTTTTCTCGAAATTTCGACATTTTTTCGAAAATGCTCAAAATGCTCAAAACGGTGAAAACGGCATGCTGAGCAAGATAGACTGTAATGCTATACCTTGTGCTTTTGCCAGATTTCGTCTTTTTTCGAAAATCTTCAAAATGATGAAAAAACATAAGGCTATAGCCTTGCGTTTTTTTTCTCGAAAATTTCGACATTTTTTTGAAAATGCTCAAAAATGCTCAAAACGGTTTGAAAAATGGCATGCTGAGCAAGACTGTAATGCTATACCCTGCGCTTTTGCCAGATTTCGTCATTTTTTCGAAATTTTCAAAATGATGAAAAAACGTAAGGCTATAGCCTTGCGGTTTTTGTCTCAAAATTTCGACATTTTTTCGAAAATGTTTAAAAATGCTCAAAACGGTTGAAAACGGCATGCTGAGCAAGACTGTAATGCTATACCCTTGTGCTTTTGCCAGATTTCGTCATTTTCGAAAATCTTCAAATGATGATGAAAAATGTAAGGCTATAGCCTTGCGTTTTTTTTCTCGAAATTTCGACATTTTTTCGAAAATGCTCAGAAATGCTCAAAACGGTGAAAAACGGCATGCTGAACAAGACTGTAATGCTATACACTTGAACTTCAAAATGATGAAAAAACGTAAGGCTATAGCCTTGCGCTTTTTAGAAATTTTACATCTTTCCAAAATCCTCAAAAATCCTCAAAAATCCTCAAAACGATGAAAATGGCATTCTGTGCAAGACCGTAAGGCTATAGCCATTTTTGCCAGGTTTTGTCATTTTTTGTCATTTTCGAAAAACGTTCATCTTTTTCTTCGTTTTCAAAAATCCTCAAAACGATGACAAATGTTAAGGCTATAGCCTTGCGTTTTGGAAATTTCGACATTTTTCGAAAATACTCAAAACGATGAAAAATGGCATGCTGTGCAAGACCATAAGACATGGTATAGTATATTCATATCATGTACTGCCTGGCGTTTTAACTCGATTTCAACATTTTTTTGGAAAATCCTCAAAATTGCCAAAAAATCTCCGCCTTTTGCCGTCATTTATCGCAAATCCTGGTTTACGTTTTTACTCGATTTCGTCATTGTTGAAATGTATGAAAACGAGGAAAAATGATTTACTATATTATGTTGCCTGAGACCATTGAGTACAGTATGTCGTTTTTCGTGATTTTCGTCAATTACAAAAAAAGAGAAAAAATAAAACATCAAAACTCAAATAACAGACTATAAAACTAAACCCATTGACCAGGGCACCACAGGGAGTTGAACCCCGTTCTGGTAAACCAGAAGAACCACAACCAGTGCCGTATTTGTCGTTTACAGGTCATTTGAGGGTCATTTACAGCTCATTTGAAGGTCATTTGCAGGCTCCAAAGGATATCACATTGATTATGATTGTAGAATTTAGTATAGTCAGAAACTATAGTGTTGCAAAATATAATCTAGCACCAGGGACTAGAATCTAGTGTTGGGAACTAGAATCTAGCATCAGACTCTAGAATCTAGTGTCAGAAACTGTAGTCTAGCATCACTAGATTTTCGAAAAATGACGAAATTGAGGAAAAAACGTAAGCCTAAAGCCCATGGTTTTGGGGCGTGTGAGGATTTTTGAGAAATGACCAAATCGTTAAAAACATTTACTAATGGGGAAAATGATTTAAATCTAAATCTAATCTAAATTATGACTGATTATTTTGACTTGTCTCATTAAGGGTAGAAAATTACGTGCGTGTGTGCGTGTGTGATGCAACATATGCTCTCTGTTTGGGGGGATGTCTGTCTGTGTGTACGTCTGTCCGTGCAATAGACCTATTTCACAGCCAGCGCGTGCTGCCCTCTAGTGGGATAATGGGGGACACCGACATGGGGGGGACCCGACCACTGACTGTCATTGCACAAAAACAATGGCCGTTTGTGCAATGACAATCTTGGTCGGGTCCCCCCCCAGTGTCGGTCCCCCCCATTATCCCCACTAAAGGGCAGCTCGCGCTGGCTGTTGTGGTATATTTTCCCCACAAATAGTGCAAAATATTCACTATTAAACCCCAAAATGAGAACTGAAAAGTGTTCCCAAATTGAACCAGACAACGGTTGAAATGTGGATGGAAGCAGATGAAGATTGGTCTTCCGGGATATTTATTGAAGAAAATGGATTCCCCCGGCCAAGCCCAGGAGCCGTGGGCTCCTGACCTGCGTGGCCAGTTGCCCAAAGACACTCTCTCACACTGCTGCCTCCACTAACTAACTGCTTCAATGCTCAGAACACAGTCAAGATATACTTTCTAACAGAGGTGAATTAACATACAAAGGTGTGGTCAAAACACAGACATTTGATACAGAGAGACAGACATATGGCTAGCATTTGTCTCTGTGGCTCTCCACAGGACAATACTGATGTTTTGGTTCGCACCTTGGCTGGCTTCAAAAAGCCATGAAAACAATGGTATGGTTATGCATGCATGACCCCCAACTTGAAGTTAGCAGACAAAGTGTCTCCTCACTTTTAGCAGGACTAGGCTACTGTCTGTATGTTGATTCAAATGTGACTATGTTTTACATTACAGGATAATATAGAAATGGTTTATTGGATTCTCTATACTTACTCCCCATTCCACCGACTCTAAAGGATCGATAATCATTTGGTATGGAAAATATAAATATGAATCTAAAATACTACTTAATGGAAAATAGAATCAAAGAATCCTATATGATCCACAGTCACTTTGACACACTTTTAACACAATGGAAAATACATCAGAAATAACACTTTAAAGAAGTTCCTGTTCCTTACAACTTGTTTCAGATTAAATAGTTGACTAAAAAGATTTTTCTTCACATTAACAATTTCATCAGAAATTACACCTTGGATTCCTTTTGAACACATTTGAACATTCTAACAATATCGCGGTTGTAATTACCAAATCTCTTTTAAAGCAACTTAGGTTAACCTTAGGTTCAATTATGGATTTTCAATTTTACTTACATACTGACATTCAACACAATACAACTTTGTCATTTTTACCCCTTGTTGTTCACTTTAACACCCCTTTTAAAAGAATGGTTATTGGCCTTCAATCTAAATAAGTAAACACCCAGTTTAATACGGTATTTGATCAAAATATTGCCATAACATTCGTCTCCAATTAAGCTCTTTTGGACATGCGCAATTAATCATTACATAATCGAAACTCCCCGCCTTAAAGTTAGTAGTCTGATATGCAGCTACGATTCCCCGTACGCAGATGTCTGTCAAACACTGGCCTGGTTAGAAACGCACTGGAATCTATGCCCTACCTCATTTTTCAGTCGAGAGTATTTTTCATATGAACCCAAAAATCTTGCATGTCGTGGCAACTAACTGCACAGCGTTTTTTTTTTTTAACTTTAAACCTAAATTTTAACGCGAAAAAGAATAATAGCTTCATTACGTCAAGACGGTTTACAACTGACGCCTAGTGGGAGGAGCGAGGGATCCTTTGGCCTGACACAGCGACTCAATTGATTTTAATCAAGCTTAAATTATTAATTCATTTTCAAATGTCCCAGTGACTCTATATCTTTAAACCAACTTTAACTAATTTGATTGACAAAAACATATACATCAACACATGTCTACGTATGTGCTGATTAAACTTACAAGACATACATTTTTGCAAACAACAGAAAGATATTCTATCTCTCCGTCTGCTATTATGATGATTAAAACTTCTTCTTTGTGTTCACTCGTCGTCTCTCACCTTGGTTCCATTGTCAGTCAAAGCTCGCTGCAGACTGCATGCATGAGTGAATCATGCTGCAGTTACGAAACGCACCGCTAGCTTGTGGCAAAAGCCAGGCCATTGTGTGCCTTTGTTCTCAATTCTGTGATCAGCCAGAAACAATACCAGACCACATCCCCCTTACAGACATATTATAAAATATTGAAGCATTCAATATCAAAACATGTCTGTAAAAGAGAACATGACCGCTGCAAAGCTCTGGTCGAAACACAAAATGAGCTTATAGAACTGTTGAACACTTGCACCAATGAATGAAAACTCTGCTCTTGCTGCTGTCGGTTGTGGATCTGGGCCGCGGTGTCCCTGCTTGGACACGCCGAGATGGAACGCAAAACGGTCCGTGTCGGCAGCTGCGAGTCGAACGCCATGCCGCCTCGCGAGAAGAGTGTAGCGCTCTCACCCCTCGATGACTGCAGTCGAAGGCCGTCTCTCAAGGGTTGCCGCTTCGGAAACGCCGCGCTGATGATGAATCACCCACACGTTCGAGCCTCGTCGCCGTGCATGGAAAGCCGCTTGGTATGGAGTGCTGCAGGGGCAGTGAAAGGTCCCTCGTCGCATCAGGCGCCGTTGTCGCGCCGTCGCTCCATAGCGCCGGTCCTCGCCGTCTTTGTCCCCGAACATCGGGCCGTGCTCCGCACAGACCTCGCGTCGGGATCCATCGTCTCGCCGTGATAACACAGGGCCGCTGCTCCTCACCAAACGCCGCGAAAATAAAGTCTTCTGTCTGGGGCGTGGGGCGTGGGTTCGTCTGGTTGGCACAAAAAATCGCATCATGGACCACCACATTCATCGGGCGCCACTTTGTGGTATATTTTCCCCACAAATAGTGCAAAAATTATTACACTATTAAACCCAAAATGAGACTGAAAAGTGTTCCAAATTGAACCAGACAACGGTGAAAAGTGGATGGGAAGCAGATGAAGATTGGTCTTCCGTGGTATTTATTGACAGAAAATGGATTGGATTCCCCCTGGGCCAAGGCCCAGGAGCCGTGGGCTCTGACCTGCGTGGTCAGTTGCCCCAAAGACACACTCTCTCACTCACTGGCTCACACTAACTGCTTCAATGCTCAGAACACAGTCAAGATATACTTTCTAACAGAGGTGAATAACATACAAAGGGTTGTGGTCAAAACACAGGACATTTGATACAGAGAGACAGACATATGGCTAGCATTTGTCTCTGTGGCTCTCCACGGACAATACTGACTGTTTTGGTTCGCACTTGGCTGGCTTCAAAAGCCATGAAAACAATGGTATGGTAATGCATTGCATGACCCCAACTTGAAGTTAGCAGACAAAGTGTCTCCTCACTTTTAGCAGACATAGGCTATGTCTGTATGTTGATTCAAATGTGACCTATGTTTTAACATTACAGGATAATATAGAAATATGGATTATATGGATTCTCTATACTTCACTGTGAAATAGGCGTATTGACGCAACAGTCGCTGCAGGGGTAAAACATAATTAACAGTCACCCTGAGAGGGTGACTGTTGCCCTCACAGGGTGACGTGACCTGCGGTGGTGGAGACCTGTGCCCAGAAGGGTTACAGATCTAGTTGCAAATATTTTTGTACAGTGAAAACATTTGAATGTGCTGTAAAATGACCTAGCGGCTCTGGGCAGGTTGGCTCCTCCTAGGTCCTAATGCCCTACCTGTCACATACATACACTTCTATAGAGATGCACAGTGACGTTACCGCCCCTGTTCCACTTGACTAGTGGATTACCCATTCATTTTTCTCATAGACTTTTCGAAAATAATTTATATCAAGACGATTACGCCGCGGACAAAACTTTTGGGACAATAAAATAATTTTTAAGATGAAAAACGAAACAAAAAGTCTTGTATCATGCCGTTTTCTACTTCTTCCTAATTATAGATTATATGACGATATTTTGTTTGTTGTCCTGATTTGTCACGACCCGAGTTGGCTTTGGCCGCGGCGCAATCGTGTTTTTATTAACCATTTTCGAAAAGTCTATGAGGAAAATGAATGAGGAATCCACTAGTGGAACAGGGCTGGTCACTGCGCAGGTCTATAGAGCTGCGCAGTGACGTCACCGTCTCATAGACTTTTCAAAAATGATTCATATTTAGATGATTATGCCACGGACAAAGCCAACTCGGGTCGTGACACACTATCTTTTGGGACAATCAAATTATTTCTAAGATGAAAAACGAAACAAAAAGTGTTTTATCCTGCTGTTTTCTACTTCTTGCTAATTAGATATTATATTATATTATAATATTGTTGTAATTATTGTGTAATATTGTTGTCATTATTTGTCACAACCCGAGTAGGTTTGTCCGTGGAACAATCGTGTTTTTATTAACCATTTCCGAATAGTCTATGAGGAAAATGAATGGGGAATCCACATCTGGAACAGGGGCAGTGACGTCACTGCACAGGTCTATTGAGAATGACTTTTAACTGATTGATTGATTGATTTTTTTAACAGATTATAGATTTAGCACCATTTGCACAATGAAGGATGAAACCCTAATTTGGTTTAAACCTAGGTTTATCTATAAATTCTGTTGCAGATCAACGCAAACTCCGCCCCCTGCTCAGAACCCTCACTTTAAAGCAGGGGGTTTTCAACAGGTGGTCGGGGACCACAGTGGTCCTTGAGAGGGTTCCAGGTGGTCCCCAGCTAAGTTGTTTAACCAAATGTACTCTTGAGAGTGTAAAAATGAAACCAATGGACCTGGCGGGTCCATTTGGTTTCATTTTTACACTCTCAGAGTTAAAATATTCATCATCTGAATTAGCCATTTTGGAATGTATGTTTTGCTTGTTTTGTTTCCAATCCAGCCTGAATTGTGGACAAAAGCAAAATAATCTTTAGATTTGGGGTCTGTGGGCCTAAAATATCTCAAATGGGGTCGTGGCTCAAATAATGAAAAAGGTGGTCCCTGAGATGAAAAGGTTGAAAACCCCTGCTTTAATGTGACGAGCATACACACACACCACACACACCACACCCACACCTCACCCACACCCACACCACACACACACACACACAGTGTCTTTGTTTGTTTGTTTGTCATTAAGTGAACAAGCCGGAAGTGCCTATTGAAACCCATTCAAAAAAGGAGGATGTGACATTACACCCCGGCCCAAACCACGGACTGTGCACAAGCACCCACCGATCTTATTCCGGCAATGCGGAATGCAAAGGGAAGACATAATTGAACATAACAACCAAGAAGTTTAATGAAGTAGTCTACCAAATATGAAAAAGTGAGTCGGATTGATGTCTAATATTGAGAATTCCGCTCTTCAAAGTCGGCACTTGTAGTCTCGTAAAGACCTTGACATCACTGATCACTTAAAAGTGTCAGGTTCTCTGTCTGCCGTCTCCTCTCTGCTGTGTTAAGATTATGGATAACTTTTGTGGTAAATTAAATGTGAAACATGTCCTGTGTTGAGAAAACAACAGCATATGTTGACAGAGACACTTCATACATTTGGAAACATATTTTTATTCAAATCAAGATAGTCTGCTGTTCATTTCATAAAAGTAGGCTAACTACAGTGGAATTTCAGTGGACCTCTATGGGCTGGCCTGCAGTACGCTGTTCTAACGGACCCTATGTGTGGCCGCTGTTTCATTTGGGGGCATGAAATTTGTACACAGGGAAATTTCCTCAAGTCAGGTCCGGAGTAGACTTGGTAAAGTGGGCGGAACATCAGGGGATTTGGTCTTTACTTGTGCAAATGTGAACTTGAGTATTGGAATGGTAGGCTACTTGGTCGATGACTGATGACGTATCACAAGTTCACAAGGATGCAAGTATGGACAAGTACGAGTATTGAAAAACAACCACAGACTGACTAGAAAAAAATAGTGGTATTTTCTGTGGCCACTGACCATGTGACTGTGACTGTGATTGGCGCATCTTCATCCGCTTCGAGGCCGGAGCGGATGAACTACCTAAACTATATATTCTTTAAAGAATGCATTTTAAGATCCTGAGTGATTATCACCACCGTTGAAAGAAAATGAAGGCCAGAAACTTCTGATATAATGTACCACCTGCAACACACATCACTCACAAAGCCCAGCAAATTCCTGTCCTCACCTATCCACCTATGAAACTCACTCTTAGCAGCCTTTCCACCTTCCCATCCAACCCTTCATCAAAAGAGAATACACAATATGCCCACACGTGCACTGTGCACAGACACACATCTTTAAGCAGCTGCGTCATTATAAAACTCTTTTGAACTTCACACTGGAAGTCAAATGCCACATGTGTCAGTCCAAGACAGATGTACCGCAGCTGCATCTTGGCTCTAGTTTCATATACTCCACTCCTTCCCTTCCCTCTGTACCTATAGAGTACAGTACCTTCCTTCATTTTCATCCACTGCACTCCTGACAGTAACATCAGGAAGTCTACCGTTAGATTGACAGCTCCAGACTAGCATACAAAATAATGTAACCAAATTGCTTATTGTAGTTAAATAAACACAGAGGAGTCTTTGAACCACTGGCGCCTAATGATTAGTATTCATCATCCCTGCAAAATGCAGCAAAGTTGTACTATTTCTAACAGAGATGTCAGAACTATCTATCTGTTCCACTTGGTAATCTCTAGTAGCCTGGGCAGCATTCCTTTTCGGGTTTTGAGTGGATGACATTGTTACTTCCTGTTCTACTCATTACTTGTTAATTGCGTGAACAGGATTGCCGATTTGAAAGTTAAAAATCACATAAAGTGAAAGACTATAGTCCATGGTCTCTGACTGCACATTAGGCTACTGTATAATGTATATTATGCCATTTTTTCCCGATTTCAGAGTATTTGAATATACAGTATGTTCAAAATCACATAGAAGTGAAAGGCTTCTGAGCAGCGACATTACAGCTTCTGATATTGAGTCGTTGACAGGGGGGCGGGACATTGAGGCTAGCAGGCAGCACATGGATGTAGGAAAATATTTCTTTAAATACAATTCAAATACTTAATGGCATCAGTGCTCTTTGGATTTTCCTATAGTCACTAGTGACCATCTCCTTGTTAAGTGCGGGCGATTCAGTCATCGTGGGAGACTCTCTGTCTCTCACTGTACAGCTTGGATAAAAGGCTAAGCCATCATTATGTAGAAGAACAACAATCCTTTTTTCAGATCTTCAGTGAGCTCTTTGCCATGAGGTGCCACATTGAACTTCCAGTATGAGACGTGTGAGAGTGATTACCAAATTTAACACACCTGCTTATCTTGAGAGAGTTCCAGTTAAATATGGAAAGTTGGTCCTCTTTGAGAGCATAAAAATGTTTACACTCTCAGTAAACATGAGAGTTAAAATATTCATTACCTGAATTAGCCAGAGAATGTAAAAGAATGGTCATTTTTGATCTATGTTTTCCCTGTTTTGTTTGTGAAATCCAGCCTGGAATTGTAAACAAAAGCAAAAGAAATCTTTAGTTTGGGGGTCTGTGGGGCTAAAATCTCATCAAATAGTGGTCCTCTGTCTGTGGCTCAAATACTGAATAAATTGAGGGCCCTGGTGTCAAAATGGTTACTTTTATCTTGAAATTAAATTAATATTACGCAGACTTTAGTTCAGCCTTTAGTCTTGGCCCTCCGCAATATTTTATCTATCTCATTTGGCCCCATGGGAAAAATAATTGCCCACTCCTGTGCTACTACTACTATGCAGCTAATATACTACTACACACAAGATAGACCTTTTCATAACTAAGAGAGACCATGCTCATCGACCAGCCTTCCATCTCTTGGAGTTCACTGGTGTTCTACTCCAAAACACAGAGCTCATTTGGACTTAAACTCACAATCTCTGACTCATGTAGACATGCACCGTCAGTGTGTGTGTGGTACAAAAGGCTAAATAGATATAGAAGAGCCAGCCAGAGTCGTGTTTTCTATTGTGTTTTAACAGACTATGTGACTGACCTCTAGAGTCTTGTGACATCCAAAGAAATGGGTGACAGCTGGAATGCATTCAGGTAAGCTGTCCAAGAGGAGTAAGCCCTGGCCTTTAGGAGGGCTATTCAAGCCGCAAGCAGAGCCTGCGGCACCACCACTGCTTGTGCAGGTTTTGCCCTAATAGGACTTAATGGATGGTAGTTACAGTAAGTCGTGATTTTCCTGACTTACTGTCCCTTTCCCCTTCTCAGTATGAATTCCAGGCTGCAGCTACAGTATAGGTGCAGAGAGAGAGTGGTTAAAGTTAAAGGTATGACTATCTAGACAAACAATAGCTAAACAAGACATGTTTTGTCCTCTCAAGAATGACATACTTTATGTTTGAAAATGTAAAAACAAAAGGTCATAGTGGGTCATGAGTAATCAGATTGTAGACAACAGCCCAAATCAATGAGAAAACACAGATGCAAGAAAAATGGAACGTGGATACAAACGTTATTTAATTTTTAATGTTTTTATTTTATCTTATTCATGTATTTTTCTTTAAAGCCTTGCTTAATGTGTCATCAAAGCCACAACAAGATCAGTTGATTTATCTTTCAAATAAACATTAGAATCATCTTTATTATCACCTCACTAGTTTACAGGCATAATCCAGGTGACATTTGTTGGTTTGATTCAGAAGAAGGGGTGGAAAAGGACAAAATAAATAATTAGTGATGTGTTGTGTGAACAGAGACATGGCTTGGCTCTGATGGTACTGTTCACTGGTCTATTCCTTTTAAATATAGCAGCTCTGCTATATTTGCAGCACTCATACCCTAAAATCTAACCCAAAGGTTTATTGTTGGCAGCACTGTAGTTTTAAAGTGAGGGTACAGGAAAGAAACAAGAAAAAAAAAGTACAGTATTCTCTCTCTGTGTGTGTGTGTGTGTGTGTGTGTGTGTGTGTGTTGTGTGTGTGTGTGTGTGTGTGTGTGTGTGTGTGTGTGTGTGTGTGTGTGTGTGTGTGTGTGTGTGTGTGTGTTGATAGCACTATCACAGTAATTGTGTGAATTAACACTGCAGCCTTAAAATTGAGAATGGTGGAAAGAAATGGGAGGGAGGGAGATAGTGTTTCAGTGGGGCCATTCTAAAAGCAATGAACCACCTTCACCATTAGGTGTTAGTATAGAGCTTCAACAATCCCTTCCAGAGGGCTCAATGCTTTCACTTCAGATTTGTTTCTCCACTGCACAAAATTAATATTGTATTCTCAAAATTAAAATGGGTGTAGTTTTGAATCAGTGCCAGTTTGTGTTCTTGTATTTCTCTGGGTATCAGGGCAGCGGTAAACATAGCTGTGGCAATTAGGGATAGACCACATTACCACACAATTCCTTCAGAGAATATTCTTCTTTAAAAGGATAGATTTGAAGCAAATGTAAAAGAAGGGAAGGTATGTGACCACTTCTATATGTGCTTAGCTCTGGCTCACTAGAACTAAAGGAAAGGTGGAAGCCATGACCATTTCAGCGTAGAGCTGACACAAGCTACTCTACTGGGCTCTCAAATAAGGTTTATGGATCAAATTGTTTGAGAACTACTGGGAAGGGCAGTGAGTCATAATGTCCAAAAGATTAACTTATCAAGTCAAATTAAATGCTATGAATCTGTGATGCCAGTGTGATGTGCTCCAGGTCTATATACTGTGCTATTTATTTAGTGATGCCAGCATAAAAGTTTAAATGAGGGGAAAAAAGAAACCTAAAATCACTCTGTTGTCAGTGTTAGCATAAGGCATTTTGTTTCATTGTGGTGACTGCTACTGTCAAAAATCTAATGTTCAAGAAATTGTAAATACAGAGTAGATTGTATTTCCTACACAAAGCCAGTACAAGGATGGAACTGCTTATAGAAAGTTTGTGAGAAATACCAAGCGCCCCAATGAAATATGGTAAAACAAACAAACAAAGAAAAAATAACAAATTATTTACATATTTACAAAAGGGATCGCATTCTTGCGTTACTTTCATGGGTCACTGCCATGACTCTCAAGGGATATGTGAAACAAAAACATTCTAGTGTTCAAACCACAACAGCAACTCAACTCATGTCTTTCCAATTTAGAAAGAATCATGTCCAAATGGGAGGAACAATTATTACTACATGTTATTTTTATAACCTAGCATAGGCCTAGTCTTTCCCTCTGCTCAGTTACATGTACTGTTATGTTCCTGTAAACTAATAATAGGATTTTCACACCTGGTGGTATTTGCCAAGGCTAGGTTGCACGATAAATATCTGCATGTTAAGTCTTCTTTTGATAAGGATGAACAAGTGTAGCCGTTTTACACACTTGCAATCTTGCTAACAACAATTTACTCTCAAAGCCTTCCACCATGCAAAAGGTCAGCATGGCTGATTGTGTGTTAGCCGATGCTAAGAAAATGTAGGGGCAGAAGTGGTTAAAAGTTACATTAAGAAGTGATTGTCCAACACTCCCTTACCATTAAAGTGCCCTTGCACTAAACCAAACTGCGTTGGTAAACAGTATAAAACAGGTTAAAACAGCATTCATTCATGCTCGGCAAACCTACCCTGGATTAATATAAAGGTTTGCTGTGCGGTTGCTAATTATCTATGAGTGCATGTTTTGGATGGGAATCTACATTTCCAAGGTATAACCTTTTGGAAACAGCTCGGAAGCCAGCTTGTTAATGAAGAAGAACTTCATCTGTTGCTAGTTGTACAGATCAAACACACAACATAGATAGAATAAAGAAATGATCCAACTATTCAGTTCTCATCATTGTTTCAATGTACAACGTAGTATGTTGAAATGTTTTGCATACAATCTGCTACGTGCAGTTGTACAGTACAGCTTGTATCATGCTAGAATTGTTATTGTACATTGTACATGTAAGAATTCAAGCATATAGCACAAGTACCATGTCGGCCCTAACCCCATGGAACCTCTACCAACATCTGGCCGGTTCACCTGGCTCTCATTCTCAATCGCTGAAGCGTACCGTTTCAATACCACACAGTACAAAGATATTTGTATAGCTAAAACTTGCAAACTCACTCTCACAGCTTAATTTTTAATACCGGTATGCACTATTCAGTTACAGAAAACATGAATTTAAATATGGGTATAAACAGTAAAATCCTCACTGCTAATGTAACTCAAGAGTGTAGTGTGGACATGGTGTGTACACACAGAACACACTCAAGAGTATCTTTCTCTACCTACGGAGCAGAACTCTTAGGGAAATGTTTTAGGGGAAGGACATGAAGTCTATTCCTTGTTGAATGTTATTACAGGACCTGCTGTATGGTCCTCATTACAGAACCTCTTTTACTTGGTATGCAGCTACTCAGATAGTTAATCGCTACAATAGCTGAACACCATCACTTGTTATTAATGTGGATAGCTCAAACAAAAGGGCAAATGTGATAAGGTTACATTATAGTGTAGGCCTACTTGATGTTCCAGTGACAAGTCTGACATCTTTTAGTTACATATTCTCCTTATGTGCACTTACTTTTTTAAGTCCCTTCAAAAGAAATAAGATAAATGTCAAAACACATGTACAAACATAACACATCAAACATTGGGAGAAGAAAGTGCAAATATTTTGGCGCTGTTTCTTTTTCGTGTTTCACCTTTCTTAAAGAAAAAAAAAAACTCAGGAACTTAATTTTTCTGCTCCGTCTTTCTCTTTTCCTGTCAGTGAGCGTACAGATGCCTTCCCTCTGTGCCCTCTGCTCTTGTCTCAGCTCCTGGAACCTTCTCTTCTCACACCAGACGACCTACTGGGAATACACAGGCAGGAGGAACAGAGGGGGGTGGGGAGAATACTATTACTTGTCTGTTTTAGTATCCGATGCACAGATGCGCTTGCACACATAACTGTTGCGTGACAAGAAAAAGCATTCCTCAATGTTTCTTAACTCATTCAGACAGACATACCTGTGGACACACACACACACACCACACACACACACACACACACACACACACACACACACACACACACACACACACACACACACACACACACACACACACACACACACACACACACACACACACACACACACACACACACACGATTATGGTAACATTTCATATCACCATGATTCACTAGTAGGAATAATTTAAAACTGTATAATTAAATCAATTTCAATTGTGACCTATTTAATGTATAATATTGTTACATGTCTAGCGGCATTCTCAACAAATACAGTAAAACAAATCATGATTGCAAATTGTATGATTGTGGTCAACAGGGAACACATGCCCTCATCCACAAACAGGTCTGCATGTTCTGATCGATTTTCACTTCAGAGGACCGACTGTAGGCTGGTCACACCAAATCAAGAGGGTGAGACAATAGATTGTAGATTGAAAAATTCACTTCTACATGTAAAAGAGTATGATAGCATAGAGTGAGGCTCACACCCAGAATTCACCTCACGCCTCACTTTGACAGGCTGGAATAGCATCTTGCAATGGGTCTAGTCCACAAGATTCGATACACCACCAAAATATCCATATGTACCTTGTTTAAGTACTTAATATCAATATCCAGTCCCACAACATCCAAGTCCACTACCACAACACCAGAGGTAGTGCAACAAAACGTGTGCGCCCCACCAACAGTCATTATTAACTATTAAGACATGAGAATCCCTTGACTCCTTCATAGCTGCTCTCAAAGGGCACCTACAGTCGTCCGCAACCAATAGCAACGGTCAGGACTAATTTTTTAGCCGTCAGCCGTCGGTCGCAATTCAATTCAGGACCTCTACAGTATGGGGAAGCCCCAGAGGATCACCTCAACAAGACTGTTCACCTCACTATCATCTGGAAATGGGCATCATGATCATGAATCAATCGTGCAGACTCAAATACAGTTTCCATCCCTAAGCACAAGACAGTAATACTATAGTTTATAGAAACCCTGTAGATTCCACTTACATTTTATATCCCAATTTGATTGTGACATATAAGGGTCACGCCTCCGGACATCATACCACATAGACCTCAAATCTCAAACCCTTCGAGATACATCGGAGCTGACATTCCATATGTTGATCTGACCTCATCAAACTCTGTACATTCAAGACATACACACACAAATCATAACTCCACCAAATCAACTTTACTTTAGACTATAACAGACTGGTCTGACAGACTGGCAAACTGTCAGTCCTGATGGAGGCATGAGGAGCGTGTTGTGATCCACGGCTACACAGTATCAGACGACAGTGCTCCCTCTATGTCCCCATTAACCAGCCCATGACACAACAATGACAGGTACTAGTACAGACTGAACGTACTTGGTTAGTAATCGGTGTTCAAGAAGTCCCTGCACATCTACATCAGGTTGCAGGAGACTCTTTCTAGCAGCTTGCACATAAATACTAACTTAACATGTTTTTACGGTCTGGTCTTGACCACAATTATGTGGAAATTGGGTCAGGGGTGAGACTAATACAGCCACTAATGTAGAGAGGGGTCAACTGTGGTCAGTGGTATAGTACATGATGGGAAGGAACTGTTAATCATTGGTTATTCATTGGATCATGTGAGAGAAAACACATTTAGAGTACACAAAGACAATCTCAAATGATTCTGAAGGACCTCGACTGGCATATGGTAGGCATTTTTCCTCATGTGCATGGGACAGAATACTTTACAACAGGATGGGTGTCCTCATGGACATAGCAATCCGAGAGAGGGAAAGAGACAGCTGGAGGCAGAGACAGAGAGAGATGGAGAGACTGAGATTAGTGAGACAGGCAATAGCAAGAAGGAGGGAAACATACGTACATCGACAGAAAGACAGGGCAAGAGAGAAAGAAAGAGACACAAACAAAACTCTAAACGAGACAGAAAGAGGGAGGTCTGGGATCTGAGGAAAGGAGATGGGTAAAGAATCCAGATTGCTTACAGATGGCTGTCAGAGAAGGGAATAGAACCCCTCTCCCTGTGTGAAGAGACAGAGGAGCAGAGGGGTCCTTCTCAGAGGCTCCAGAAAACTCAGACACACTGTGTGTGCATGCATGTGAGGCATGCATGTGTGAGTGTATGTGTGAGTGCGTGTACTAGGCTGTGGGGGCAGGGAGCTGCAGGTGTTCGTCCTCTCAGAGCTTATCAAAGCTATGAAATAGATTGCCAGCTCATGTATTTTTTTTTATACATTTTCCAAAGTTAAGGACGTTTTGAAGAGCCCCAATGAGATGGGATCTAAATGATTTGTTTTCTGCTTTCCCTCCATCTATTCTGCAGTAAACTAAGAGTAAAAGACATTTCTTTTTTTTAAACAATCACTTCTCAGCACTGATGCAATATTAAAACAGTACAAGAATCATACAGTGATGTTTTGTAATGGCTGGTTACATCTGTACATTTCATTTGAGCATTGCATTCCATCGTTGCTCATATAGCAGAAGTCATAGTAGCTTTCTTGGGACACAGATCTGTCTCTCTGTACTTCTTTACACTAGTACTGTACAGTACAGGGCACAGTCTACTGTTGTCAATCATGTTGGCAATTACTAGGCTCCACTGTGTCAAATGCTCTTCTACATTCTCTTCTACCAGTCACTGAGGACACTGTCTGCGCCATTAACAACACAAAGCATCCCAGGTCTCTCCCCGGACACCTTGGCCCCACTCACGATAAATAGCTGAAAGCGGACTCTGTCTGGCGGTGAATCACTTTGTCTCACAAGGGAATGTCCAATAAAGAAGCCCTAGCTTGGGAGCAGGTAATCATGGTATACCTGTATCTGTATACTGGCAGGCTCTGTGGAAAGAGACCTGGGCTAAAGGACATGCAGTAGGGCAAGGGACTGGCTCCTGTTTCTGAAACATGGCAGACGATTTTAACTCTTCTTGGCACAGCTCACGTCTATTAAGAAGGCAAACTGAAGATTGTTATGTTGTTACTAGTTGTGCTTGTTAACGGCATATTGAGTCTTTAGCATGTCAGTCATTGTGCTATAAATGTAAAATGCTAAATGTGACACAAATTCTGTAATTCACCATGTCAGCCATTGTACTATAAATGTAAAATGTGACACAACCTCTGACGGAAATGGTACCATTACTGCTCTTCACTATGGGTCCATTTGGGAGAGATTCCCCCTGTCTGATTTCCGGCTGCCTTTTACAGTTGTCTGCCGCCTGCATTAGCATGTAAAACAGACAGAGTGTGGTGCATCGAGCTGACGTCACAGTAATTAAAATACAACCGGTGTGGAGTCATTGCTGTTGGCTCTGAGAGGACAGTCAGTGGTGTTCCCTAATGGTCCTGGAGCCTCTGTGCCAGGCCTTCATAAAAGGCTTCTTTCATACCACCTAATGATGGGCACAGCCAGGACAAACAGGACAGGAGAAGAGAAGAGAAGAGAAGAGAAGAGAAGAGAAGAGAAGAGAAGAGAAGAGAAGAGAAGAGAAGAGAAGAGAAGAGAAGAGAAGAGAAGAGAAGAGAAGAGAAGAGAAGAGAAGAGAAGAGAAGAGAAGAGAAGAGAAGAGAACTCACTTCAGATGTTATCAACCGATAATCACCAAAATGATTTGTTACGCTTAACTACATACTATCAGACAATGCAATGAAACTACAACTTTGAGTACTTACAGTATGTTGTTGGTTAAGATTGAGGTTAGAGTTTGTGCTCAGATAATGTGATCAACGCAACATCAGACAATGACTGACAACAACATACACATGTAGGAGTAGATTGTGTTTCTTCACCATAGGAGATGTCCACACTGGCTTGCATGGTCTTGATATCGGCTGATAACAACTATTAAATTGCATGATAACAAGTGAAACTGCTAGCAAAAAGACAAGAACGAAGACAAGGATGAGGAGGGCTGGAGAGGGGATAAGATTTGACGAGAGGAGGAGGTACGGGGGGTGGGTAGTGGAGAGCTCTTAATTCGTCATAAAACACACAAACAGGGATGACAGAATCACAACCTGCTCTGATCTGTTACCAACAGGGGGTCCAGAGGTTTTACTATGCCCCGATATAATATCTCCTAATAGAAAGAATGGGTGAAGCTGGCTCTCAAATGCAAATTTGCCCTTCCAGCAATATCAACTGATACTCAAGATTCCTGGAAGATATAAAAGCTTCGTAAACACAACTCAGGTCTGTGTAAGAAGACTACATGCTGTGATTGTTCCACCTGAAGTATTCTTGGTCCAAAAAGGATAAAAAATAACAGAAGAACATTAAAGTGAGTTATGTTGTGTACATGTGCATGCCCCAGCTTCAGTGTGTGTGTGTGTGTGTGTGTGCGCGCGCGCGCCTGAGTGTGAATGTTTTTGCAGCAAATGTGTGTATCTTGCCGAAAGGGATAAGGCTGTCTATCGGTGAGAACATCATAAACTCTGAAGCTCACTCCCACACCAACAACATAAATGGAGACATTAACTTTTAATATATTTAATTTGTTATGGTGGATGAGGCAAAGCTTTGGCGTGGCTTTACCAACATCCGGGCATCCTGTTGGGTCTCCCATGGCTTGGACACTGACTGGCTAACGTTGGCTGAGTGTGAGAATGGTTTACTGCGCATGGGAAGCCCTGGGGTTCAGCTACAAATCTGGCCCACATTGTGGTTTCCACAGACTCCTCTCAGAGTCATGGATGCCACCCGGCCCAATGCTCCAAGACACACACAAGGTATTCAGATGTTTTCCTGCGTTACTGCCAATATGTCGAGAAAGAGGAGCCGTTCACAGATGTGTCACCCCCCCTTCCCCCCTAAAAAAGAAAAAGAACCCCCACTTCAGTCATGCCCACAATCCCTTATGAAGAGGCGAGTGTTTCAGCAAATATCTCCTGACAGCACTTTCACTCCGACAGTGCCGATGAGTTCCAGAACGATGACCGAACGTGATAAGATTTAATGCCTGGCAAAACAATCAAGAATTGAAGGGAAACAGGTGAAGCTGTGTAGGCTTAAACAGAACTAGGCATACCTGACTGATCAGACACAATGGTAGTCTATCTTAGTCAAGGCAGAATGATGCCATATGTTCCTCCAGACTCCCGCTTTTCCCATGCAGACCCCGGCCCCAACCTCAGTTTTTTTTCTTGCTCTATCACTTTCTCTTGCTTCTGCTCCTTCACTTCCTCTCCTCTCCTTCCATCCAGCCCTGCCTACTGCCAGGAGGAGAGTCTGAGTGGCAGTATAAGGACCCATATAAAGCTGTCAGACCATTTACCTCCAGTTCCTAACCATGAAGGTGAGGCAGCCAGTGACTACAACTTAAAAACATCACCCCCCTACATGCATGTGCAAAGACCTAGCCCTGGCATGCAGGGCCAAGCCCCCTTTCTCTGTCAACAGCAGCGTGGCTGTTTATCCTGGCAACTGTGCCCAGGGCCCATGAGGCCCCTGACGTTATGCCCGCTCCAAGCAGCCCAGTTCTCTGAGCCTCCAACGCGGGTGGTGCCAGGGTAAACACATGACCTAAGCACTCCACGGCGCTTAGCAAGGCACGCGTGCGGGCCAGAGTCAACAGCACCAATGGGACTAATAATGCAACGACAGAGGAGGTGGGGGGAGAACAGACGACAGAGAAAGATGGATGGAAGTCATACAGTATAGCAAGAAAGACTGACAGAGACAGAGGGAGAGAGAGAGATCCATCTTGCTGTACAAACTCTCCACTGTCATGTGCAAGGAAAGAAAGACAGGAGATTAAATTAACTGAACCAAAAGACAGGCACATAGAAGTCAAAGACAAAAGCTTAGCAACTCGAGAGAAGTTTAAGAGGAGAGCATAAATGGGAACATGAAAACGGTGTTCATAAGATGCAGTCCAGATAAATGACTTCATTGGCTCAAGTGTGAGTAATACTCATGCACCGAAAATAGCTGATCTACAAGCTTACAATGCTTCTGAGCCCGTAGAGCTACTATTTTCAATGCGCGTGACTGGCACTCAAACCAGGCATGAATCTAGCATCACACTCAATAGGGGGCAATATGGAGGCTGTGACAGCAGCTAGGTACACAGGAGCTTAGATATTTACTTTGACTCTCTGTTTTGTTAATCTGCATCCTCCGCTGCATTACACAGCCTCCGGAAGGATCGCAGGAAGAGGAGAGCGAGAGGAGGAGAAGCCACGATGAACGTCGCTGCTAACCCCAACATTCCAGCTATACCATAGGATTAAAGTGAATGATGAGAGAGAGAGAGAGAGGGTGGAGGTGAAGCGTGAAGCAGAGCAGTGGGACCATGCTGTCACCAGATGGTGTCTGTTTCCACAAGAGGAAATATAGGAGAAAGACCTGTGTGTCAGAAAGTGATGGAGAGTTGAGTTGAACACAAACAACATGGTCTATTTAGCGATTCTCAGCCTTTTAATTCAAGGACCCCCCAGTTTGATATGCATTAGGCAACAGACCCCAATTTGATTGAGAGTTTCTCTCTAGTACCCCAGTCCACACTGTACAATCGTCAGTATTACTACTTGTACAAGCTGAGTGTGCGGATACTGTGATCAGCTGGGTATGTGCGTCAGTGTCATTTCTTGTGTAAAACCGTAGCCCAATCAGGTACCAGCATCTCTGGCAAGATTTTTTTAACAGGCAATGTGGAACCAGTATTCCTGGTGATGCTGGTGATCACTGTTTATGATACCTCATGACATCCCCACTTCAATCCCAATAGGATTACCAATTAAAACATAGTGGGCACTACAGTCCCTGTGGGGATGTGGATCGTGTGTGTCTAATTTGGTCTAAGTCAGTGGGGCAATTTTTTTTTAGTTACGTGGATTACGGACGTACATACACAGAGAGATGCATTTACAGAAATACTACAGCGGTGCCCATTGGAGCCTCTACTGCGGTGCCCATTGCACACTAGCCTACTTGAAATGACGCAAAATGGAAATCAATGCAGTCAATTTACCACCTGAACATCATGTCTGTGTCCCCTTTAATGCCCATATATGGAGTCCTTTTTAGGCTTGCCCAAATATGGAGTCTTTGTAGACAACATCTGGCACCCCATATGGTGGGTGTTCGAATTTGAAGTCGGTGGGGCAAACGGTTCTCAAATTACGTGGATTACAGGACCTGCACATTTTCATGTGTAATGACTAAATTATGATCAGCAAGACTGCATGGGCAACTGAGGGAACATAAAATGTAAAATACGTGCATTGCGAAGCTACTGCTACACGGCTACACCATACTGTATTTAGTCATACTGTATTTAGACAGCACATGTACTGTATATACAGTACAGCAAACATATAGCATACACCAGTACACACACACGTACCCAAGCACAAAAAAGTCATAAACGAAATTATACATTTCTAAAGTTTTGCATATGAACAGATGTTCTACAGTACTACTGAACTATTCCAGTGCAAACTCTCATACGCCATTGCTGTGGAAGTTAATGGATTAAGCCTCAAGCTGATCTATAGAACTGCAAGCCAGAGCAGGGTTAGTGAAAGCATATTAGTTTGCCTTACTGAACAAATTTGTCCCTTGCCTTGTCCCTTGGCTGATGCTGCTTGTAGGGCCACCTGCATGTGAAAGAAACAAAAAACAGAACACAACATACAAATGTGAACTGGTGAGGCTGAGAAGATGTAGGCAGAAATTATGCTATATGATGTCAAGCTGTTATTTAGTTAAGATAAATTACAATAGAAGTATATATTTTTGATTGATCGTTCCGGTAAATGAACAGTGGATAGTGGTATCACAAGTTAGTTCTGGCTGTCTGCCATATGTAACGGACTGACTGAGTGAATGGTGTTAAAGTTTTTGTTTTAAAATTCCATAATTCATCTCACATACCCCTCAAAATGGTCTGGCGTCCACTTGGGGGGTCTCAATATACTGCTCTACGGCTGTTCCTGAAGAATGTGGTTTGGGACCCTGAATGTTTCAGATGGGACCATACTTGTCAGGAATATTAATATGTTTTTATTAGACTGGGTCCCATGGTGAAAGTGAATTTCTTGAATGCAGTATGAGTCCCTCTGTTTAAAAGAAAAATACTTTACTGCTGGTGTATTGCAAAACCACATATTACGGTTCATGTTTTTCTTCTCACTTGATTTGAAAGTACATATGGATGTGTTGAGTGAGTTCCTTCAGGATTAAACTCTTGAAACCGGTTGAAAGCTATTATATACCTGAGCTCCTGTTCAGACTAATAATATAGGTCTTTCAGGAGCGTTGGCAGTGTGACATCTAAAGTGTGAAACTCATAAGAAGTATTCGAGTTGGTTGCAAATGTACTGTTATAAGTTCTCCTTTTTTATATAGTCTACAAATGCACTATTTTTAACTGACAGTAATTTAGCCTAAGGCCATCTGACAGATGCTAACAATCTTTATTAGAGGCTAAACTGTGAACCCGCAATGAGTTTTTTCCAAGCTCAGAGCCCAGACAGTGTCTAGAGATAGTCTAGTCTACTATATTAAAACTGGTGCTGAGAGGAGCAGTCAGTGCACCTTGTTTGGGCTGCCAGAACATCTGTTTGTCACATACATCACAGAGCTAGTTCATTCCTTCCCCACCAAATGACAGATGATCACTTTTTAATGAAGTCATTATAAGGAAATACCAAGCAACACCAATGAAAAAGTGTGGGAATATCGCTTTCCTAAATGTCAGCAGAGTCTCGTTTGACAGGTAATACGCTCATCCTAAAACAACTAAGCATTCATTCTACATATACAGTATATTCAGTCAAATGGGGATCTTTTTTGATAATGCATTCGTAAAAAATAATAATCAGGCAGTTCGTTTGCTGACCATCTATACAATTTTGTCTTTTCTTTCATACATTAGTTTACATGCACTCACAATGCACAGTGGACAGGTTGTGTTGGATAAATGCTTGTTGTATGCTGAAGAATAAACTAACATTTAAGCTTAGTACCTTACTAAATATGAAGTGCAGACTTTCACTTCATATACAGTACAAAGCAAAGTTACCGAGATCAGCTGATCAGACATTGGCCTAGCCAGCACCAGTGATTTTTTTAAACCTAGTCGTTGGTGCATGCTAAACTACTGGAAGGCAAAAGTCTGTATGTGACAGCCCCCTGTTTCACAATGTTTTCAGCGCTCTAACTTTATCGAGGAGCACCTGTCACCGTAGTGAATTTTGTTCTTCGGATTTAATTCAATTGACAGATCACTTGGAGCGTGCTCAGGAATCATTTGTTGATTTGACCCCCAAACCAACCCATTGATGCAAGCAGGGGAGCATTGGGTCCCATTTCTACAGTCTTTGTTATGACACTATACTAGGAACGAACCCCAACCTCCCAGTTTCAGGGCAGACACTTTAACCACAAGGCCGCTGTCTGGTTAGAGTGGTTACACCATTTCCTTTCTTCCTACTAAAGCCTACCTCTACATGAATTTTCCGTACTCACCCTCCTTGCTGACACCCAGGCATCCCTTCAGCTCCTGCAGAGAGATGGCCTTGTCCTTGTTCAAGTCACAGTAGTCGGTAAACTTGCGGGCGCATTTCTTGGGTTTGGCTTTCTTCTTCAGGTACCTTTTAAAGGGCTTGAGCTCTTTCTTGTTGATGTCATGGCTGCCATTGTTATCCAGCTGGGCGAAATACCACTGCACAACTCTTTCCTCCAGGGTGTGGCTGGGGTCGGGCTCAACAAACCTGTGAACACACATGTGGGGGTCAGAACAAGTGACTGAGCTTGCCCAAATTTGCACCATGGACCTGTTCTGGGGAGAGAGGTGTCATAAAAAGGGCAGCTGAGGCTTTCTAGATATTTCAAAGTTTTCAAAATGGACAGGATATGTATCTTGTGTTATATTTTTTTGTTTTGTTTTTATTAAAAAAAATCAGATTACATTTTTGAAATGAATCAGGAAAGCTTCCAAATTATATGAAGAACACTAACATTGCCGGGGGAAGTTAATGGTTTCAATTCTCAATGAAGCTAATATAAATGTATACTCTCAGGCAACAAGGAAAGAAAGGCCTCAAGAGTGTTAATGAGTAATACATTATAGTTTTAAGTTGATCTTGTGGGGTGCAGGCCATTACTTACCTCCCACCACCGGAGGGGGCTGGTGAATTTATGGCCTGTACCATGTCTGTGGTGAGGGCATCTAACAAACTTGTAATGAATTCCACTTTCTTTCCCTCAGGGCAGCCTGGCACAAATCAAAGACAACAAACACCAGAATTAACCTTCCACAACCAATTAGAGTTGTTACGGCACAGTTTAAGCGAAGTGTAAAAGAGGGACAGGGATGTTCCACAGTAAAAGTTTAGAATGCAAACTTTAGCCAATGCATTTAATGAATAAAAGAGATAAACCAACTAATTACAGTTAAGCCTTGGGAACTATTTTTTCCTGCAGTCAAGGCATAGTTTGAAAGGCTTGTGTTTTGTGGGGGTTTCAGGAAAAGAGAGCGGGCCAGAGTTGAGGCCCATGGGGAGAGGAGGCACAGGAGTGCACGGTGATAAGAGAGCTTTGTTGGGCAGTGCAGACCTGTTAAGTTTTATGGCATGATGCTGAACACCTTGGGTAGCTCTCTTTAATTGCCCAGATGTATGGGTTTTAATAGCATGCTCAACCAGTGCAAAATTTTCCTTGCTAATTGTGTCTCTAAAAGAGGAACTTCAAACACTGTTCGCTCCATAGTAAACTAATATTCTCAATGGGTCCTTATTTTCTTTCTTCATCCTTCCTCTCAGTCTCTCTGACGCACACACACATACACACGCACGCACACGCGCGCACACACACGCACACACACACACACACACACACACACACACACACACACACACACACACACACACACACACACACACACACACACACACACACACACACACACACACACACACACACACACACACACACACACACACACACACACTGCACTCGCTGCCTTTGTGGCCTCAATGTCCAAGGTTCTTTTCTTTACCATTCTGCTGGCTCAGGGCATTCTGTGGGAGGTGGTCCGATGCCCCAGACAGGTGAATCCAATTAGCAATTCCTACGACATGACAAGCTCTGAGATGCACTGCTTCGCTGCACCTTTATCCAAGTGTTAAATGAGGATGTTATGAAGCACGACCCCTGTATGTTGAATTGTGCCCTGGCAAAAATGACATACAGTGTGTAGGCCATAAGCCCTGTTTTGGTTTGATCTGACTTACAGTTTATCACAAAAGGTTTGTCTCTGGCATAACGTGGACAATATCTGATCCTTTAGTCTTAGTTTTAGAGATAGAGATAGAGAGAGTGTGAGTGAGTGAGTGAGTGAGTGAGTGAGTGTGTGTGTGTGTGTGTGTGTGTATGTGCGCGCGCATGCGTTCATTTGTGTGTGCGTGCACGCGTGCATCTGTTAAGTGTAGTGCACATAAAAATATAAAAAATATATGTATCTGCCCGTAGGTCTGACAAAGATGCAGAAATCTTTGTGTCCAGGAGATTGATTACTAAGCAGGATATCTGACCTGAACCATCTGGATTTCACAATTCTGCTGCTAACCCAGTAAAAGTCTCTGGTTGGCTAACCCGACCCTTCAACTTAACTTGTAACTTGTTCCAGACAGGTGAGTTAAAACTCATTAAAATGTTTGTTGCAATATTCTATACTTGACACTAAATTGTTAAAAAATAAACTTCAAACAATTCTAATTCTCACACTAATTCAAAACATGCATAACAAATGTATTCATTATAAAGAATTTCATAATGACTTTTAAGGTCAAGTATAGACATTATACACCCTTTTATAATGACTTATAGGTCAAGTATCATAATAATAATTGTTGGTCACTACCAGACTTTTTCTTTCAGTCAGGATCAGATTTGCATGATAATGTTTATGTTTATAATGCATTACAATAATTACAATGCATTAATTAAAGTCACTATAAGTGTGTGTGTGTGTGTGTGTGTGTGTGTGTGTGTGTGTGTGTGTGTGTGTGTGTGTGTGTGTGTGTGTGTGTGTGTGTGTGTGTGTGTGTGTGTGTGTGTGTGTGTGTGTCCGCGCGCATGCAATTACAAAACAAGAGGATTCTATAGGCTATATACTGTATATATAGATAGATAGATAGATAGATAGATAGATAGATAGATAGATAGATAGATAGATAGATAGATAGATAGATAGATAGATAGATAGATAGATAGATAGATAGATAGATAGATAGATAGATAGATAGATAGATAGATAGATAGATAGATAGATAGATAGATTTCCCTCCACTGACTGAATTGGGGACAGTCAAGAAGTGGACACACTGGACCTGCCAAGAGCCCTCTGAACTATTTCCTCATTTTCAAAGCATTGTGTGCAATCGCAGGCGCCCCCCCTTCAGCCTTTATGTGACTGTGATGAAATCTCACACTTTGTTGTGGCCGTTCAGAACATCCCACTGCAGTACATCAAAATATCTCCTCCCAGCCCAAACCACCCCCCACCCCCATCCTCCTCCCACACACATACACCATGGTCTCCAACACCACAAGTGGCCTTCTGCGGCCTGCCCACTGCACCTCCGCAACACTCACACCTTCCATAAAAACCTACCACACATCTGCTGCGCAGTCAGAAGCCACGCTTGACTCTGTAAACTCACCAGATGGGGGAATTAAATAAGAGTTACAATGCAACTTTTAAATGATGGGGAAACACAGGGGTAACAAAAAATAAGTGAGCAGTAACAGGGGGCAGAGGCGTATGAGAGCTAAGGGTTATGACCTTGGGGTTTGGAGTTGAGTCTCTGATCTTTCCCGGCACAGGGAATCAAACACCACAAAGTGTGGCTTGGTGGCTTCTTAAAGAGCATGTGCATTAACATCACACACCAAGCTATTACTTTGACACAACACACTGTTCTTGAAATCCAACAAAATAATGTTCAGTGAAAGCACATGCATTTTCTGGCATACAATAATTTCCATGATTACATCAAAGTGGGTCTTGGCTGGTATGTGAAGCATGTCAGAGAACACCTGGGTCAACAGTAGTTGACCCAGGTGCCAATATGGGTTTGTTTTGCCCTACTATGGTGCTAGATGACTAGGGCCTGCCACAAAGGACAATAAAATGAATGTAAAACTGGATCCAATGAATAAACTTTTTCATCACAGCAATTAAAAACTATTTTAATCGTATTTTGGTAAGCCCTACAAATGCAGGATAAATCAAATGCTGCAAATTATTAGCAAATACTTTTACAGCCCTCACATTTAGATTTGATGGTAAAATAATTTCCTGACCAGCCTGCTGCCCTTTGTGGTTATCTTTGAAGCACAGTAGGATTCCATCCTTGGCTAGGATGTGTGAGTATGTGTGGTTCCAAGTTCTTGGCATCTGACCTGTCAGATCTCTGCCTTGGAAAGGATCCTCTGTGTCTGAGACTCGAGAGCGAGCTGCACTGTCACAGTCTGGGGTCTGGTACCTGTTACACAGTGAGGAGTGGACAGAGGGGAGAGGCTTGCATGAGAGAGACAAATCACAGAGGACAAAGACAATGATGGAAAGAATAATAATAAGAAAATGTTTCGGAAAAGTGCTAAGAATCCAAAAGACTTCAAAGGGGTAGGAAGCTAGTGCTGGTCAATTGAATTCCATATTCAGTCGAATATGGAAACAGCAAATATGAACCATGAACCCTTCCATACCCTAGCACTCTGAGAATAATGACTCACGGAAACCAAAAAATAAATCTACTGAGCTGTATGTATCTGTTAAGACATCCAATTCCTTTCTCTCTTTCCACAGTAGAAGTTTTCTAAATTGGAATATTCACATCCTAAAACAAATCGTGAAAGTTCTTTAAACAACCTCGGACAACAGATCAAAACATGGAGGGAAGGCATCATTTACAGTTTTTGATCATCATGAGCACATGGTGCTCAACATGCTGACACGATCCCCATAATAACTCCTTCGGCATTTGCCCTTTCCCCTGAAAACAATGTAAACAGTAGCAGTTGCACTGAAAGGAAATGTCATAGCAAACTGGTGTTGATAGACATTGATGATAGAAATTACTGTTTAAGTGAAAGAAAACTTTGTTTTTTCCCCCATGCTGATCGGCCACTGTGGTGAATGGGTTCAGATTTTCTTTCAATCCTAGGTTAGTAGTGAAAAACAAATGGACAGTTCTATTTCAAAAGTCAGAGATTTAACTTAGAACAATTATATTTTTCAGTCTCTGATCCACTGAAACAAAAATTTGTTTAGTTTTTTACATATTCTAACATAGTAAAGCGGTGACCAGTTAATAAACTACGTTATACGTTTTACTACAGTATATATAGTATAGTATATAGAGAAACAGTTAAGACAGATATGATGAAATCTCATAGTACCTGGTGGAGGTTCCAGGAATAGGCCGCCCCGTGTCCACCAAAACACACCAGCAGTAGCCCGTTGACTGGTGGCACTGGACTGGCTTGTAAAGCCCTCCGGGCCCACAATCTGGTATGAATATTGCCTCACGGGGATTCTGCCTTGCTTCATCCAATGCACTCTGCCTCTCCTGGTCACAAGAGGGAACCTTCTCTAAAAACCGTGAGAAGCACACTCAATACAGACACATCATCATTGGAATGTACTGACACACAATGAACACAAATGATGATGTCTTGTTCGAGGGCCATCGTCGATGGACGGAGTGATAGATAGCCAATTAAATGATTGCTTTACAACATAGGAAGAAAAAGGAAAAGAGCGTCTTACACCGAGCCCCTAACCCCAGACTGGGCTGAAGGGGCCTTTTCCAGTCCCTTTCCAGGTCACATTAGTCTTTAAACTAGTTTTCAACCATCACAATCTCATCCAGTATCATTCAAACAGCAGGCGCTCAGCACTTGAGATGCTCATGTAAAACCTTCCTTCACCTCACAGTATTTACGTTCACCTCCATTTAGTTCATCGCTCACTCTCAATGCCCCGACAAGGACAAAGAGGAACAATGACCACATGTGAAAGCTAATCCTGTTGCCGAGGGCCTTTTGCCTTCCTATTTAAAAATACCACTAATGCTTTTCTCATTCATCCGCAACAAGTACATTTATTTGAGGACTGTCCTTGAGTAAATACTCAAGTATATCTCAAGTATATCTGGACACTTGAATTTGTAATTATTTTATTATTATTTTCTTTTTCAAGATTTCTTTTTCACAGTTTTAACTCAGTTATTATACTAATATAATACTAATAATACTAATTATTAATGAATACTAATTATTAATAATTAGCAACAAAACCAGACCTACAGGTACACAGCTCAAGGTAGCCTAGGCTTATACTGTATGCATCTTTGAATACTAGGAATATTTGCATACTCCTATATAAGTACAAATTTAACAAACCAATTTTCACGCTAAAATGTTTGACCAGGTGTAACCACTTTTAAGTACAGACTGTATACTTTGAAATATGTGTTGGAGTATTTTGCCCAGGTTTAGTCCAAAGCTGCTCATTTTAAGGTGTACCAACAGCACAGAGGCATCCTTTTTGCTCCCTCACAGCGCAGATAGAGCCAAGCCAACCACACAGGTACTACTGTAGTTTGCGCTCAAGGGGTATTCAAGCAATTATGGTACCTGATATACCCATTTCCACGATGGAGACTCTTTCTACAATCTAAAATCGAGACTGTTCATTTAACTCTCAGAGTTTACAAATGACACCAACTTGGATGCACTTGGTTCATTTAGTTTGGATTGCTTTGGTGAGGTGGTCTGAACACCCACAGGGTCCAGCAGAGCCTGTTTAACATGTCTCCATATTACCTCTAATGGGACGCGAAGGCAGCTAGTACACTGTAAGTCAACTTCATTTAGAGGATTTACAAAACCCACACCCACAGCAAACTAAATAAATACTGAAAAAAAAAAACCCGGTGGGGGAACTGCTGCTTACCACATAGCTGTAAACTGATAAAACCAGTCATTTACCAACAAATGTTTAAAACTAGCTAAAACCACAGTTGACACATGCTTCGCAGAGAGTGGTTCACACTGTACGTTGTAAAGAATACAAGTCATAAATCCGTAGTACAATGAGCTTATCTTCTAGATTACGTTTCAATTATTGCTGCTATGCCTGTAGTATCACAATGGCCTGATGTCATGTGTCTCTGCTGCATGTATGCATCTACAGTGTGTACAGTATGCATGTGTGTGTGTGTGTGTGTGTGTGTGTGTGTGTGTGTGTGTGTGTGCGCGCGCGCGCGTGTATTTGTGCATGCACAAGCACCGTTGCACGTGTGGGTGCATAAGGGGGAGGATGTATGGCTGCTTTCTGAGCAGTGTTGCCATCACAAGGCCAAGCGTGTCCCCCTCCACTCCCCCAGAACTTTTCCACAGAAGGCTCACGCTCAAGTGTTCTTAGCGCTGTGCGGCCGCTCCGCTCCTTGCCAAGGTCTCTTCACATCAAAATTATTTAGCACTGTTTATTATACAGAGGGGTATGCTGGCGCCAGGCAGTGCGATTCCCAAAAGAAATTTGTTTTTTATACATTCAAATGGAAAATGGCTGGACACAGTCTCTGCGAGCCCTGCAAGTTTCTTATGTGTGACTGTATGTGAAACCTAATCTACATGCTTGTCGTCCTGAGCCGCCCCACAAATAAGATTTGTTTCTGCTCTATTTACTGTTTATTGATGGGGAGGTTCCATTTATGTTTTCCAATTCACTTGCTCCAATGACAGTGATTGCATTAGAAATGAGGAACAGTTGCATAAGATTTCTAAATATATCAGTGTCCCCAAAATAATTGACAGTCCAACAATGCAAAATCTACACTGTATGCCAATGTATTTCCCTCTGTTTCCCTCCTCCGACTTTCTATACCGTACATCCCATTTCTTTGAGACACTAGTCCAGCAAATCTCGCACTACACACACTCACACACACATGCACGCAGGCAGGCACGCACACACACATGTACACGCACCTGACTTTCTCTTTCTTTCTCTCTTTCTCTTCGCTACACTCCAATCACTTTCAGCTGTGGTCTAATCATGGCAATACTCTGCAGAGTTCTATGAAAGCGTGTGCGGGCATGCGCCCGCGTTCACATGCATGTCTAGAGTGGGGATTCTAGAAAATTTAAAGAAGCAGATCATATACCCTAAAAATAACAGAAGAAATCTGTTATTAAGTTTGAAAATGTAGTCTGTCACAATATGGTTATCAACATTGACATCATTGATGTCATTTTCTAAATTGTGGTAATTCATTTTGTGATAACATTATAGGACATGAAGAAGGAAGATGATGGTTTACAGTCATTTTTAGCCCAATGAGGGGTTTGTGAATGCTTGGAATGGATTTAGAATAATGAAAAAAAAAAAAAAAAAAAAACAGTTTGACATGTCAAATGTTACTTACAGAATAATTAAATGTAGAATGCTTTGCCTTGAAGTACTGTATGCTGTTAATGAAATGATCACACATTGTGCTAATTAGTCGAATTCCCCAATGTGCAACTTTTAGCAACCAAGCCCAGTCTCATTTGCTGAGCCTATAAATGACTTTTGAATAAAAAAATATATATATACTAACCACCACGTCTGGGTCTAACATGGTACCTATGGGGGCTTCCAGTAGAAATTGGCTTTGCAGTAGTTTTTCTTTGTTCTTGCCCAAACAAACACACACTTCCATTCAACACATCTCCCTAAATCAGAGTCACGGAACAGCCAAAGACAATTAAGGAGCTGATGAATGAACAGAGCACTTCGTGTGAGAATGTAAGAGGCGGCTCATGGTGAGTACTCAGCTTTTCCAAGGAGAAGACAGCCAGAAAGAGACAATGAAAGAAGAGCATTGGCGGCATTGGAAGAAAAGCTACATTATCGTTCATAATGTTGTACAAGCTCTTACAACGAGACAAAGATATAAAGACAGAAAGCCCTGGACAGTTACTGTAGCTCAACATCTGGGCACCTAGTCTGCCAAGCCACCTTAACCGTGTGTGTCAATCCTCATCTCTCTCCCCCTATCCTGTCTGTATACAGTTCACTATCAGTAAAGGCATAAAAATGCCCAAAACAAATCCTAAAAAAGATATTACTCCAAATTACTCGAATGATGACTGGATTCTAGTACCAGATCAGTTTTAACCCATTTAGGCCTGACTTCTATAGCCCGACCTAGGTTTTCTAAAAGAAATTACAAATATGTGTTTGCAGCATGAAAATATGTTTTTGAATGTTGCACATATTGTACAGAATCCAAAAATGGATTCCCAGTCTGAAGGGGTAAAGTCCAATAATGGATTCCCACCTAGAACTCAATTCACGCCTATAACAGATACTAATCCTATATCCCTTACAGGTAATTTAACAACCAACTTCACTCCAACAAATATATCTACAAACAAAAAAAATACAGCTTTGTATCAGACACATGCCCCCCCCCCCCACACACACACACACTTCTCTCTAAGCTTCTCAAGTGTTGACAAATCCCCTCTGTCGGCCATGTCCTCCGTCCCTCGCAGGACGTCGAATGCTAATCAGAAACAGGAAGCCGGTGTTTCCACAGCCGTTTCAAAGCGCTGTCACAGTGAATATCTGTCCATTAAATACAGTCCTTCCTCACTCGGACCCCCGCCCCCAACTTCAAATTCCCCTGCTGGAACACCACCACTCAAAGTTAACCACTTCTCCGTCTTGCCTCCCTGATATCCTCCTCATGCTACAACCAAACTCCTTTCACACTCCTGTGCACAGAAGTGTAGCGTGGATGACCAACAGAGAGCAGATCGAATGGACATCAATCAATGGTACGTACAACTAGAAGCAATGTGGAGCCCATGCTTATAGGTGAGATGGTTTGGTACAGTACTACTTAAAGGAGCCAGATCCAGCGATTTGGAAAACCCCGCACATACACGCGCTCTACAGTAGGGGAAGTGCAACAGGCCAACAGCACGTGCACCAAGAAGGCCCACCCTCCACTCAATCATGATTGGAAGGACCAGCCCCAAACCTAAAACTAGCCTCAATAGGGACACTAGGGTCACTGATATTACTCTATAGTAGGGAGGATTATCCCAAAAAAGAAATAGGAAAGGTGATATTTTAATTAAGCAAAATCACGAAATATACATACCATTAAGATATACTACTATGTATTGTTGTGTACATTTAAAGGATTAACCAACAGGCACCATGCATACAGTACACACTTAGTCACATTCACACACACGCACCCCGCCCCACTTACACACTACACAGACCCCCCCACCATCCTCAGTCTGTGACTGGGTGCAGGGAGCGTGAAAGCAGCCCAGTGGACTGGGCATGCCTAGAGGGCAGTGAACACGGAGACAGAGAAAGCTAAACAAATTACACCAAAGGAAAGAAACTAGAGAAACTTAATCCCAGCAGCGTGGAGCAGGGCCTGGATTTTCCTTGAAAATGTTTCACATTTCATCCCAGAAGCTGGTGGAAAACACCAAAGAGTCTTTGCAACGAATTAGACAGGCCGGAGCCATATTGACATTCGCAAAGTACGAGAAATGTCTGCAAAGCAGAAGCTCCAGATTAAATAAAAGCTGTGAACAAAGATGAAGAAGACCCATTTGGTTGAAGCACAGTTGTGGTTTCTGTCCGTGAGAGCCAGGTAAATAAAACCATGTGGAAAGGGACCTTTTTTTGTACTGGTCACATCTTCACGTTCCACAAAGCATACAATTTACTTGGTGATTACCAGTGGTGGAAAGTACATGTACTGTACTTATTTAACATTTCAGAATATTTTCACTTTACAGGAGTATTAACAATCTATAATAGACCTATTCCACTACATCTTCAGCCATCTGAAAAAAGCAGATCTACAAGCTCACAATGCATCGCTCGTGATGCGACCCATTGTGAGGTTATAGAACTGCTATTTTCAAAAGATTTTTATACATTTGAAAACTCAAAATGGGACATACTACATAACGAATACTTTTCCCCTCAATAATAAATATAAACAAAATTACAGGCAAATCTTTCAGTTATGAGGGCTTGTGTGATGCTGTGTGTGTGATACACTGTACGGTATATTTGATCATGTAGGGACAGTGTACTGGGACAAAATTGGTTTGATAATAGTATTTTGTCAATAGCATTAGCCATTTCTATGTAAGAGGCTAAAAAGGTGAATACACACCTTTATAACTGTAATGTAATAAATTCCCAGGAACCATATGCTCCACATTTCATAATCACAAAATGTAATTTCCGAAGATGTGAATCAAGACCAGGGTCAGGGGAGAATGTGGTCATTATCAAGCTGTGGTCAGTATCAAGCAGTATCAAGCGAGACACTGCCAAAAAATAAATAAAAGTTTGAAATGTGGAGTCACAAGGTTTCTCGCAGTTTGCATGCACAGTGGTTGTGGAAACACTGTACTGTATATTGGTTTGGTGTACTTTGGTGTACATTACTGTACATGTGTTTGGTCTACAGTGGTGTATGGGTGCAATAAACGGGTCTCCCTCACCTGGCCTCCTGGAGTTGGAACTGTTCTGCTTGTTCTCTTTGTAAACCAACTGTTTGATCCATAGTGTGGGAGCAGTGATCTCTGCAAGTACAGAAGTAAAAATCAAAGTCTCAGATTACTCATTTTTAGACAATGCTGTATGAGTATCAGTTATTGCACTGATCAGTGTCAGTGTATTCTATATTCTACAGTATATACAAATCTATTCATGTTGATTGTTATTCTCGTACATGTACATGATGTATTCAGTTATTCAGTCCATATTGGGTTACAATCCAACAGGGCTGAGTTCGATTCATAACAATTGACATGGCGGTCAGTTGGTGCAGGCTAACAGCACAAAATAGGCTAATCTGAAAAGGGTGGGATACATTCCTCAGGCTAGTAGGAAGGTGTGTGAAAGATTTCACATACTGTAAATTGGATGCTGTGTTCATGATTTGACACAACACAGGCCAACCCCGCAAACTTTGAAAGTCAATTATAGACATTTAGGATGGAATATGAACTATGGGACAGATCCATCACAATAAAGGGGCTTACAGACGGCGAGGAATAAATCGAGCTAAAAAGCTCAAAAATCGACCGGTGTTCAAGAGAGCGTTTAACGCAGGTCGTTTTCCGCTCGGCGTCACTGATTTTTGTTGCGCGCGCGTGCTCGTTTCGTGCAAGCGCGCGCGAGTTTTAAAAAGTTCAATTCCAGTGAACTTTTTGTAAAACGCTGGTCGATTTATAGCAAACAAACAAGTGAGGACGGTGAGGACCCACTCTACCAGTAGATGCACAGTGACTTCACCGTTTCTGTTCCAGGAGTGGATTCCCAATTCATTTGGCGGCGGCGCAGCCGAGCCAGGACCGGATTTATCCAGCCCTACTAGGGTGGGCTGGAAGAATGGCAGGGTGGGCAACTCCAAAGTTTTTCATAAAAAGCAGTGCTTTTGAACATTTTTGATACCAGGGCCCACTATTTATTCGGCTTTTGAGTCACGGAACACCATTTGAGGATATTTTAGCCCCACAGACCCCAAAGCTAAACCCCTGCCCACCCCTGCCCCCTCTAGATCCGGCCCTGTGCCGAGCCATGACGTGAGTTGTGGCAATTCTGCTCTAACGTTCTAATGTTTACAACGCATTTTCGCGAGACGTGTTGTGAGTTTGTCAGTCACGCTATATGACAAAGTGAAGCATGTTGATGTTGGTTACATGCTTTTAGCCTGCAGAGTTTATTATACAACATATTTAAACCGTGCTGGATGCTGCCCATCTTATTTTAGCCTACACACCTTGAAATAATTATAGTCTACGTTCAAATATCAACCTCTAGCCATCATTATAGGTGAGGTGAGTCATTAATTCATTGTAAATGAATTGTAAATTCAGCGTGATCATGATCGGTAGCGTGCTTGACCGTTTACAAGCATGTAACGCTACTCGGAAGTTGGTAGCCTGTTGGCTGCTGAGCCACGCATTCCCCCCTCCCCTCCCGGCATAAAACGCTCAGCGTTTATCGACGGCGCGATTTTCTTTATGTCGGCAAAGAAACTCGCCCGACGATAACGCCGGCGTTTATCGTTGCCATCTGGAAAGCCCTTAATATAGAGATTTGCAGGGTTTTGGACAGAATCTGTAGGAGTAATATAAAAAATGAGTTTTACAAAAGTTGGCCTACTGGTGGTGCTCTAAAGGGCAAGAACAATATGAGGCAGAGGTTCCAAAGAGGTGCCAAAGGCCTGTACCATCAGACCTGGGCCTTGGTTTACCAAGTAATTACAGTACCCATAATAAATAAAACCTGCAATTCAAAAAGTCCAGCCATCACCTGACTCCTCTACTTTGTCCATCACAAGTAATTATTTGGTAAGCCCAGGTCTGATGGTACAGGCTTTTGGCCTACACACAAGGCCCCAGACCTCATTTGCTGCCATGCAGCCAATGAGAAGACTTACACCCACACCGTCAGTCAGTGGCTCCAGGCTTGAAGCAGGGGGGGCCCTGGTGGTCAAGTCTGGTACTGCAGGCGGGTGGAATTCATGCACGACCGCCGGAGAGCACGCACGCTGGTTTGCTTTGTGCACGCGTACAGGGCAGTTTGTATTTAAGTTGTTTTCTGAATAAACCAGCGGTCCTCACGTCATATACTACCTCTCAAAACATAACGTATGTATTATATGACAGATAATAAGCTCAATGCAAACCCACAAGCTTGTTTTTGATGCTTTTTGATGTTTTTTTTTCCTTTGCTCGTGCGCGACGGCGCTCGTTCATGGTTCCCATAATCCCTTGCGTCGGGCGCGTTCATGGAGAAATACTTCCGCATTTGACCACCAAATTTTGGTGGTCAAATGCGGAAATAGGCGCACTTCCGGCGGTCTTCCGGGTGCTTCAAAGCGCCAATGAGCAACTTGCATTGAAATGAACGGCAAGGGGGCGGGGCTGTCGCTCCTGTCCGGTCTCTAACTAACTATTTTACCTAATAATGTGACATCTCCATACCTTTAGCCCGAATATCTTCACCAGAAATAGTGGTGTGTTTATAGTTATTTTTGCAGAATATTTGCCTAATATATAACATGCCCAGTATAGGGATGCTAGTGTCCTCGTGGTCAAGACTGGAGAGAACCTACCTTCACCTTCAGGAAGGACGTGAGACTCCATGGTGGGTGTGGGCTTGGAGCCATCATCTGGGTTCAGGGTGAGAAAGAAATGGAAGGAGACTACCATTATTGAGGTTAATACAATCTACTCTCCAGAAGTGTTGAATGGTTGGGATTTGCACATGGCCCGGCCAAGAGAGCAGAGTAAGAGAGAGAGAGAGAGAGAAAGAGAGAGAGAGAGATATAGAGAGAGAGAGAGAGAGAGAGAGAGAGAGAGAGAGAGAGAGAGAGAGAGAGAGAGAGAGAGAGAGAGAGAATAAAGATTCAGGCTAGAAGTCAGACTAAATAAGAGAAATCACAGAAACATGGAGACAGACCTCCCACATACATCTACTATATATCTCACTTGCACACAGGAAATGAACTCCATTCATAGTCATTCGTTCTCACACCAGCACGATAAGGCTATCACATGTACGATACATCCATCATGCATACCCTACACACACAAGCGCGTATGTACACAAACAGACACAAGAATGAGACCCCCCCCTCTCAATCAAGAATCTCTGACGGTTAGCCCGCATGAACACTGCAGGTGTACACCTGCTCTCATGTCCCTTTCTATGGGGGTATAGTCGGAAAAGAACAAAAAGAAAGAATGCCCCACCACTAAAGAACAGGTGAAGATTAATCTCAATCGTTTCTTGAATAAATACAGCAGACGAGCAATGTTCAATAGCTAATATTTTGGCAGTTCTTCCTCCTACAGTAGGTGTTTTGGAGCAATGCACAAACTGCACAGCTCTCCAATGACAGGCCTTATGTCCATATGTCCCGATGTTTTTGGGTTCAGTCTGTATTCGTGGACAGATATAATTCCCCCATAATATTGTTCTAGCTTTAGTAAAGCATTATTCATGTTCATATTTGCTAAACTAAAGCTCATTAAACTGTAATAATACAGATGAATTCTGTATCTGGTGGACTAGGGACCGGGTGCCAGTAGATAAGAAAAGGGGAAGCAAAACATTTCAAAGCATATCTGGTTCAAATTAGCATTTGAAGCACGTCCAACTATGTCTCTAGAATGGACTAATCTCACCTGGCACAAATAAAGGTTCAATTAGATTATCCCAAATGTCAAACAATTCCCCATTTTTCAGGCTGGATCACAATGCTGAAATAAGGTTAAAGGAGTTTAAGTAATAATTAATTCAGGTCTAGTGAATAGGTGTCCCAGGATTACATGCTAATACGTGCTAGGCTAAAAATCTTGAGGAAAAACACACATCCATAGTAATATGGTAGTGCAGGGTAGCAAAAATAATTCAAGAAAAAAAAAACCTGACCACTGATTTTGTGTTCCCCAGAAGGATTTCTCTTTTTTAATTGAATTGTATCTCACTTGGAGCACAATAATGGTCTTCATCAGGTAAATGTGAACACACCTTTATTTACAGACCACACATGCCATTGTCTGATGTTGCAATTAGACATCTTGTTATCCAAATTAGTTTAAATTTATGCTGATCAGTTCACCGTCTTAGGTCAAATCTTCCACTAGACTCGGGTAAAAACTTCCACTTGCACAAAAGAAATGCCAAAATCTTTTGGGCATACTGTCATGGAACTTTCTAACTCCATTCATGCTCATGCTGGATGATGAAACCCAATTCGTGTGACCCTATGGCCTTTCCATCAGGCCAAAATGTCAGCACCAAATAGATCTCATAATGCAATAGTGTTATTTCACAGAGAAGCCTACTGTTTTTGTTTGTTTTTTCCAAATTTGATTTTAATGGGTTTTTGTTTTACACCAAAAATAAATAAATAAAAATATTACACATCTGCATTTTTAAACAATTAATTCAGAATCATTGAAGCCTGCTGTATTTTAATGACTTTCTGGTATCATCCTTCAGAGTACATTTCCTGTTGAGCTGCATGTCCTCTAGGTACTCCAAGCAAAGTCTTCAAGTCTTCAGTGCAGACGTCTTGCTACTCCATTAATAATGAACTATAATTATTGAATAATGTTGAATGCATATGCAGTACACAATGTGATCAGACAGTTTTACCTGGCAAAGACCAACCAGACTTGAGAAAAAGCATGTGCACTGTAAGAAACTATCCAATATGATAAATAAATCATACTCAGGAACACAAAACAGGGTGTGGCTACTTTCACTTTTTCTATGAATTGAGCTGCCTTGGATACTTACCTATGTGTATCCAGTCTTGAAGTCACCGGAACATTCCAAGCAAATGCGAACGACTGAGGAGTCTTGTGATGGCAGCAGCTTAAATAACTAAACCCCATCAAATTTCCACAGCTATATTCCATAGTTCAGCATCACTCCCCATGACTTGAATGTCCACATATACGCTGAAATAATGATGTTTACTAGAACTGTATACTAACCAAATTAAATATTTCTGTTTCATAAACGTTTGGTTTTCTTTTTGTCATGGCATTGTGAACATTTTATTGTAATGTCCTGAGGTCATAAATAGCACTTATTAGCTGCTGCTGAAAGTAGATTAAAACAATAATTATTTGTGCATAGTAAAATTTTCAATGTTCATTTCATTTGTAATTTAGTGTACAAATGTAACTAAAGGGAGACAGGCCACTGCATTACTGCAGTGACATCACTGTATTAACCCCCAACACACACACACGCACACGCACACGCACACACACACACACTCTCCCCCCGCCGGTATACACCACCCTAGGGGCTAGGAAAAGACAAGAGGTGGTTTACTTTAGAGTAGTAAACCTTATGTCCTTTGGAGGTGTAAAGAAAGAGTATCCAAATCTCGGTTGGGGTTAGGGGGAAACTGTGTGTGTGTGTGTGTGTGTGTGTGTGTGTGTGTGTGTGTGTGTGTGTGTGTGTGTGTGTGTGTGTGTGTGTGTGTGTGTGTGTGTGTGAAAATAAACAACTTGTATAGCAGCTTTGACACATTGAATGCTGCTATAAGACAGGAAAAAATGCACCATTGAAAGATGTGTTCATTGGTGTGGTTTGCCTTAAAACATATTTTGGTATATGGTTTGTACTTTAGAGCTACAATTGATAAAACTGTGCACACACTTTAATAAAATGGTCTTGTAGTAGCTGTGTCCAACAAACAGAATAGGCTGGTGAAATGTGTGAGATGGTCAAATGGGCACCTGTGAAATAGTCAAATGTGTAGCCTTAAACATTAATTGATTTAGACATGTTAAGGCTAGCTCAATTCGACCTTCCTTTCTTTTATACATGATATACCAGTAACAGTATCTTCCAGCTTTGCACACATATGGACTTTGTACACACATGAAAGCAGGCCAGGTCTATGCATACAAGATCTCTCCCCATCCCTCTCACATGCATACACATACATGCGTACAGTACACACACACACACACACACACACACACACACACACACACACACACACACACACACACACACACACACACGCACACGCACACGCACATGCACATGCACACCGACAAACTTACACAACTTACAGCAGATCTCAACTCACCTTTTCTACCAGAGCTGGGGGGCCCAGGTGGTTTATCGGTTACTGACCCTACAGAGAGAGAGCACAACATTCGCATTGGACACTCACTGGACAACAGCAGCACTCCCCCCTCAAACACAAGCAAAAGCTTTCTCACCTAAATGTCATCTTAACTTTTGAGAAAAAATGCAAATCATTCACATACGGTTACACATCACAAAAGGGTTTTTAAGGGTCTTTAAAAACACTAAATCGTAGAGGAAATAAGTTCTGGAGCTTTTCGTGTTTTATCATTTTGCTATATGCACACATATACACGTATGCATGAATTTGTCAATAAAAACGTCAATCAATATCAAAAGTGTAGTTATGGCTTGATATATCATTTTGTAGAAAAGGAAAAAACAGACAACACAAAATAGTAGACCAATACACTTCCATATAGTAGATGACACGTTATACCACCAAGATAAAGGCCCAGGATTTGTACAATATACCCGGTAGTTATATGCCTACTGTATGGAACACATATTCTTATATTTTAGCACCAAGCATGGGAGCTACATGTATCTGTGATTATTGGTTCAGTGGGTGCGCCATTATGGTAAAATTGAGACATACATGTTAACTCTTGTGATTTTGTGCATGCAGGAAGTCAAGTCAGGCATGCATGGATACTGGGGGGATGAGCAAAAAAACAAATTAAAAGACGACTCAAATCCATTAGAATATGAGGTGAGAAGGGGGGTGAAGGCAATTGGAATTAAATTTACTACCTGTCAGTCCACTTGTCCCAGCATGAGTTCCCATAAATTCACGGAAGTTTCCTGCAAATGTATGTGAAATGATTGATTTGGGTCAAAGGGTATAAAGGGGGTATCTGAAGTTGTGAGTTAAACGCTGTTTGCATTGAGAGGGGATTGAAGGCAGAGTTATTAGGTGCAGACTGCAGTAACGTATACTGTAAGGAAGTGGCTTTTCAAAAGAATTGAAGGACAACATAAAACATGAACCTTAGTTTACAAAAAATAAAAAATATACTTGCCCCTTAAACCAAAACTAAATCCAGCAGTAGCCTACTAGTACTCTGGAATCCCCAGGACCAGCTTGAGCAAAGAGCCACAGCAGGAAATGGTGGTAGATTATAATCCTCTGGTGTCTGAGGAGTTTGTGTTTGTTTGAGGCTGACAGTGGGCTAGTCCTTGTCCAGTGCATTAGTGAGTTCTCAATAATGCCCTGCCAGAAAACCCATTGCTGCTCAGGAGTGGAAAAAAAAAACACTGCCGTACCAGGGGTCAAACATGATCAAAATAAATAAAAATACTCTGTTAAGCACCGAAACAAAAGCTGTTTTGTGTTGCTGAAGGTCTATACGACAGTCTGGGATGGCTCTTTTGGGATGGCAATTTTCTTTTGAGTGCCCTCTACAGATCTGGTCAACATAACCCATTGATCAGATCTGTAGAGGGTGCTCTAAATAAAATATTTTGTTCTATTTCATCCTTCCATGACCGCCAGAGGCGGTGCTTAAAGCACTGAATAGTCCGTCGCGCATGCGCAGTCGAGTACTATACCAACAACGTCACATTGTGACCCCATGATGACCCGGAGGAGTCTATATCTTCCGGAGGTCAGCATGGGCTCAGTCTCTTTTTCGTTCTCGCTATGCGTGTATGTTGTGTTTGCATCAACCTGCTATGTATTGCTATATGCAATACAATCTGCAGTCTATGATGCCTACCTTAGAGTTGCTGGTAGTTCCGTGGCCGTTTCGGTCGGAGCAGCGGTTGTCCGCCCTCCAGGAACTGCATCTAAGGATTTATCTCCTCTATGAGTGGATTTGTTTGGGGTTTACGTGGACGCCGGTCCACCTTCTTTCACCGGTTGATATGGGGGTTATCAACACCCTTCCTGGATGAAAGGTACGTTACTGTATAGTGCGGTGCTATCCGCACTGGACCAACGTTCGGATTATATCAACTTGTATCACGGAATAACCTCTCGCTGGTAAAGGCTGCGTTAGCGTAGCCTCCCTGCTCAGCCTGCAGGTTTGCCCCGCTGTGTACGGTGCTGCTGCTGATTAATAATAAGCTATTATAAGCGACCGTGTTGTCGAAGGATACGAATATGGTCACGTTGCCTTCGTTTGATAAATAGGCTGATTTACAAGCTCTGGTGATGGTAGCGTACTAGCGTTAGCGCTCCCCCCCTCCAGCATTGCATGTAATTCACTAGCCTTGAAACATGCCTGCCATTATTGTGACGTGAAGTACGAGCGTCATGCGGTGCATGGCTAGTAATTCTCGTGTTATAATTTAAGTTGGTTATTGTTGACTAACGTTTCTCTGTTCGGATATGTCTTTCTGTTTAAAGCCATATGCGACTTGTACTGCACGAACGCATTGGCAGCGTTCAAGTCATGTTTGGCGTGCCTTGGTGTTGTTGCTGCCGGGCTGATAGAGTGTAGAGTTATGCTAACTCCGTTCACTTCATGAGACCAGCCCAATGGCGGGCTAGCCCTCGTTGGAAACAATGTATGCCCGACTCCAGCTTGTCCCTGTTCAAGCTGTACGAACAGCGTTTGAGCCTGCATGGACACTAGCGCTTGAACGCTCAGTTTTCTGACCCCTCATTGTCGCAGCTTTTCTGCTTGGTATTGTGGTGATGGCGTCCTCTTGGAGAGGAGCTGTTGTTGATGTCACCGACGCGTTCATGAACAGACCAACGCTATTTGGGTGCATAGTTTGTCTGGTTATAACCCAGGCGGATTCTCAGCGTGGGGCTTTCATTTGACACTGATGCCAGTGGTTGAAGCCCAAAGCGGTTATTGCCGCGTTTTTTGTGGTAGCCTTATTGGCCCATTTCCGTAGGCTGGCGCCGCTGCCAGCGTAGCCTATGGCTGCTACAAGCTCTAAACTAAACCGTGAGCGTTGGCGAACAACTATTTATATAGGCTATAGCATATAGCATATGGCTGTATTCCAGCATTGGGTCATTAACTGATACTACCTGTAAGATAACTCGGGCGTTTTGTTAATTATATATTATATCCTTAATATATAATATTATTGAATATAATATATTATATAATTATTATATATTGTATTATTGCAGCACTTGTGTGTGGCACGCTCACTTGTTGTGATATAAGGCCGTAGAGGTGCAGCCTCTTGCCTCTTGTTGATGGTACTACTAGTACAAAGTACTAGTTGCTGGTCAAGGCATTTCTTGACAGCTATTTGACAGCTATTTGTGTATACAGTATATAGCTTGTGTTGTTTTGTTATTGGCCCCTGTGTTTTGATATAGGCTGCGTACGCGCTTCCTTCCTACAGCACATGGCCTGGCCTCTGGCCTCTTGTTGATGGTACGACTAGTACAAGGTACTAGTTTCTAGCTAAACGATTTAACAGCTGTTTGTGTGTACATGGCTTGTGTTGTTTTTGTTATTGGCCCCTGCTGATATAGGCTGCGTACGCGCTTCCTTCCTACAGCACATGGCCTGGCCTCTGGCCTCTTGTTGATGGTACGACTAGTACAAAGTACTAGTTTCTAGCTAAACCATTTAACAGCTGTTTGTGTATACATGGCTTGTGTTGTTTTTGTTATTGGCCCCTGCTGATATAGGCTGCGTACGCGCTTCCTTCCTTCAGCACGTGGCCTGGCCTCTGGCCTCTCGTTGATGTTACGTCCAGTACGAAGTACTAGTTCCTAGTTAAGTAATTTCACAGCTATTGTGTACACATAGCTTGTGTTGTTTTTGTCGTTGGCCCCTGCTGATACAGGCTGCGTACGCGCTTCCTTCCTTCAGCACATGGCCCAGCCTCTGGCTTCTAGTGGATGTTACTACTACACTGTGGTACTAGTTTCTAGTTTAAGCATTTCCTAACAGCTATTTGTGTATAGCTTGTGCTGTGTTACTGGCCCCTGCTGACACAGGCTGCGTACGCGCTCCCTTCCTTCAGCACATGGCCCTTAGCGATGGAGATATCAGTAGCTGCCGCTTAATGCTTGTGTTATGTATCACCCCTTTAGCTGGTGTAGGTAGCATTAGTGCTCCTTCACCCGGCATGAGTGTGTGGTGGTTTGTGCTTGGCTAGTGTATATAATGGTGCACTTGTAATCAGGATATATCTCAGAGTGCTTCATTGTACGTTTGCAGGAGAAGCATGACAACTGCTCCGTGGATGGCAGCATTTGAGCCTTGTACTAGACTACTTTATTATAAGTATACCTCTCCTGCTGGTGGCATAGGCCGCATATGCGCCCCTCCCACCACCATGACAGGTTGGACGGTCCAGCTAACAGCTGCATTCAATCTAACAGTGGCGTTCGCGCTCTGGTAGGGAACACCGGCTGGAACAGCTGCCTGGACTCTGAATACGATGCCTATGCTGGTACAGGCTGCGTGCGCGCTTCCTCCCTTCAGCGTATGGCCAATACAGACTAGCACCCAGTAGCGTCCGCGCCCTGGGCTAGTTGGGACTGCTGCGCATTGGTTGGTACTGGTGCCGGCGCAATGGAAGTTCCCACCGTGGCACCTCATGTGTGAGGCTCCCCTTCAGCAGTGAGCCACCCTCTGTCCTGCCCTGTGTCCCAGGCGGAAAGGCTCGTACTGCGGTCCACAGCATATCAGTGATCTGTGGAACTGACTCACATGTGGTCTGTTTTTTACGGACCACTCACTGCCTGGGATGACATGGATAATGCATTGCGGAGGGTACACAAGTCTCTTCCCCTACAATACCGTGGTGGTCTCGGTCGATGTGCTCTCCCTGACAGCCCAGCCGTGCACTTTTATCACTGCGTAAGATGCAGAAGGCGGTGCCCTCCCTAGTGTCGGGGCCGGCCCTGTGATCTAATTTCTGGCTGAGGTGGCTCCATGCACACCTTCATGCAGATGGACATGGAACATGGGTGCTAGCTATACTGCAGCAGGCACAACCAGCTCCGCTACAGGCCCTGTCGGTTGCATACTACACCCCGACTTCCTGGCTGTTCCTGTTTCTCATGCCTGTACCTGAGGTAGCTACAGGCCTGCTGGGCGGATGATTGTGTTATACATTTGGTGGTGTGGTGTAAGCACTTCGTGAAGTGACAATTTGTGGATGTCTTCTGCAGCACCAGAGGCTGCATAAGTGGCATGGCACCACTGTACCACCACTTACTTCACATGGGTGTGACTTCCTCGCCCATGTCTCACTGTTGGTCGGACCCGGGCACCCATGCTCTACCTGGGAAGTGTCTTGGGGCAGCTTCTTGCAGTTTGACGCTTGAATGGATGTGAAGATGTTGAGCTTGCGAAGCCATACAGGCTGACCAGTTGCATGCCAGCCATCAAGCCTGTTGTTACATGCTATGTTACCCAACGAGGCTCTGAGGCGAGTTGCCAAGTGACCTCGGTCCTGGTGTTGGAGCACTATTTGCTCTTCGCATTTTGTGGCATGGGAGACCGTTCTGGCGTGGCCCATAGCTCCTTGTCACACCTTATGCTTGCCCCCTCAATTTACTCGAGGCAATGCTTAATCAATCACCAAACGCGAATGCTGACTCAATCTCCTTTGGTGTGTCACTGGCCTTGTGTCCTCCGGGCTCAGATGGCGGATGTGCATTGTTCCTGGCCCATCGCTGAGGCTGGCTTTCAGTCCTGCTTGACTGTGACATTTTGGGGAGCTCTCTGTAGTCTCCTTGTGGAGCCGGCGGCAGTGTGTTGTCCAGTTGTGCATTACTCACTTGGACAAATCATTTGACTGGGGCGGACGTGCCTTCAGCTTGGAAGTTTATGGCACACTGCATGTCCTCTAGGCCAGCTGTGCTTCAACAGCTAGAGGGGACCTTTTGCCTGTCCCCTGGACCACGTACTACGGCCGACACGCGCCGTTGATAGCGTGTTCCTTGGCATCCCACGTTGACACCGTTGTCTGGTGGTGTATGCGGTGCTTTTGTCGTGGCACATATCTGACCTGGCGGCACATTATTGCTTGGTCATGCAAAACGTTGACGTGTGTTCTGTACACCGTTGGGTGAAACCGTGTCTGCCGGGCACCTGCGGGTGTCTTGTTGACCCCCTGACTTGACTAGGCCCCGCCTGCTCGGCTTATGGTCAAGTTCTCTACGGGGAGTGCAGGTTACATGGCAGGCTCTCCCCTACGCGGGTCTTCGGCAGGGCCGAGGGTGACCTCCTCGCCTTGGTCGCTGTCTCACTGGCCTCTGGTTCTCCCTATTGGACAACCAGCCCTGCGGACCAGGATGAAGTGGTCCGGTGGTTTCTCCCTGCCTGGGTAACCACAATTGGCTGTTGGCGCACCAGCCTTTGTGCTGCATAGCCGATGTGAATGGAGTACTTTGCATCGTGCCTGCTGCACGTTGTCGTGAGTTGGCCACCGCCCACGGGGTTTTTTCCTTTTGAATGTGCACTGGCCAGGGGCACTGCATGTGCCTTTGTACTACTACTCTGATGTACATGTTGCTTCAGGGCGTCCATTCGGAGCATCACACGATATTGTTGTGGCCTCCACTGGGTGGGGCGCACTTGTTCTTTTCCCTGCTGCACGGAGTGAGTCGCAGGATGTTGCAGAGAGCCCAACCCATGTCACCCTGGCTACAGGGTACCATGTTGCCCATTGGTCTTTGCTGAAATGGCTGATGCACTCTAATTCCAGCCTGTCTATGTCAGTGTCTGGGTAGAGGCCTGGTGCACTGCTTTATGGCAGTTTTTTGGGTCTTCCGTGGTCCCTCGGGGGCGGGGGATGACCTCCTGCTCTGAAAGCATGAGTGGTGGCATTATCGTGTCGATCATTGCTCACACGGTCATGGTGGGGAACCGCTTCCGTGTCCCCCTTACTGCTGGGGGCTCTGAGGTTGCGTCCTCCAAGGCCCGGTACCTCCCCTCCAGTTCGTTCCTGGTGCGGGATCGTCTTTGTGGTCCTCCCTTCAAGGCCTTGGCACAGGTTGTGTTTGGACTGTCATGGCAAAGGTGTTGCTCCTGGCTGCTGATTTAGCAGAGTGTGGATGAGCTACACGCCCTCCTCCAATCCTGAGGAAGGGTTTTGGTCCTGGGGGTCGTTTGACGTTATCCGTTCAAGTGACCGGACGATAGTTTCAGCCTTGAGGTTCTTTGTCGATGCCTCGCGTCTGTGGCAGGGCTCTGGCGGCTTGAGTGTTTCTTTGGTCAAGCAGTGTTCCTCCTGAAGGTGCTCTTACGCCTCACCTGGCCTGTGAGGCTAGGACAGTATCGCCCTCCAGTGGGAGAGGGGTTTGGCGAGCAGGTACTGGCGGGCCCAGTGCAGGCCCTGAGACCCTCTTGTTAGACATGCCGCATGCCTTCGGCAGTCGGGATGGTTGTTTCATGGCAATGATGGCCCTTGCCGTTGTGCTCCCTCCGGACGGCGCCTGCCCCACAACCTTGTTAATGGGGCAAGTGGTTGTACCCTGCCATCTGGTGTAGGGTGCCCCTCTTACCGGACACATCCCCACGTCATGGGATGCCTTGTTGTGTGTACCTCCGGACTACGTCTGTGCCGACTATGTCTTCGGGTTTCACTGGCCTGGATTAGCCACTCCCCATCCGTTTGTGGCCTTCTTGTCTGAATCCTCTGATTCTCCCTAGTGTTTGTAATCAGGATTCCTCGTGACTTTGCTGGTATAAGTCATTCAGTGCTTTAAGCACCGCCTCTGGCGGTCATGGAAGGATGAAATAGAACGAAAGTTACGTATGTAACTACGGTTCTATGAATCCTGGAATGACCGCCAGAGCGCTCGGTCACTCAGAATCCTCGTGGTTTCGCGAGAACGTTCTGTAGAGACTGAGCCCATGCTGACCTCCGGAAGATATAGACTCCTCCGGGTCATCATGGGGTCACAATGTGACGTTGTTGGTATAGTACTCGACTGCGCATGCGCGACGGACTATTCAGTGCTTTAAGCACCGCCTCTGGCGGTCATTCCAGGATTCATAGAACCGTAGTTACATACATAAATTTTGTTTTATTTATTTTAAAAAGTATATTATACAGAGAAGCTGGGGTGCTGAGAGGCTTACCAGCCTCAGCCTGGAGAATAGACTTCCACCAAACACAAAACAGGCTTGGTTTCGGTGCTTAGCAGAGTAGTTTTCTTTGTTGCTGGTATAGAGTTGAACCCCTGACACAGCAGTGGATTTATTTTTTACCCGTGAACTGCAGAGGTGTTCCTTGATAAAAACTTGGTAACGCACTGGACCAGGAACAACAGTGGGGTCATACACCTTTGCAAGAAACTATGTATTGGAGCTCATGCAGGACACATGGGGAGACTGGTAGACACTGTGCATTGTGTCATAATGTGCTTTCTAATACTGTGGGCTATTCCAAAATCAGAACAGACAACTGAACTGCTCTCATCGTCGGTATGCGAGCGTTAATGATTCAGAGCGAAGAAATGACACATGGCCACAGGTTGAATCTGGGATCATGAAGAGAACTGGAGAAGAAAGGGAGGGAGAGAGGGGGTGGGGGTATAAAACAAGGGCAAAGGGATAGAGACCATGGGGATAAAGGCTAAGAGAGAGAGAGAGGGAAGGTGGGGGGAGAGAGAGAGAGAGAGGGAGAGAGAGAGATGCACACACACAGAGCCAGCCAGAGAGTGCGGCATGCAACCACTCTCTCCACACCAAATTTGCACCACATGGTCTCGCGGCTCCACAAAGCCACGTTCTGGCAAAGGCCCCTGTGTATTATCTTCACAGAGAAAATGATGGTGATTATCATAAAGTGTTCCCATCCAGGTTGAACAGCGAGCAGAGAAGCTCGCTGCTCTGGCCTGCTGAGAGCAGTTAAGCGTAATTTGTACTTACTGGCCGGTGCCAGTGTCGGCAGATCTACAAAGCGCACAACACGTGGCAGTGAGATGCTTTGTGAGTTTGTAGATCCGCTATTTTCTGTGTGCGATGGAACCAAGTATAAATCAAGCATTCGGTGAGGGTTGAGGGGGAGCAGGGGACGACAGGGGATGGAGGGGTTAAGAGGCCCCCAGATGGATGGCTATTAGCCTCTCTTCCTGACCTCGCACCTGCTATGCCAGATGACACGCACAACACATCTGGCTGTGTGCTCCTCTTTACTAAAACACTAAACTGTAATCTCAGTGGTTTTGTGGCCTTCCACAAACAGATCACTTTTCCTAAAATGTGTGTACAGTAAAACCCTGACCGCTCATTTATGTGTGTATCAACCCATTTGGTTCCATTTTTACTCTCTCTGAGTTGAAATTGAATGAAGACTCAGGATTTTACTGTGAGCATATAGCAGACTGAGGCCAATTCAGATATAGGAAATATCATTACGGGACATATGGTACATGCTGGAAATGGGAATTTATAGCCTACACTGCAAAATCTGTACCAAACCAAGATCAGAGATATGTGTTGGGAGAGGAACAGTAGTGATGCTTTCCAATAGTCAGAGATAAGACACTGATTGACAAAGAGTTGATGCTTCGCTAGCCTTGACTATATAGTTAATTGCACAATGAGATGTCTTTTTTTTTGTCTTCGCTGAGGCGGGCAGGAAGGACAAATGAATGTAGATGGCATAGGAGAGGCATAAGGGAAAAGGCATGGATATGATTCTAGTCCCTACAGAAACCTCATACACCTAGTCAACAGGTATAAGTTTGTTTTTATTAGGCTAAATTGCCAATTGTATAGTACCCCGCCGGTTGTTTAAACCCCAATTGTACGTGAAATAACAAAAATAGACAATCTACAAGCTCACAGTACATGTTGTGTGCTGATATATCTGCCATTTTCACTGTTTGCATTACAACATGCCCAGAATTGGGACACTAAAGGGTTCATGTGGTTTATGGCTAGGAGTCTCTTCCCCCAGCCTACCAGGTCCTCTGTGCCAGTACCTGAACACACTGGGGTCCTGTTGTGTACAGAGGAACCACTCACTGGTTTGCCATCACTAGTCACGCACCAGCAGTACCCAGTCAGAGTGTGGCACTGAACCTGGGGGATCAGAAACATACAAATCAGTCATACATATGAGAGGAAATATACAACTTGTACAAAAGCATATCGTCGCTGCCAAGAGCCAACCACCCAGCTTAATTTTTGAGGTTTTTGTATTCATAAATCAATGCCGTGTTAGCAGGAGTTTTGTTCCCTCAGCCTTTGCAGCTTTACTCCATTCAGGCCTGGAATCCATTTTTGGATTCTGTACAGTACGTACAGTATTCAAACATTCAATTTGTTTTGCTGCTGCTATATAAATGTCTGAAGTTTTTTAGGTCAGGCCTAGCCCAAACTGCCCCACCGATAGCATGGTTCTGTATGCAGTGTACATGTACGATGGGCCAGTTCTGTTTACTCTGGGGACCTATTGTTTTTTGTATTGTGTACTGTGCGCTGTGTAACAGATTGTGAAGACAGAGATCACAATAAAAGATAAAGACTATTATTATTATTGAACTCTTACATTGGTGTGTTAGTTAAAATAATATTGAAACAATAAAAAACCCCGACTTCAGTGGACCCATGTCCCTTAAGGTAGATACCCTCACAAAAACAGTCTATAGACTGGTCTAGACCTGCCGGGGCGTGTGATGGAGGGGACAGGAACTGCTTGGAATAACGTTTTCCTTCCATGCGCCATATCCAAACAGGTACCAGTACCGGGACCGGGACCGGACCGGACCGGACCGGGACCCCCCCCTCCGTCAGGATGTAATGTTTATTAATATGAAATGAGCATTATGCTTTGGCGATGAATTGGATCTGCTTTTTATGGATTCCAAATCCCCCATACCTGGTGGTGGTGGTGGGTGAGCAGCAACAGTTGAATGCAGACAGCAGCACTGCAGTATCAGTGTGTGCAGCAGCACAAGCAAGCAGATTTAAACTTCCAGTTTAAATAGACGGTATGGGCGTGTGATTGGATGAAGTGAATCATGTGAACATGATGCTGAGACGGCCCAATTAAAGGGCCAGCAGCAACATGGTTGATGGCATTGTTTATCATGTCATGATAAACAATGTCATCTAATTAAAAGTGCAGACAGACAGTAAGCCAGACAGAGACAAGGTGAGAGCCAAAAACAGACAGAGGGGATAAATGAAGGTAGTCATACAGACCTGGGCGAACGTCCCATCTTCATTGCATTCTGGGATGAAGGTGGACGCCTGCGGCCTCTTGGCCTGTTCCAGGGCTTGGCTCCTCTCAACTCGACATTTGGATTGTCCTCCATCTGTAAAGATCACAACGTGAGTCACGACAGCTTTCACATTCCATCTCTTAAAACTATGACCACTGACCAGATACACAGTATTTCCCTGCTCACAACCTCAACCTCTAAGAGGCTCAGTCTGTGTTTGTGTCCGTCTGTGTGTTTGTCTGGATATTTTTCAAACCACCAAACCAATTAACAACTATCTTGTTTATAGTGTCAGCAAGCCAAGTATATTCAGTGTGGTTGGATGAGACTTCAACCTTGCCCAAATTAGGAGACATGCTATGTCACACAGTACGACTAACCTCATTCACAGGCTTGTCTGAGATCTATGTACATTGGAGTCATGCCATTCCCATGCAGATGCCGAGATCAATATAGTTTTATTTTATTTCTAATTTGTATTTACTGTAGCCTATACCTGATCACTCACATTTGATACATATCAAGTAGTGCCGTTTGTTATTCATTTTCTCCTCTGATATCTCCAGCTTACAGCATACAGTTTATATAATAAACATTTATGCATTTAAGTAGGAAATAAAAACTTCCATATACAGTAATTTCAACTTCATGTGTGTAAATCACTTGTGGTCCAAATCATTTGACCTCTTACGTACACAATAAACGCCTATTTTATATTATATTTATTTATAACTCAGAGAATTAACAATTGTAACCAAATGGACCATTTGGGGTTTGTTTGGATACACCTGTAGGCTGAGATTAATTTATCATACAGGATTTGACAGCATACAAGACTTTAGGACGCTTCATGACTCACCCATCCATTAAATACTATTCCCTGTTGACCCCCCCCCCCCCTATTCGGCATACGCATAAACAGAACTTCTGGAGAAAGAAGCCAACTCCAGTTACCATACAAATTATACTTCAACTCCTGTAAGCTTCTAGAATGATGAATCATCTTTATTCGCCATCTAATTGTTGTATATTATTGTGCATGTTTCTGTTTTAGTGCTGCTGGAAATACTCTTGAGTAACTAACTGGAACTAGACAGAAATAATAAACTAGAAATAATCTAAACATAACTGTGATTAAATCAACTAAATCAAACATAGTGAGTATGACGCCAGTCATATAAAATGCACTATATACTGTAATTCAATGGGACATATTAAACTTGAATTAAACTAAATTTCACATCCATAAAACATTGTCTTAACAAAGGCTCCTGATCAGTAAAATAGTAAACAAGGCCTGAATCTTTTGCAGGACTGAGGGCCTGAGGGGCCAGGCCAAGAACATGAATCTACTGTCAATGAGTACTTCAGCAGGACACCAGATACTCCAGTGGAGAACTGGCAAGCTCCCACAGATGTGATTGTGTATTTTCATGTCAGTTTATTATGTCAGAGCATGTTTTTGTTTACCGCTCAAACTACTCTTTGGTATGTGGGACCTAATCTTAAATAACAAACTAGAAGGTCTCCAAACCAAACGTAACTCAGATTATTGTCTGATTTAGTTACAGATTACACATTGGAAAATGGCTGATTTCGCTGGTTTAAAAAAGATGGCCAAACTACAAGCTTGAATGCTGTGTTAAAACATGCAGATTGGCTATTTTTGATTCTTCGTTGCAGTATAAATTAAGCATTTTTGATTTATACTTGATGCTTGATTTATACTTGATGCTTGATTTATACATGAGTTCAGCTGTTGTAAAAGTGTTGTATGCTCTTCTACATACAGGTACCATTCCCAGGTAATGATTAAAAATACCACATGCAGTTTAGCGGCTAAAAATTGGTCAGTGCGAACACGGGGCGTGGACGTGGGCCATGATGTCATCAAGCAGAACAGATAGAAGATAAACAAAAATACTTCTCAGACCTTTAAAGCCTGATTTAATTCAGTCTTGTTTTGGGTTGCAGGCTCATTAAAATACGCATGCACTGCTCTCAGACGGGGACCTACCACAAACAACCCCATACCCATAATGGGTCCTGACCGCTAACCCCGATTTATAGCAACATAGCTGTGAAAAACAACAACTTTACGGCCAGTGGCTATAGCATTTTAAAATGTCTTCATTATGTTTTTGCTTAGGCACATGTGCTTGTAAGTTGGCTAGGGATCACATACATAATCCTGACCAAATGCTTGAAGCGCAACAAAATAGGACAACGTGAGGGTATAATTTAAAATGACTTATCCACTCTTAGTGTTCTATTTGGATTGGCCACATACAAACATTATAATACTTTCTGGCACAATGGTACTTTACAAGTCATGGCAGATTTTGCTAGTTCATAGAGCATAGTCCCCAGTTAACAAAAAAATACTTTTACTAACCATAACTTCTAGCTTTGAAAAGATAATAGCTATAAAAGTAAAAGGCTGCACGTCTTGTATCTTGTCTTACTTGAATCTTACTTGCGCTGTGGGAAGTGAACAGCTTCAGACATTTCACACACAGACATTTCTAGATGGCTTACATAGTAATCTCAACACTGTGTTTGCAATAATGCCATATTCATTGTAATCCGAGTCAGAGTTGTGACCAGTTTGTCTTATGGTTAGATAATTGAGCAGTTGAGACGAATAACAGTCTAAGTCCAAACTATTGATCCATAACGTATAAATGATGGATAAGGGGTCAGAACATCGAGGCCTTTTTGGATGTGGTCAGATTAAAATATGGATTTAGACTGTTATTAATCTCAACTGCTTAATTATCAAATGTACTGTTTTCCTGTTTCAACTATTGTTGCTGGAATCTGTTAGTAATTTATGTGTCTGATTGTCAAGTGTATTTGTTGCGTGCACTTTAATTCAAATCCTATACACACTTCCAAAGGCCTTGCCATTGTAAATACACATTTGTTCTTGACCTGCCTTGTTAAATAAAGCACTATCTTATAACTAAAACGGCCTGAGAGGTTTGCACAGTTAGTGTTCCCTTCCTTGGAAGATCTTGAGTCAGATGTGAAATAAAATCATGTATTTAATCATGTACAATATAGAGGGTGAGCCAAAACAAAAAACTCCAAATCAAACATTTTGCTGTTGGTTCTCCAAAGGGGAATGGGAGCCGAAACAAAATGACAAATGCCATGTTCAACCTTGACTCTAGCCCTATCAATCTCTTCTGTTGTTGAATGGCTGGCATCCACAGACTGAGGAAGTTGTATGATCACAGTCTGTAAAGACTTACACGCCTACCGAGGGGTGGAAAATGAAAGACATCTTCTCGTTCAGCTCTGCTAACTCCCACTCCACTGACTCCACTGGTAGGCATTCCTTTTGATTTGGATTTTTTTTGGGAGGGGGGTCAGTTGGTTGCCAAGAGGATTTCTTTTTAGTTTTCTTTATAGAGTTACATTGGAAAGGTAAAGAGCTGAGAGAGACTAAAGTATCTTAAATCTATCATACTTCATTGTCGGGGGTTGCCCATTGGTCTATACTTGGTTTCCTCTTTTTTGCCGCTTCAGTGAATCTCTTCACTGAAAACAGACGATCTTCAAGCTCACTTAAGTGTTATCAATTCAATCAAATCAACATTAACACAACCTTAATTGACTAGTGGTGCACAGGTAAAAGCAAAGAACAACAAAGTATACAAACAGGAGATGCCTGTGTACACCAAAGTTATGAACAGAGTAAAATAGAGATTGTACACTGAGCACCATGTCGGTTTAATGGGAACAAAATGAATTCATTAAAATAAATACAGAAAACTAACATTAATTTCATGCCATCAACTTTTCTGTTTGGATGTGGGCTGTTGGGATGTTTGCCAATCAGTAGGCGTTCCAGCATAACTTCCGGGTATGATGATGATGTCACACACATGGTTCTTGGGCCGCCGCCACAAAAGCGTGGTTAGATTTGATGTAGAGGTTTAGGGTTGTTAGCTCAGTCAGCAGCGACTGGTAAGCAGATCTCAGAGGTCTGGGTGGATTATGGTGGAGGGAACCACTGAGAGATTTTACCAAAAGCTTTAACAAGGAGCCAATGGAGTGAGTTATTACTCCATTACTTTGCAGATCCGCTGTTTTTGCTATTGCTTCTCGGTACACACCAGGGTACACGTACCAGTGCATGTTGAATGTCTGCTTTAGTGACACCCCTTACAACTCAGTTTTTAAAGCACTTGTGATGTTATCATCTGTAACATACAGTACATAAAAATAATTTCCTGTACATTTCCAGTGCCTACTTCATTTTGTAATGAGAATTATGTTTAATGGTGATAAAAGATGTTGAAATATTTATGTGGAATGGTTATACCACTGAAAGTTCATACCAAAATAATTGTTGTATGCCAAAGTAATTGGCATATAAGTGCAAAATAGATTAGAAGGAGGCATAAGAACAGTAAGAATAATTACTTTTGTGGCAATTGTTTACTAGGTCTAACTAACAAGGGCAATGATTCCCTCTTAGGAGAACCCCATGACAAGTTACTCAGATCAGCCAAAAAAGAACCCACACAAGTCTGGGAGGCACCAGAGGGTCGAAAATAAACAGCGCCAAAACTATGAGTCGACTTGACTCACCCTCTTACGCGTTTGCAGCCTATTGCCAAGCCATTGTTCAAAATCATTTGGGGGGATTTTTGTGGTGTAAGTCAGGAAAGGACCTTACCTTTCAGCTCCATGTCCCGTCCCTCAGAAGAGGAGGTTGGTGCAGGGACAACTGGCGGCTGGTCAATCCTCACCCAGTTTTTCCCTAAAAAGAAAGCAAAAGAACAGTTAATGAGCAGACTCGGTCATGCAGGTATCTTACATAGTAAACAAATGTGTCACAGCCACACAAGAAACAACTGTTCATGTGTGTATGCACTACTTCTTTTCTATAATTATTTGTGTATGAATAATAATAATGTGCCTGTCTACAAGGGTTGATGGAGTCTGTATGATGTACATATCACATGGTTGATTATTTACCCAAGAACATTTAGATTCCACTAAAGACTATAGACAAGGTTGCAGCCACGACCAGGTCGACCGACCTTTTCGTCTTTGGACTATAGTTTCTAGCTGTTCAAGGATGTCAGTACTTTACCCTGCACCACCTGCAGGTTAGTGAACATGCTTTGCTCTAGTCTGTGCCTGTGGTTATGTTTAGGGTTAGAGATAGGGTTAGAAATTTAGCACTGTTCTGTGCTTGCTGTTATGTTTTGTGTTAGATATAGAGGATTAGTAATCCCGACCTATAAACTAGTTGTGACCAGGCTGCAACTAGCAACGAGGTAGCGACCACAAGAACCTACTATATAGCCATGACCACAACCAGTAAATTAGTTACTGGTCGTTGAGCAGGTTGAGACCTGGTCTATGGGTTGTTTTTGGATGTCTCTCCATTTACCTCGGCAGCGGCCGCGGTGGGCCAGCGCCAGAGTGCGGTCCTTGCAGCGTGCCCTCTGCAGGTCACAGCCTGTGTCATAGCTTCGTCCATCAGAGCCACACACTGGTTTCCCCTGTGTCCGTGAGCAGATGATACCACAGTGACTCTCTCTGTCTCCGATCAGCCACTGAAGAGAAATGAATACTCAATCAATGTAAGCATGGACATTTAGTGTTAATAGAGGTGCAAAACAATGTTGGTATTGTATCAGCAAGTGTAAGTACTACCCCAACCAAGGCCCTGGGTTTACTGTTCAACCAGAAGTTTAGAATCTTCCCTGGATACTCTTGCTAGGGGGAGCCCGGGGAAGACAGACCTAAGGTCTTGTTCCATGCAAAATACATTGCAAAATATTTTGGAGAAAGGTGCCATATTAAATGCAGTCCATTCATTTATTTCACAGTCATCCTTTGTTTCTTTCCACCCAACCTTTTTTCAGTGCTAGTTTTCAGAGTACAACTTTCAAACAGTGTTTTCTCTAGGTGAACAGTTGCTGAACTGAATTCAGTGGAATCTCATGCTCATAATATTTGGCTGGAGCAATGTATAAATTACACTTTATTCAATAGATCACTGTGCTCTGCACACACTCATCAGACATTGCCATCTTCATTTAGTGCAATGTGGTCGTCATGTGCAAGCCTCTACATGGAACTGGAAAGCCCAACATGGACACCGCTTTATCTTGTCGATCTTTGGCAGAAGGTAGTCTGAAATAACGATCATTATGTTTCAATGCAGCCAAGCCACTGTCAATGCAATGGTAATCCTCTTTAACACACACACACACGCTCATGTACACACAGTTGCACACACATCTTCCTTCATGATCGATTAGTGAATCCATTCTACTATACTGCTGGACGGAGGTCTTCCCCCTGACAGGCATAATGACTCTTGGCTTCCTGTCCATCTGACATCTAAAGTCTAAGGGATTTCAGGGCAACAGAAACTTGGCCAAAAACATGAAGTAGCAAAAGAAGAAAGAAAAAGAGAAAACAGTAACAAAAAACAGAAGGTGTGCACTGAGTAGCAGCAGAATCCTCTGACATGAACACACCTGAGCCAAGTGCTGTGGAACATTCAACTATTTGAAAAGGTACATAAAGCAAATAATGATATATATATATATATATATATATATATATATATATATATATATATATATATATATATATATATATATATATATATATATATTATATATATATATATATATATTATATATATATATTATTTTAAGTTATCTGACCAAAAAAGAAGCAGAAAAGGGCAAATTATTAGGCACATAGGCCTACAGTAATATTTTTTCACCCCAAGCAACAGCAAGCTCAAAAGTCAGTAAAGCATGTTTTTGGCTGGGTAATTACTTTACTTTTGCTGGAAAAGGTAATAATATTACAGTAATATGTAATATTTAATTAGTTACTGCCCAACACTAGTGATGATTGTGCTTTTGCAGCTGCTAGGCCTGATGCTCGGTAGCCCTGGCCCAGAGTCCTGGACAGTTAGTTCAACCGCCGAGTACCCAGGCTGATGAGCCAGCATGACGGCATGCCGCAGGTTCAACTCCTGATCCCGGCCGCTTTTGCTGTGTGTCTTGCATGTCTTTTCCCCCATCTCTCTCCCCATTTATCAGTCTACATTCACCCTATCAACAAAGGCAAGAATGCAAGAATTTAAAGTAATACTGTTTATAGTGGCCTGGTTATGTCAAGAACTCAAATTTTAAAGTGGTTAAATATGGGGTCACCAGTTAGGTTGTATAAATAAATGGCGATAATAACAATGTTGTTAAAAAAGCCAAATAATGGCAAACGATTAGGTTCAGGTTCTAAACCTAATTCTGAATGTATTTGTCACCCAAGGTCTCTCCAACAATTACCAGAGAACTGTATGTAACACTGGGCCTGAGCTCTGATCTGACACAGGAGATCTCATTAAGGGCAGGTATAGTATAGGACGGTGGTGGAAAATGAAACCCAGCCAGAAACAAAGGGCACACTTTCCAGTCCAAGCAAAGCCAAATCCTATCACAGCATCTGCCCAGTGCACACGCACACACATACACACATACATCGCATATGTAAAGTACACTGACTACACATACAGCATATTGTGTGTAGGAGCTCTATTTTGAACAACATGAAATGTTGCTTGGACACAGATTCTCTTCATCGGTCTAAGCAGCATAAAAAGAAATCAGGCAGAACTGCACTGCACAACATGCAGAAGGTAAGTTAGGCAACAATGTCAAACCACTGCAGTAATCAATGAGCAACTTGCATGACTGGAGTCTCACCAGGCGCGTATTTTACGCCGGTGCCGCCGGTGCGGTGCACCGGGGCCCAGGCCCCTTGGAGGCCTACTGAGAGGGAAGGGGAAAAAGAAAAGAAAGGCTGCTGACAGCGGGCCCCTGCGACTATTATGGACCTGTGGCCGGTCGTTAAGGGTTAAACGCTGAGAGTGGCCGGGCCTAGCAGTGGGAGGGGTAATGATATTGTCCAATCAAATTGGTACCTGTGAACTGTCACTCACGTGTGAATGTGTTGTTCTGATGTCAGTTCCTCTTAAAACAAAACAAAACAAAAAAAGTGTCAACTACAAAAAAAAGCGCGAGTGGATTGAATTGAAGCATCGGCGTAGCATAGTGTCATGTTCAAGAAAAGTCATGAAAGTGGTTCCAAAGACGAATGGAAAGAGAGCAGCCGGCAGCGGGAAGCGTAAATTCAGCTAAAATGACCAAATTGGACAAGTTTGTATCAGCATCGGCTCTCCTGCTGCACCTGCAGCCCCACCGGCATCGGGGCACTAGCAGCTACCCCAGATCCTGCCTCACAGAGCGGCTACACGCTGGACTCGAGTCGCCAACGAGTTCAGCGACACAACCGCCCTGTGACAGTTCTCCACGCGGCTACGCACGGACACAGTGTCGGTGAAAATGAATGTCGCCGCGTTGCAGAGCCTAATGAACCCCGAATCCCCAGCACAGATCGAGGATTATACGACATGACACCGCATACCGAAGAGACAAAAAGCTTTATAATAGCAACAAGTCCGTAGGCCTGCTGGACCATTTCTCAGAGACAACAAAAAAGGTCTTTCTCTGAAAAATACATCTCCACTACCCGTAAAATGACCTTCTAATGAGTGAGTAGCCTACACAGTCACATTCATTAATGCGGTCAGTTTGCTGTGCTGTTGCTTATACTGTGGAAGTGCATACCAGCTTTGTTGGTGTTGGATATAATGTGAATGTGTGAATGTAATAGTTTGGGGACATCATGTTTGAGCCCATGTCAGGGCAGGCTGTTAGATATTAGTAATGATGGAGGATAGAGATAGAGCTTGGCATCTGTCCATGTTGTTTTGGTGTGTGTGTGTGTGTGTGTGTGTGTGTGTGTGTGTGTGTGTGTGTGTGTGTGTGTGTGTGTGTGTGTGTGTGTGTGTGTGTGTGTGTGTGTGTGTGTGTGTGTGTTTCATGGCCATTTGCCAATAAAGATCATTGAAAATGAATGTAATTGTGTAGCCAGGCACATTTGTTAGTCTATACAGTATAGCTGTAGTGTGTGTTTGTGCGCGCACATGCGTGCCTCCGTACGAGTTGCTCGTTTATGGCAATGGTAGGGGCCATAGGGGCCCACAAAATATTCTTGCACCGGGGCCCATCCTCTGCTCCCTACGCTACTGAGTCTCACATACCAAATGACCAGGTCAGGGGTATTTGTCACTTAACTCGTTCTTAAGAGACACAACAAGGCACAACAAGGCAACCTATTTCTATTTTTGGAAGTCCTGTCTGCACAACAACATCCTGGATTTTACTATTTTTCACTTTTCGAAAAAACTTTTGGGAATTTTACTCAGTCTCATGCGAACAGCACAGGCAGTTTATAAGTTACTCTATTCAGTATTTAGATATGTTCATTTTAGCTGCCCCGCCCCCTTCCTATACAAACCCATTATAACTTACAACTCCATTTTAACCGTGACAGATTATGTGAAAACAACCCATCTTTTTTTCTGGTGACTGATATTGTCCTCCTAATACGTGAGAGGGCAGTGGATTCATTTACTGATTCCTTTATTTTTAAAATATTGCTTTATTCATATAGCCATAACCAGGGTGGGCATATGGAGGCTGCTGCATTTTACAAAACAATATTTTAAAAAGTAAATGAAATTCCAGGGTCCTCTCACATATTAGGAGGGCAATATCAGTCACAAGAAAAAAGCTGGGATGTTTTCAAATCAGTCATAACATGGAGTTTTAAGTTATAATGGGTTTGTATAGGAAGGATGCAGACGCCAAAATGAACATCAAATATCTAACTGTCTGGGGTGTTCACATGAGACTGAGTAGATCATAAAATTACATTTTTTAAGTGAAATACCCCTTTAATACTATTTATTATACATCCTATACTGTACCTCTTTGATCAGAGGACAAGGTCGTGTACCGCTACAGGAGGTCATTTGCCAGAACTATACAGAACCAGCAGATCTACAAGCTCACAGAGAGGCATAGATTGGCAAATCTTTGCACATTGTCCACCATACTGGAAGCTGTGTTGTTCTTTAGCACAGTGTTGATTTGATTGTGTGTTCGATGTATCCTGCCTGTTTACAAAGGCAAATTTCAACATGAGGACAATTCTGTCCAGCTGTATTTCATTATTTTTGTTAATTGTGATGTCCAGTAATATCATATTATGGAAATAACACAAAAAGGAAGTCAAAAGAAATAATAATAAGTTCAGAAAGGCTTCATTACACTGTGTATGCAGTACCTTTATCTCTAACTTGAAAGGATGTGCCAATAGCCAATAAAAACATGCTTTAAATATTTCCCAATTGCACTACGCTTTTCCCACAGAATCAATGTTTTCAGAACTCGCTGGACATTTAAAAGGTAATATAGGCAACTTTTTAACCAAAAATCAAAATAAATATATAGCTATATTTCTTGCTTTTTTCCCTACTACGTTGCTTCTACTTTGATGCTGCAGCTGTTTCCCTGCAGACAGACACTTGCTTCGTCCTACAGACGGTCCAGAACTTTGTTGTTGTCAACAAATCAAGTAAATACAAACATTCGTCAGGCTCAGGGAAGGTGGTGCTAATGTGAGAGGGGAAGGGGGTGGTGTGGGCTGAGGCAGCGTTTTAGCCAATCACAGCACAGCAGTCTCCAGCAGTTTCATAATGAGCCAATAGCCAATTCTGTTCTTAAACAAATCTGTTTACAAACACAGTGATTGTTCACACTAAAGTTGCCTCTATTACCTTTAAGTAGCAGCTAGATCTCTGACATTTCCATCATGAAACTCCTGTCCAGTTCTGCACTTCACCGCAATAGAACAACATGGCTCCCATTTATGGCGGTTAAGACCCTCTGCCGTGGACCTACAGTAGCACTTGGTCAAATCCAGAAGACTGTCCCTCCCTCTTGCTTTCCTTCTACAATAAAATCCTGACAGATAATGTACCTCTGAGGCCCGTGAAGTGAACAGAGTTGACGTACCTCTGTCTATATGGCTTACATATAGCCTACTTGATGCATTCCGACGAAAACACAGATACATCTTGACAGCTCATTCTACTGTCAAGAATTATTTACGATTATTCATCTCTTCCCCGGTGTATTCTGGCTCGAAACAGTAGGGAACAACAACTGTACCAAAAGCAACAAAGCTCAGGTCTTGTTGGACATGTTCACTTCCAAGTTTCAGTCGCCTTTTTTCTCTCGTGTCAGACACAGAGATAAATGAACGTACATCGTACTAACATAATGCGTGTGATATTAGACAGAGCCGTGACACACGTAACTGACCGGGACTACATGCTAAAAAGCATCCTAATGTCATTAAATAAACTGGAAGGGGGTGAAACAAATGAAAAGGGATTAAAACCTTGACAATGAATCATGCAGTCGGACTCGGAATAGCCATATTTAGCCATTATGCTTGCTGATAATGGCTTTTTAAGTTCTGTCTTCCTTCTCTTTTACACACACAACCACAAATCTGGATGTAGTTGTTGTTTTGTAATAAGCAAAGCAAGAAGACAAAAACACTGGAACATAGCAAAGAAATTTGATTCTGGTTAGGAAATAACCTGCCAATCACCCAAATGGACAAACGGAAAATGTTTTGTGTGTCTTTGTTACTTCAGTCCCATATATCCCACTGCTGACAGTCCTGACGGTTTCCTGGAAGAGTGTAGAGGATGGCCTTGATTATTTTAAACAAAACAGAACAAAGAAATACACCACAGCACACCTGAACAGTGGCATGCTCTATAAAGTGAAACAAAAGTTGAAAAAATGGGTCGAAGGTTACTGACAGGGTAGAATGAGGCGTCAAATGTTGTAGGATCAGTTAATGCTAACCTGCAATGTGTTACTGTCACTGAATGCTTAGCTGGTCAGGTGCCAATCTGGTCAAATTTAGTGATAAAATATGTATGTACAGTACAGTATATAATGTGAGAATATCTCAAAGGGATATGCAAGAAAACAAATTACTTATTTCTATTTTCTAATTTTCTATGCACTGTGGGGCCTACGAGTCATTATGATGTTGGTGTGTGACGTTTACAATAAATCTGGCCGAGCAGAGGTCTGTGTGTGTGAGAGAGTGGAAGGGATGGGGTGATGTTCATGTGTGTCCATCTGTATTATGTAAAAAAGTGGCTCTTAGTCTCTGACTGGTTGGCCACCCCTGCACTACAGTATGTGTAACTGTTGTACTCCAACCTCCAACAGATCCTATAGATGTAAACAACATTTTAGGAAATTTAAATACTAATTTGATCATTTATGGGCTACAACAAAACCCCAAAACCCTCCATCGTAACAAAGTGTGCTGAGCAGGTCATAAGGCTTGTAAGGTAAATAGTACTCTGGTGATGAAGCGCAGAAGTCGAGTGCTTGTCAGACTGAGACAGTGAATGGGGAAAAAATAAATCATGATGTTCTCTTTTTTATGAGGAGCTGCAAATCGGGAGGAAAACATACCAGAACCTTTCATTTTTAACTTGCGTTAAAGATCTCCCCTCCCCTTTGGCTTTGGCGAAGGACATGTGTTGGCAAACAACCAAAAAACAAAACAAAAAACTAAAACAAAAAGTCATTTTCAGAATCGACAAGAAGAATGCTCATTGTCATTGAAGCCCATAAATCTCAGGAATCGCACAATAGAGTTTATAACATACACATGTATCAGTGGCCCGGGGCTCATGAAACTCACTCAACACACTGACCGTGTCAACTCTCAGTTCTATCCCCCAAAAAAAGGAAAACACCAAAAATTTCAATTATGTGGTATTTCCCAGACTTTGAAAGTTTGTACAGAGCCAAACTGTTTTGGAAAGAACACACTGCTCCTATGTGATGAACCATTAAATCATGCATCTGTAGCAAGCTATTCCTAAAAGTGATTTAGACCTATAGCCATCCATTCCCCTAGGTTAAATATGCTCCATCAGAGCCATGGAGTCTGGCCTCTCTACCCACAGACAGATGCAAGTGACTACATCCTCCAGCTCTCTTACTCATAACCCTAATGGAAATGGCCCATAGTGCTTCTAGCCATCCAAAGTACTTCCTCTGTCACAATAAAACAGTAAATCAGGAGAATTTGGGGGGGAACCTAACAGTACCCTGTGGTAACAACGGTCATTTCTTAGTCACACTGTACCATCCACAACCTCATAGTCTGGCAAGGTGAAATCAGAAAACAAAATGGCCAGTACCACTCATGTGTGAAGCACCTCATCATCACCAATAAGTAAAAAATAATAATAATAAAATAAATTAAATGTAATTGCCTGCTGTGTCCCACAATAGAATTAACAGATCTATGAACTCACAACACATCATGGTGGACACACCACAAGGAGCTTTCAACCTTCTCTGCACCCTGGAATGCCTCCACTAACCTGGCCATCTGCCACAGTAACAACACACAACCAGAGAGATGCACACTGGACAGGTTTCCCCCTCATCACTGACCATACATCATTAAAATTCCATCATTGGTACCAGGAAAACCTTGTCAATCGATGAGCTAGAGCCTTCCGACTTCTAGTCGCATTCGCAAGTTGTGTCGGGCACTTCCTGGATGTGGAAAAAACTTTGCCCGACAGACATTGCGTGAGCTATGTGATGATCCCTAGCCGCATCAAACAAGTGGTGGACTCACAGCTCCCTTGGGAACAAGCTACTCTCCCTTCGGGAAGGTCCGGCTACTCTCTCAAAACTCTCTTGAGAACAGCTTCCAGGACATTGACCATGAGAAATGCTTGGGTGGTGTATCTGGACCTGACTGCCTGACCTGACATATGAAACCATGTGGCAGGGACTCCACCTGAAGCTGCTAAGGATAACACCAAACCGACATATGGTGAGGTTCATCATGGACACACTTTCCTACCACAGCTTCATCCACCAGACCAGTAGTGACCAGCGCAGTAGGCTCAGAAGACTGAGGGTGATATTACAGATCACACAGAAGCATCAAAAGCAGTTGGACAAGTTGGAAACGTGAAATGATTTTTTTAATTTTAATCCCAAAAGTAGCAGACGATATGCTGAATTCCGTGCAAGTGAAAATATTTGACTATCATAATAAAGGAAAGCAGCATGCATGGGGCCATCGAGACAGTTGAATCTTTTTTTTGCAAGATATCTTGTTTGTAAATACTAAAATATATAGCTACCGGTATATGCTTTAGAACCCTGGTTGTCACTAGCACTGCTAAAAATACTAAACAGAACACTGTGTCCCACATCTAATCTGGTTTAACAGACTCTAACAGACCCTATTTCTCGCTGTCAGAGGTCACTATAACACCACTAAGCCCATCAAAAATAAAGGCATTAATTGGTTCAGATGTTATCTTTCAAATCCCAAACTTTAAGATCACTCACAATCTTAAAGTTTGGGATTTTTATGTAGGAAGAAATTGAACAATCAAGTGAAAAACAACAGGGTCTATGTACGAAGAAATTGAACAATCAAGTAAATAACAACAGGGTTGGGGTGCCCACTGGCCTAGTAGTGTATATGATGCCACATATACGCTCTGGCCTGTATGTTTTAAAGTTCCGCTCATGACAAACTTTGCTGCATGCTTTCCTATCTTGTATCGATAAAGGTAAAAAGCCAAAAACATCTTAAACAACAACAGGGATATTTGGGCCACCTACAGTACTAATAAGGAATGTTCTCTAACTAGGGCATAATATTTTCATGTGAACCCTGATGCAGAATAGGTTGAGAAGAGAACCACTGTTGTGTATTTGAATCTTCACTTGGAAAGAATAGTCAGATTCCCCCACAAAAGCTACTTACTTGCAACTGGTAAAATTGGGCATGCAGATTAGCACATACAGTAGTAGAAATTGCAAACACAGCATCAGTCAGGATTTGATGGATAAGTTTATCTTCTGAAGGAATAAAGCACATTCCTTCAAACTAAAAAAGACCATGTGGCAGTCTGACCTAAGAGTTTTCATGTGTATGAAATATAGGTATGGTTTTTGATCATTGCTTGGTGAAACAGTGCACAAGTCAACACAAGTTATAGTGAAATCTACAGTGAAAATCTCATGCTGATTCTTCCTGTTAATCGCGGCAAATTGCCATTATACATCACATACAATACATTATATTGTAAGTTTTATATAATAGCCAACACATCAAACAGTTACAAGTGGCCAGACAATGTGCCAAACAATTTAATGGAGCGATGAATGCTCCCCTGAGCCAACAAGCCAATTTTAATGACCGCTGAGAGCCCTTTCCCATGTAAACAGAAACTATGCTGACGTATTCAGCCTCCTGCACACGTTGCTCAGACATTGAGAGACGTACTTTTTAAAAGGTTATTTTTAATAGCTTTCCTGCTTCATTATATAGTGTTCACATCAGAGATACAGTGGAAGATGGGAGAGAGCAATGGATGATGTCAAATGGTCTTGAGTCAGACTCATGAGTCAGACCCATGATGTTGTGGGCATGGCTTTGTTTGATAGTCCACCACGACACCTACCCTACCTTTCTTCTTTCTTTTGTGGATATCTTCTCTATAATAGCAATTAGAAATGTGATGTTAGTTAGTAGACCAAATATGCTAGGGATATTGATGAGTTTGTTCTGAGGACACCAATGTCTCATAAACAGGGAGTACAGACTACAGAGATCTACCATATACTTCCTCCCCTCACCTCTCACTCAGAAGCACATGAAGCACCTAGCTCAGTCTCCACCACTCATAAAACAAGTGAAATACGACCCCATTGTGCAACCATTACAGCATTAGCGAAGCAGCCTTTTTACCATCACTGGCAGAGAGCTTCAGTACCAGCCTGACCCACAGCAGTGGAACCAATACACCTAGAGAACAATCTTTTTTATACTCTAACACACATCTTTAAAAAGGCTTAAGGTGGAAAAGGCAAGCTACATGAAATGTAACAAAGACAATAAATAAACAAAGACCACATAAGAAAGAGAAATATGGGCTACATAATAAAACCAATAAAGTTTTACTTTCCAATTGATATTTTGTGTGCAGTTTATGGCTAATTTCTTTGGACAGTTTTTCTCCTAAACCAGACAATAAAACCCTACATAAAGTGTACATATCGTACCATTTACCTGCATTACAGTTCTTGCTTTGTACCCTGCAGCTTGCCACCATAGGCTTAATGAGATTGTAGCCAATTTAGAGCCCAGATAATGCACTCTACATACTGTCTACCCAGTACCCATCCTTTATCACTCATATAACATGACTAGTAGTACTGAAACTACATTGTATAATTCTCTAAAATCAATGTACTGATGCTCCCAACCCCATCACACAAGCACACATCTGCTCCTTTTTATTGTAACTAGAAAAGGAGGCTTTTTCAAAACTCATCTTGGGGTATGAAACAACCTAGCAAAATTGAGTGTTCATTTATGGTTTCAACAGTATTGTTTTTTTTTTAATGAGCATCACTTTGATCTTCTATTTGTCATATAGCAGTATGCAGCATATTACTTGATAGTAATTGTACCACATAATGATACACTGCGTGACCACACCATGCTCTATGTGGCAAAGCACTGACCAGGCCAATTAGGGAAAAGGGAAAACCCAACGCTATGAAGTCATGACTTCACCCATTAAATCAAATCAATTACAGCATATTAAGAGACACCTAAATGAGTGTCTTGAGGTGACTGAAACGTGAATGAGGTCACAGACTGGACATGATCATGTCCAGTCAGCGCTGCATAGATTAACAAGAACACACACCATGACATGAGTTACATCATTTCTGAGAAGGATGTTTTTCTACATGCACAGATGGTGATACACTAGTGGGTGTAGGTGAGAGAGAAAGAGATGCAAAGGAAGAGAGAGGGGTGGGGGGTACGGGTAGGTAGGTAGCTAGGCAGCTATGTAGGTATGTAGGTAGATAGGCGGTAGGGTGGAGAGATAGAGACCTTTATTTGTGACAATGACAAATCATCACAAATAAAGAGAAGAAAGAAACAACAGTCCCAGTATGGGGGGGGGGGGGGGAAGCGAGAGTCAGAGAGAGAACTGAAAGAGAAACAAAAGGGAGTTATGTGTGCCAACCGCTCTAACGTGTGAGGGTCTCATTATCCCACAAGGGAATAAAAACAATAACCACACAAACAAACACACAGTCATCTTCACATCCTTGAGTGATTAATGGCCAGAAGCCACCGGCGCTCCCTCACTAGCCACAGAGAAGAGGAAGTGCTGAGGATAAAAGCGAACCAACAGAAAGGTACCATATTACGTCGGCTAACTAAAGGAGACCACTGATGCCAGGACTAATTGTGTGCTGTTATGTGGATTTAACAGGCCAATGTAATCACTTTTGTCCGATAATTAGCATTTCTGTTTTAGGGAAATCTATAAAGCGAATGCCATCCCCCATGCTGTTCCAATTAACACACTTTACTTAACCGTATTATAAAAAATAAAAAATAAAAGAAAAAGGAATGTATTAAGAAAGACCTCCCCCTTCCCCCTTTCTCCCCTGCTCCTTTTAAATTTCTAATTAGACTTTGTGTTAAAAAAGGGACCTGTAATTTAACATTTTCAAAGTAAACTCTTAAAAGCCAGGTTCCCGCATGTTGTGAACTGGCAGGAACCGAAGGGAGCTAGATGAGTTTTACACAGAAGGTGCAAAGTGTGTGTGCAGCTCACAGCAGGGGATTCGTGTAGCAGCGAGCTATAATGCCCACACAGCATCAAAGTCTGCGATTATTAGTGTTTCATTCTTCCGGTTATTTGTTTGTTTCAATATATTGATACTAATTCATCTGTTTGTCCTGCAATACCAGTCCATCAATTTAATGTGCTTAACACAGCTGCTGGCAACATTGTGTCATCATCCCCTCTTCTTCCTGCCACATACAGCTTTATTTGTGAAGTCAACTGTGGCAGAAATGTGTATTAAAAAAATAACCAGGAGAGAAACAGCTGGCAAAGGACCTGGATTGTAAATTGCATTGGGAACACAATGATCAATGCGATAAGCCACTCAACCTTATCTAAGTCATCAGGGAAAGAGGAACAGGCCTAAATGTTATCCTATCCGATAACCAAACATCCATGAGGCTAGTACTGCTGAACCAATTACGTGCACTTTTGATTGTTTTCTTGTATAAGTGTTTGCTTGTTTGTTTTTCCTATTTAGTGCATTGTGTACTGTGGTTCATGTCAAGCTCCCCCAGTGTTGTCTCCAGGACAACACTGTTACTTTTCATCACTTTGATGTTTCTCAAACCACTAAAAATTATAAGTTGTACATCCACACATGATAGTGCTCCTTTTTCCGACATCGACAACTATCTCTTTTTTCCCCAAAAATCCATTTATTGAAATGTACCATTTTACACAAAATCTAAACACAACCGCAAGCACAGGAGTGTTGCAGTTTGAGCAATTGTCCGACCACTGTTTCTGCATGCCGGACTGTTGGTGTGTCTAATCTTAATGCACATTCCGGTTAATGTTCAATTAACAGGCTTCTTTTTGCAAGTATGACGGAGAGATTATTCAGAAGCAAATGCCCCCGTTTACTCTTGTAACAATAATGTTATGCTGAAGAAAGCCACCTCAGCCATTCTTATCATATAATTATATCCTAAGTTATCTTAAGCCTTTATCCAAAATATCTGATAACAAAAGAGTCAGTGAAAACATTTTCCACATTAAGTTTCCTCTTACGATAATGTTAAGGGGAGAGATTAAACATCATCAGTCAATGACTTCCTTATTTTCTTTTGAAGTATTGTGTGTGTGTGTGTGTGTGTGTGTGTGTGTGTGTGTGTGTGTGTGTGTGTGTGTGTGTGTGTGTGTGTGTGTGTGTGTGTGTGTGTGTGTGTGTGTGTGTGTACGAGCACGCGTCTCACATCAGTCCACACCTGCTTCAAATGCCTAAAACTGAGACTACACGGCTGCTCATAAGTGATCAAATGAACGGCAGAGTAACCAAGATAATCTACAGCCAGAAGGAGAGGGAAAGGGAAGTGTTTCTACATTTTGATAAGGTAAAAAGATTACTGCCATAATAACCGTATTATTATTATGTTAGTGGTAAAAGGAAGTAATGGGTGATCCAATCTATTCAGGCAAAGTCGAGATAGTTTGTGTCATTATAATGCAGTTGATGGGCGTAGATCTGTATAGTAAATATTAAACAGCCATACACTCCATCCAAAATGTGCCCCATGCACCACGAATACTGCAAGGTTTAAAAATGGCAATAAACCTGAGATTTATACTGTCTTTTGTGGTATCATAGATGCAACATGTTGGGAACCATGTGCTATTTCGCGCGATCAACACAGTTGTGTGACAGAGTGAAGCACTGATCGTGAATTCCATGAAATACACTACGAGAAACCCCAACCAACCCCCTGCCGCTGCCCCATTCACTGAACTTTGACTGTGTTTCATTACACTGATTAGAAAGACCTGAAATTAAGCATGAAATGCAATGGCTGATTGGTCCACTCATCAGAGGGAGACGCGGCATGTGAAAGCAATTTGATTGGTCACTGGTTGGAGTCACCCTTAAAAGCCAGCTGTCGACTCCCAGGGAAGCATGAGGGATGCCGAGGTGCCATGAGTGCACGTATGTCTTTGGCTCATGAACCTAATTTGTGCACGTGCAATCCGTGCATGTATAGGATACTATAAGTACACTATAGTCAATAGGGGGTCCAAGTGAATTTCACACGCGCACACACACCTTTCTTTTGAGAGAGACAATGAAAATAAATCCTAGAATTTATATTATTTTAACCTCCAGTGCCAGGTGTTCGCTTTGTTTGGTAGTTAAATAAAACAAAGAGAATATTTAATTAAGCTAAAGTTGGCTTTGCTTGTGTGTTCAAAACACAGCCTTTCTTGTGTTGTACCCCCCCATTTTTAAATGGACATTTTTATATTAATTTTGTCCAACTAAAATTGACTTGACTGTATGTCCTGGGTGGCTCTCATTTGAACAGCTGTTTCAGCTATTTGACCAACATAAGACATTCCCAGCACATAGCAGGAATGGATGGGATTCCTTAACTGTCCGGTCCATTTGCTGCTTTTCTTCATACATCGATTCTGGTCACGTCTAGCTCATTAGTTACACAATGGGTAATACCTCTGTCAGGGCCATGGGTAGGGATTCAATTAACTCACTTAAGACCTACTGTTGTGAGACAAAGTGTCAAAAATGGCAGCTGTGCCATGCATTGTTAGCGTGTATATATGCAGTATATGAATGTGGTCCTAAAATAAAGTATCGTATAAATCTGTATCATTTACCATATTTGGTCATATTTGATCCTCAAAGTTAATACAGTCAGCTTCTGGCGAAAACATAACTAACTGACCAAGATCAGTGGCCTTGCGGTTAGAATGACAGCCTTGAAACTGGGAGGTGGGGGGTTTGATCGGCCGTGTTATACCAAAACTGTAAAAATGGAACGCAATGCCTCCCTGCTTGGCACTCACCATCAAGGGTTCTTATTACAGACTTTCAGCTACTGTACAAGTAAACAGGACAACATGCCGTTATTAGGCAAGAACACGGATGTCTATCCTATTTCAATGTGCTAGCGGATAGACCCCTGGAAGATGGACTGCTGAGGTGGAGCGCAAGTTACTGTATGCCTACTGCCTTAAGTTACCCAAGCCAAGAGCACAACATAATGTATTAATTTTGGACCCCAGGAATATTAGCTTGTTGCCACGCCTTGCCACGGCATCAGCTGATGGGGATTCCTTAATCAAATCAAATCAAAGATACATACACCCATGTGTTAATGATGACATTGAACTTGGGAACAGCATGCATGGTGAAACGTAGTAACGTACTCATTCAAAGTATGTCACTGTTTAACACCTATATGGATACAGTTTCATCCAAATCAGAATCATTGCTGTACATCAATCACCATCTTTGTAAACTGTGTACATTCTTCATATTCTGCATATCTGCTCCATGGATGACAAAAAAACAACAACATTATTAAATGTATCAGCATCTGACAGTTTTGTTAGTCCCCTGCCATTCTAGTATCCCAAAGCGGCTGGAAATATTGGCTTTATGGAAGCATGTTGCATCAGAGCCTTCAGGGGAATGAGTTAGCTTGTTATCACTCCTATCAATGTGGAAAAAAGGCTGTGCGTGGGGGGTTTGGGGGGTGAATATGGGGATTACGGCAGCTGTGAGCAATGTTAAAAGTATCTACCATGGTACTAGTGGGTGTGTGCTTGGAGGCAGACAGCAGGCTGTGTAGCCATGTTATATCTGCTCAGCACCAAGTGTTGCCAAGAGCATTCACCGAAACGAATGAAGTGAGACTTTTATAGGATAGGGATGGGGATATAGCCTCACTGATAGATGGGTTCTAAAGACAGGGGGTTGAACTGTAAGAAGAAATGGTTGTCTAACCATAGTCCTTTAGTATTGTGAACAAATATTGGCAAAGAGATGACAGGCATAACAGTAAATAATTATGCAGCCTTGCAACAAGTCCCAGATAGTATTACTTGGTTCATCACAATTAATTATTTCAGCCCTACTATTGTTGATAAGGGTCTCCCATCCAAGCTCTATCTATGGCCAACTTTTTACTTCTACACCAATTCACTTTGTCAAAAATAAATTTGTCTGTGGTTATCACATAACAGATGCATAGGACCTCATTTGTGAGGTCCAGAATTCCAGATATCTTTTTTTAACCACTTTAGTCCCATTTTATACTTTTTGATGGTATTACAGCATGTGCTGAAAATAGCCTCTACAAACTCAGAACACTTCAGGATGTGGGATGCATGCATGTTGTGATGTTTTAGTGCTGCCATTTACAATAGTTTTGACTATTTAAAATACAGTAGTTAAGGATAGAATAGAATCAATAGATAGACACTTATTGATCCCATGACAGAAATGTAGTTGTTACAGCACCACAATGAGACATAAGACAGATACACATTATGCTAAGCGATAAATGTAAGCTTCAAGAACAAAAATAAGACCAAATTCAAGGGATTTCAGGGTCTTACCTGGACCTCTGCACTTGGATGGTTGTTATTTTTTTATAGTGAGCTGCACATAAATATGAACTTAGTCAAACAGTAGTACTGAAATAAGTGTATCAACTGTTCTTCTGTGATTATCGTACTGTAAATACTAGGTCAAAATTTGTGATAAACAATTGGTTAAAAAAGGAAACAACTTTAAAATTGTCTACTCCTATTTCCTGATAATAAAAGACACAGTGGTAGCAACACAATGCATCTCTCATAAACTAGAAATGATAAACTTCTTACAACAGTCTTAACCACAATATCTTGGGAGGGATCGGGTTCAAAGAGGATGTGAAATGGCTTCAATATGTGAGAGCACATTACATATTCATCCCTTCCTGAGTCATCTTCCCCCTCTCTAACCACAAATATCTGTGAATTGAACACTGCCGTTTCCCAAAACTTTGTCACTTATTCCCCTCTTTGACCAGGTCATTGTGATGACTATTTTACTCTCCTATAAGAGGCCCAGGCTTGGGCATGTAGCAAAGAATGCCTAATTTTTTGTCACCAATATGGGACCCAGGAGTGGGGGTACAGTGCTGTAGCAATAAGGTGGTTAACTTGTGAACTTGTGGATTAACATGCTAACAGAAAAATGGCTTTGAATGAGCAACAGTTTTTAAATGAACTTCGTGAATGAATGAATGAATGAATGAATGCTAAGATATACAGTAGTTAAAAATGTTTGAAGCCTGTGGTGCAATAAAATATTGACAAAGCGACTACCGACCAGTGGTGTTGTAATCTAGATTAACAAACTCAATCCATCTTTACTCATGTCCTAAAGTAGCCCACGATAGCCTGGACGCAACGTGTCAATTTAACATGTCACCAACATGTCATTATCAAACAAAGCCTAAATTTCCTCTAAGATATAATTACTTTCCATATGCTTACAAACTTCCCCGTTAGCCTCCTGCAGAGCAGACTATTACACAACATGTTAGTCTTTGAGACGATAATTTAAGTAGTGCACTGACAATTGTGCAACAGTGTGAACTGTCATATGTCAGTAACTAACAACATCTTCCATGGAAAAAGAAAGTAGTGTTTTGACTCTATGACGTTTCAGGCTGTGGAATTTATAGCTTCGCGTTATTTTTGTATCGCACGTTATTTAAATATTCTACAGGCGTCAATGAGTTTATAAATTGGATAATTTGGAGAAGTTCAATAGCCGTCCAGGTAGTTCTACAATAGCCAACCATCATGTGTAAATTGCACTCACCCGTGGACCAGTCGATTTCTGTGTGAAGACTTGAGGCAGATGACAGAGCAACAAAAGTGCAAAAAAGTGAGAACAGGCGAAAATAACAAAGCTTGGCAATAACATAATTGACCGCGGTGAAATGCAAGAGGAGGGCGTGGGAGTGCAGCTGTGCACTTTTATATCAATGACACTGCTTTTCTAAAACTTCCAAATGACAAAAAAAAATGCCTAAAACTCAAAATCCTTGACACTCCACGCTGTTTTCCTCAAAGCGAATTTCGTTAGGCTTTTTTGATTAAATAACTGTTCACATAGTGCCGTCGGTTGTGCGAGAAATTAGGAATTTATTGTCACCATAACGAGCGCTGTTTATCCAACAGTGAGGGTCAGCTGTGCATCCCTACTACTCCCGACAGGTTGAGCTCTGTATCCATTGCAACTTCATTTAAAAGCAAGGGTGGGCAGAGAAACGAGCACTGACGCGCAAACCGTCCAATGATTACAAGCACTGGGAACATGGATCACGCCCCCTTAAGGGTCACGATTCATTTCGCACTCAAGCGTAGTAAGAGGAAAAAAAGATGGTTCTCTATGTCTATGGGTCCTCTCACAGGTTATAGAGCAAATGAACGGCCCATAAAAGAAACCTGGTCAGTCATAGGTTTTGATTTAAAATTGGCTTGATTTGGCTTTGCTAAATGACCTGCATATTTTATACGTAAAAAATCTCCTTGTCATTTTCTTGTTACTGCTTTAAGCTGATTGATGGTTGGTAATAAATAAATGCACAAGTGGGATACTGCTGTATTCACTTAGTTTTGCTCTTAATCAGGTAGTCCTACTGCAGCTGGTGGATGTAATTCTCACTCAAAAGAAAATGACAAGGAAATGTTCAAGCAAAAAAGGTTCTCCATAATCATAAAGACATAATTATGATTTTATATAAAAAGCCTTGCTATTGTGACATTCAGCCTATAGCTGTACTGCAATGGTATGTCTAACATTCACTGACATATCAATACTTGTCACCAACCCATTAGGAGCTCTCTGTATCTAGTTTGAGATCAGAGTAATTACTGGGCAAGTACATCTGTCTGCACTTTGCTGATCCTCATGTTCTCTTTTAATTTATTTTGAAAATAAACCTTATTTTAACTTTCTCAATCTGTAATTGAGTTCATGCTTGGAGACTGCAGGGCACTATTTAGCCTTATTTGCTATTTTGCTTGTTACAAGAAAACACATTATGCAAAATAAAAAAAACTCTCACACTCAACGCCTATCTTAAACTAAGTGTTCGTGTGTATTTATAATGTAATGCAACCCTGCATGTCAACCAAACTCCCATGCCACTCTTTCTCTCACACTCTCCCTCCATATTCCCCCTTTCAATTCAATTGTGTGGCTCTTTGAAAGAGAAAGGGAGAGGTAAAAAAAGAAAAAAAAAGAAAAGAGTGAGACGGAAGATCTGCTGAGGAAAGGGCGAGTGAGGGAATAGAGAATGTTGGATGCAGGTGTCCAGCTCTAGTTCAGCAACCACACAATCCACAGAAAGTGGGCCTTTTTAAGAGTTGAAAGGAGCTATGGCATGGGTGACACCCCCTCTCTTTACCCTCTTCTCAGTCTTTGTCCCCATAGATATTATTTAATTGTTGTCTATGACAGTTCAGCGGCTTTTTGAGTGCCTCAGTGAAGAGCCTTGTAATTAGAGCTATTGAGCTGCCGGAATTGGCACAATCAGGGTCAGTATTAATGATTTCTTGTGTGCGAGAACGGCTTCAACAGAGGGGCATTTTTCTTAGTAAGGACTATGAGGAGCACACAATTCACTGAGAGGGTCAGGGCAAAAAAAACTTGAAGTGGCTGGGGCTTTGGGTAGGATGAATTCGGAACAGATGAAAAGCAAAAAACAGAAATGAAAGATGGGGGGGGGGGTGAAAGGCAGTCAAAATGTAAAATGTTTTAGTTAACTTTTCTCGACATGACTGTGCATGTTGCTGCAAAGAAACCATGTACTATCACCATCAGTCTGTGAGGGCACACATGGGCGCGCACACACACGCTCTGAGTAACTACACTATGCTGTCGGTCCACATCCACACTTACAGGCAGTGTGAAGTTATGCTGTGGGAGGTGAAGGTGTGTGTGTGTGTGTGTGTGTGTGTGTGTGTGTGTGTGTGTGTGTGTGTGTGTGTGTGTGTGTGGAGGTGGGTGGGTGGGGTGGGGGGGTAACAAGGGAACCAGGGGGCAGGAGGGGAGAAGGGGGGAGGACAGGAGTGTCTTTCGGGAATGTTAACGAGAACAGTTTATATCTACTGCCCACCCCTCTCCTCTCCCCACCCGCTCACTCCAATCCTCACCCTAACAAAGAAGCCAGAGTTTTCTGGGGTGTTGAAAGTGTTGTAGGAAAAGCAGCAGTGTCTCGACACTTTAATTCTGTTGTCATTTGGCCGAGCATGAAAGGGTACCAAGACAAACACAAAACAGAGAGAGCAATGAATGAGCACACTGAAAGGAGATGTACTTCCCAATTACTGAGGCGGCCCTTCCAACAAATCCCATCAATTGCTGTCCCCTGCCAGCTTATTAATCCACCATCTACACAAGGCAGAAAATTAGCAGGTGTCTGTACACACAGAAACAGACGGGGTAGACCACAGGCCACCCAAAGACCCTGACACTGCGGGGAGGGGCTCAACAGATGTTCAATTATGTCAGATGTTCATCAAGTAAAATACCCTCTCTTTCTCTCTCTCACACACACATGCGCGCACACACACACACACACACACACACACACACACGCACACACACGCACACCCCTGTGTCAGATGCATATAGTGAGATGCACATGCACATGTGCATGCTTTGCACACAAACACACACACACACGCATGCACGCTCCCGCACTTCCAGTACATGAGGGTGTGCTGAGGCTAACAAGGCAGTGTGAAATCTATATTATTTATCACACATTTCTAAATTTTAAGATGGTACTATATTCTGAAGTACAAGTTTAAAAGTGTTAAAAGTGTGTTGCTTTACACTGGCTTTGATAACATAAAGTTTAGATTTAATATAAACTACTGCACATTTGAATTACATATAGCCATCAGTTCTGTGATAACAAATTTGGAAATGTGGAGTTGATTGAAGGTCAATATTAACCACAATCATAGTAACTTGATTACTTGGACCCAAGCTGCATTCCCCAGGATACTAGACCGGCTCATTTTTATGCTGAATGTTAGCCTAGGAATATGGACGCTAATTTGGTTAATGGTACAGCAAAATATACCACAGGTGGTGGAAGTTATAGTTCTAAACGAAACCGAATACAATTATGAATATAAATGAGAGACTAACAAGGTGTAGGGGGCTATAATGGAAAGGACTGAGGTCAGATATAGTGCCCTCTCATTTTAGAATCTTAGCTTTTTTAGAGTTATTTTAATAAATTCCACATCATTTTAGTTAGTTCCTGAATACAGGAAAATGCAGAGTCCTTGACTGGCCAAGAATTCTGCACAGCCTGCTTCATATTACTCTCTAACTTATAACTCTAGTGACACAAACACACAAAACCTGAAAAACACAACAAACACACAACCTGGACAAAGTTTTTCTGATACATTAGCCAGAGAGAGTACGAGGGACAGTTTTTTTTTTTTCCCCATAGCGAGGGGGCAGACTTGAAAGAGAAAGTGGCAAGAAAGATAGAGCCATGGGTGTGAAAAGGCCCATTGAGTCTGGACTTGGGTGTCCCGCACCTGCACGATCTATTCACACCACTGTTTACACACTGTCAGGCACAATTAATACCTCCTGGGGGCTGGGCCGCCTGCCCTCTACGGGGCCCCTAGGACCCATCCTGGGCCCTTATGGATGCCTAATTGAGCATACTACTCAGCTGATTGAATTAACAGCCCTGTCTCAGAGACCTTTTCCCCTGCTGCAATGAGGAGGAGGAGGCTGGGTGTGCAGGTGGAGGGGTTATTCCTTAGCATGGGACCCCTCATACCATCCCCACTGGCACATTGGGAGAACAGAGTGGTGAGAGAGTGAGGAAGCGGGGGTGTTGGAGAAAGCAAAGGGTCAGGGGTGTTGTTGAAACTACCCAGAAAACGTGTTCCATTCTCCCACTGGCTAACTAAGGCTGGAGAAGTGAACTGGGGGCAAACAAAGGTCCCAATCTTCACAGGACCAGAGAGCCCACTACTCACAGTTTCCTGAGCTCCGGTAGAACAGTGATTATGTGGAAAAGACAGCACACTGGGCAAGGCCAGGGTATACACTGTACTACAATCCCCAAAACAAGTGTTAACTTAATTCAAAGAAATAGCAGATGTAGGTATTTGCAGGCATTTTCCAATTATCTGTCTGTTGGTAGCAGAGGCAATGACATTTGTAAGATTCACAAAAGATGTGTGAACAGGCACGAGTATTACAGTAGACCATCGTTCAATTTCCCAACTGGCCATTCCATTTGCTGCATGTCACTCCCTAGCTTTCTCTCCCTATAGTAATATAAAATAAGAAAAACATCACAAAAAGAAGAAAAGAAAGATAAGAACTGCATTTTGTGCTTTATTTGTCTGTTCACAAGAGCTTGAACTAGAAGTGTACTCTGTCGACCTGCCAACTTGCTCTTTGCACACAGAAGCAGAGAGGGCATCACCACTGCTGCTGCTGTCTGGATACCAGACAGCAGACACCAGAACTTTCTTTCCTAAGTAGTGAGGACTGGACACAGATCGTTTGCTTTGCTGTGTGACTACTTTGTTAGTTTAATTGTAAGTAAAAATCATGTTTCATTACAGGAAGATTTTCTTCATGCGTCTTGAGGCGTGAGCGGCCCTTGAGTAAGTATTATGCTACCAAAGTTCTATATATTATATTCCTGGACTTCAGGGTGTTATTTTTTGTTTTGCATGAGTTGTTTTAAATTACCCAAATTAACGGCTATATTAATTAACATTTCAACTTTTCTGAACTTTTTTTGTTGTTGTTTTTGATGGAAACATAACCACAGCGCTACAAATTTTGGCACAACTTATAATTAACACAGGATACCATAGTAGTGTCTATACTTAAAAGTCCCCAGTTTTCCGTCAGGGCGCTGGTGGTGGTGGTGGGGGGGTATGGCTCATAGCTGACCCAGCCAGCAGCATGGCCTTTTGGTGGGTCCATGACTGCGCAGAACAGCTCACCTCTCAGTGAACCCCCCAGTCCAGCTTTGGGTGACGGGGAACACACCCCACCACAAACCCCCTCTGTGGAGCATACCCCTGCACCAGTGAACTGTGCAGCAACAACCCCAACATACCCTCCCAACCCCTCAACACCAACATGCCTCCCATGCCCCCATTTAACAAGCCAGCCAGCACGTTCCGCTGTTGTCACTTCTTACGCGCTATCCCCTTCTGATACGGCTCACGGGCGGGGCCAATTAAACTCGCACTGTTCCCCCACACCGGGTCAAGAGTTTAGTGGGTCTGTCACAATCTGCTTCTCTCTCCTCTCCAGCCACATTTTTTCCACTTGCTATTCTCCACCTAACCACCAGATGCCATCCTTTTCCTTTTCACTCGACTGCCCCACACATCCTCACACCTGTGACATGCTTCCAATACCAACTTTCTCCACAATTTACACTATCTCCAATCAGATCTACAGATTCACAGAACTGGTCTATTCCCTCCTTCCAGCATTCACATGGTATTAGTACATGTTTTAGCTCTCTATCATCTTTTCTTGCATTTTGTGTTTTGAGTAACCTGAGTCCTTAGGGATGCTTTGCCATTCCTCTAAAAGCTACAGCCATGTGAGTGTATAGTCCAGCATGAAGAAGACTGCCGAGTCCCAACAACGAAGCCAGACAGGTAATTTTCCTATCAGAGGATGGGCATGGGGCTCAGCTCTACCCCACAAAATCATGTTACAGAAACTATGTATGACAAACTGCATAACTGTAGTATGTGTGTTAGGCATTTGGTGGTTAACTAACGCTATTTCCATGCTCTGACACAGGTACGGGCAGCCAAGGACACACATTGCGTGTGGCTGGCACCACTCAAAAATTACTATAACCTTGTTGTCCATGCACATGCATTTTGAGTTGTCATATGACAGTGACAAAGCCTAAGAAAAACAGAGACCAGCATGGGCATTAGTTTGCAAATGAATATACTAGTACTATTAATTCTATTGTTAATGCACTACTCCTAATATTACTATGTAATAATGAGTAGGAATGCACTCTGTCGAGGTGAGTAATTTAAACAGCATGATCTACAACTCACAATGTGTTGATGTAGATTGTCTAGTCCTCTATTTGAATAATTGTCTTTGCCTATATAAAATAGAAATAAATATATGGACTGAGATCCCATTTACACTGGCAGCCATTTTCAGTCTGAATCAGATCTGAGCCACATCGAGTTTGGAATCTGATTTGTTTAAATGAGTCATGTGGCCTGTTAAGACTCATTTAAACCATTCTGATACGGCACAGATCTCATTCAACCTTGTACCAGGGCTAACAGGGGCCCTTGTGCAAGGTTTCTTCGACGACGCCTGCACCTCTTGGTACCACAGCACCCCAAAGACCCTGAAAACAAGGCAGACCTCCCAAAACAAACTTTTCAGGCTGGATTTGGATTCGCTCACCGAACCTACTTGACAGACTAGGTTGGCTCAGGGTTGACGAGTACAGCATCTTGCAGTGGGTGGGATCCACAAGATTCGATCAGTGTTGTAGTGGGACTTTTAGAAGTGGGGGGACGCCTCTTAAAGGGGAATTCTACCCATTTTTCTTTTTGTTTTCTGAGAGTGTACAAATGTGAACCAAATGGACTCTAGCGGGTCCATTTGGTTCCATTTGTACACTCAAAATCCATATATACCTGCCTAAATACTTCCATAATGTCAACAAAGTCCACTCCCACATGGAGTTCAACAAACCACATGCAACCCAGATTCAGCACAAACAAGGGACTAAATTAATTTCGCTCCTATGCCACCAAAATGTGGAACGCCCCACCAGCAGTCATTAAGACATGTGAATCCCTTGACTGGTTCAAAACCTCTCTCAAAGGGCACCTATAAGCCTTAGCTGTAACTCGAACCTGGCAATGATTTCCCCACCCAGCCCTTCCCCGCTTTGTCTATTTTACTTTTCCCTTTTACCTCCACGATAATTGCACTTGGAGTGTAAATCGCCAAGCTATCAATCAAACAAACAAACCACCCATCCAATCAATCAATCAATCAATCAATCAGGTTTCTCTTCCAGTGTAAATGTGGCCTAAGAAATCACAGCATAATTTGTGTTGTTATAGCTTCCTCTAGTGGTAGGCCTATGTAATTACAGATGAAATCAGTGGATTTTAGAACTTATTTGAGTAAAGTGCACCAGATGGCAGGAATTATTGTTTTAATTATATCTATTTATAGACATGCTTGACAGAGACATTTTAAATCTAATATCAAACTAATACCTCCGTTATACTGATGTCGTGTGAATCGCGCCACTAAATATTTGTTTTAATTTAATTGTACGAATATTTAATAGTAGCAAAGTTAAGTATCCTAGGACTAGGATATAGCCTACCTTTATGTTAAAGCACTTTAAAAATATAGGCTACAATACAAGAAAGAGGGAGATAATGAATAGACTGCTCGCATCACAGCTGCGCCCGTATCTTTTACAATAGGACTATAGAAATATCCAGTACTATGCTCAAGGCTAATTAATTCATCGCCACTATGTTTTCGCTGAAAGCACAGAGCAGGAGTCGAGTGGTGGACAAATGCATGGGTCAGACTCTCTCCGTATTTTTAGCATATTTGCCACAAGCAGGCGGAGCTAAGCGCGAGATGGAGAGTGATGCTGCTAAATAGCAGGTGGGGACCACCACGGATGTGTTTACTGGATGAAGAGGAGAGAGAGAGAGGGGAGAACGACCGAAAACCATAAAGGAGATAGCACCGACCGAGCTCGTTTTATTGGCTATAGAAGCCGATTCGTATTTCGCGAATAATAGGCTAATAATTCATTTTTGATTGAAGTCGAAAACTGTGGTGATTGGAATGTTGGTGTGTCAATAAAGGCTGGCAGACGGCGAGAGTCACAGTGCGTCGTATAGCCTATGTTTTGGCTCAGCCATAGTGTCTCATGCGACGATGTGATGTCCATATGATCGCAAGCCTTTTCTCTGCAATCTGATATTATTATGCAGGGAACAACAGAGCCTGGGCGGATTCTATTGGGACAAAGCACCGGTTTTGAAAACGTTTTGCAAACTGGCAGGTCAGTCAGTCGATGTTTGTATTATGGCGCCGTATATACTGCAGTAAATAAATGCTACAATTCTGAGGTTGAATTGTTGTCTGTTTCGATGTATAGCCTACGTGTTATTTTAGATTTTAAGTCGCTTTCTCATTACTATGCATTGGATTTTAATAGAACAAACATTTGAACTTCAAATGTATTTCTCCGAATTTGTATTCTGAGCAAACACACACGCATCCTAGCCTTCTAGGCCTATACAATCTGCTTGTGTCAATAGAAACGTGTAGGCCCTCACTGACAGTGAGACTGTGACAGGCCCATAGTGAGCAGCAGATGCACATTACATTATGCTTAGTGCTCCGACGGACTAGACCGTTGCATTACAATTCAGACCAATGCAAGTCGCATGTACTCACAACATTATTTTTTCGGCCGCATAGATGATGTGTTAATTCTGTCACAAATTTAGTGCAATGTTTTGTTACACATTTTGGCCAGTAGTAATGTGGCTAATGTTGATATTGACGATGACGTCATATTAAACATGGCGGCATTGCTAAATTTGTGACAGAATCGTTAAAACACTTCATCGGTTGGATTTTATGTGGGACTAAGTGAGTACATGCGACTCGCATTTGTACCGATTAACCTAATGCTATCTAGTTAGCAGCAGATGCACATTACATTATGCTTAGTGCTTGTACAGCGTTAACCAGAGTATGGTGGTTTAAACTTGTTAAAGTGGGCCTACATTTAATTAACCTACATCTAGCCTTTGTTCTAGTCCCGGTTTAAAAAGTGAAAAAACATCAAACGAGTAATCAAATTCTTCCCACCTAGTAACTCAGATAAAAATAGATGCTCTCTTATAAAAATGCGGTGTAGCCTATGTCGCGTGTAATATAATTTCCCCTAGAGGGGTAATGTCTCATCTGTGTTTGCTCATAGTGTGTGTGTGTGTGTGTGTGTGTGTGTGTGTGTGTGTGTGTGTGTGTGTGTGCTCGCTCGCATTCTTTTTAAAGAGTAAGGACACACAACAGTTTCTCTGAAGGCCTGCCTAGAACTAGAATATTACAATTATGTTTCTCTGACTGAAACCTCTCCTCCATTTCCTCTCACTTTCCCCTCATTCATATGTCCACCCCCCACATCTATACCCTTTTCACATTTCTACCTGCAGTATTAGCCAACTATGGTCGACCCATCAGAGGTTGAGGATCAGAACAAGTGCAAAGGTACACAGCTCAACACGCCAGCTGTGGCCACTGAAGCCCCACGGCTGCCTGAACACGGCAATGGCGAGGCACTGGAGGAAGAGGATGGGGATGGCGGTTTTCAGACTCCACCCACTGGCAGCTCGGAGCCCACGAGCCCCAGCCACACCGCAGACCCAGTGGCTGAGCCGGAGCCGGAGCCTGCCCCCCAGGGGAGCCCACCGACCCAGCAACCTCCTCAGACCACCGAGAGGGAGCCATCGCCCAAGCTGCACTTGGACTTGTATAATTTTGACTCACCAGCAGCAGAGGGCAGCCGTTACGTGCTAACTAGCCCCCGCTCACTGGAAGCGTGTGCACGATGTGGGGTCAAACCCGTGGAGCTCTTGCCACGCCCATTGGCCGATTTCGCTCGCGAGGCTCCTGGACGATCCATGCGTGTCGCAACAGGGCTGTTTGAAGTCTACGAGAGGGAAAGGCACAGTAAACTGAGGCAGTGCCGGGAGGAGAGGGAGAGGATCATCAGGGAGGAGAAGAGAAGGATCTTGCAGGCTGCAGTTAATGGCAACAGCAGCACATCATCGTCATTGGAGCAGCAGCACAAAGTCACTTCGGGCTCGGCTCAGCAGTCCAAATCTGGGCCGGCGTCACCAGCCTCTGATTTTGGCGCATCCCCGAGAGCCACAGATATGGGTCCGACCTCTAAAACAGGCACAGCTCTTTCAACAAAACCATCTCCAGCCAGCCTCAGCACACAACCTAAATCTGTGCACACTGGATCCACTCAAGTGTCAAAAACTGCCTCGATGAGCTCCAAGGGGGCTCACCCTGGATCTATTAAACAGTGCAAATCGCCGTTGTCATCCTCTGAGCAAATCAAAGGCACACGACCCGTCTCATCAGGCCCACCACCCATCGTCAGGAAGTCCTCTGGTGGCAAATCGTCAAACACATACCCCAGGTCAACACCCAAGCCTCCCGCTTTCCCCAGAGCCAACACCACCCTGGCATCATCAGTGAAGTCTTCTGTTCACGGCCCTGCTGCACCTCCCAATGGAATAGCAGGAGGGCCATTCCCTCTGCACAACGGGCACCTTGGATTACAGTCCAAAGCCCGAGCTAAAAGTCACTCCATGGAGTCCTTGCAGCGGAGGAAGGACACAGTTTGCTCCTCGGCTTCGAATACAACGGCAACATGCACCTCCTCTGAGTCAGGTGCCTCTTCCTCCTACAGCTGGGAAGGAGCACGTGATCATTGGGCTAAAGCCTCCAGCCCCCGTGCTCGCACCCTAGCCACTTTCAATTCACTCATGGGCCGCAGCCTCAGCCTGGGGGACCTCAGCCACTCCCTCCAGACCACACAGAAGGTGGAGCGCATAGTGAAAGAGGTCAGACGACGAGGCCTGAAGGCTGTTCCTGAGCGTGACCGTAAGATCGCAGCTCTGATGCTGGCCCGCTACCAGGAAGAGGACATTATGAGTCAGACACGCTACGTGGCTCATCTTCAGTGGGACAGTGAGCGCCGCATGGATGAGCTACGGCGAGAGCAGGAGGACCGCGAGAAGCAGCGGGCCGTGATGCATTGCCAGCGGGCATGGCAGTCACAGGTGTCTACACGTCAGCGCCGCTTGAGCCAACAGGAGCGCGACTCGTCAGAAGCGAAATTACGGCAAGCTGAGGAGAATGAGGAACGCTGGAGGGAGCTGTCTGAGCAGCAAGAGCGCAACCGGCTGCTGAAGCTGCAGCAGGCGGCCCGCGAGGAAAAGCAGAAGAAGGCCATACAGGAGCAAAACTTGAAGGCGTTGGAAGAGGAACGAGCTGCTGTCCTGGAGCAGGAGAGGCTCCTGATGAAAGAAAAGCTCACAATGGCAGAGCTGAAGAGGCAGGAGAAGGAGCACCAAGCGCAGGAGGAGAGGCTGGGGCTGAACCGGGCAGAAAAGAGACGGCACGCCGCCCTGATCCAGGAGATCGCCCGGCGAGAGGAGGAGGAGAGGGAGGAGGCCAGGAGAGCGGCAGAAGAGAAGCTCAACCGCTCCCTGGTGAACTATGAGCAGATCGTTGAACGCAGAGGCCAGGAGCTGAAGGAGAAGGCCAAGCGTGAGGAGAAGCAGATCCAGAAAGCACGCAAGGCAGCAGAACGACGTGAGAGGCAGCAGCGGCTGCAGCTGGAGGCCCGTGCTAAGGAGGCAGAGAAGCGGGCACAGCAGGCAGCACTGGTGGCAGAGGAGAAGGCCAAGGAGAAGGCTCAGCGAGCCATACAGAGTCGGCAGGAGAAGGAGAAGCTGCAGAAGCTCAACAGGCAGCGTGTGGAGGATGAGGAGAAGCAGAGGCGTTTAGAGCTGCTCCAGTCCATCGAGAGGAAGCTGGAGAAGAGCGAGCAGATCTTCAAAGAGAAACGGGCCGTGCTAGAGAGCGCACGGTCTGTGGCGCGTGCTTCGTTCCACGTGCGTGACAAGGTGCGGGAGGAGACCAACATGCGCACGTTTGACAAGATGGCCCTGGAGGCCCAGCTCCAAGCCACCCTGGATGAGAAGTGAACCTGTAGGGCTGTAGTTTGTAGAGCACTCTACTACCTGGCTATGTGCTCAGGTTTTGGCCTTTGTCATGGTCTTCATTGCTCAACAGCTTTACCCCATTTCCATAAAGAATCATATCTGTGATTGTTTTTATTCCAACATATCTGTAGCCATCCCCCGCCCCCTTTTTAAACCAAATTATCATCACCCCCTTTTTCATGTCATCGATTCCAAAAATGATAAACCAAAAGAATGCATAATTTTGGAACATGGACATAATGGATGAATTGAAGCAGGCGTAACTGAAGTCAAACATTTGGCTTGTCTTTACCACTGAACCTCATATACGATGAAGTTCAGAAAGATAGAGCTGCTTTGTGCAGTAACACAATCCCTGCTCTCTCTCTCTGCCTTTCTCGCTGCTTTGGCTGTTTGACTGATTGGACTAAATGCAGTGCTGGAATGAAAAGAGCCATTGTCAACTAGGCAGCACAACTCCATGGCAACATTTTTAAAAGGAGCACTCCTTAATGAAAGGAAAGCAAGCATAAAAGAAAAAAAATGGTTCTAGACTTTCCCCTTTGAGCAAATGAGGAATCCTTTTGTGATGCAGCTAGATATAGTAAACATATGGACAGAGCCCTCTCCCTGAACGCTAGTCTTCACAGCTGACAGTGCAGGCCTAGCAACGTGACATCATACTGTAGGTGTCTGAGCACAAGCTGATGAAGCAAAGGAGGACACAGCAGAGGTTTCTGCAGCAGAGGCATTCTCTCTCTCTTCCTCCATATACTCCCTCCTTCTCTCCACCACGTGCCAGTTAACCGTGAACAGGGAGGTGCTCGGGGAGACGCACTGTTCCTGACCCCTCCCCACCACACAGCAACACAGGCAGCACACCACTGAGACCTGAGAGACCAATACTCATAAGTCTATGAAGGTCGACAGGTATGCACACACCCTGGGTTTTCTGCTGCACTGTTTAAAGTTTGACTTATTTGCAGTTTACATACTGTAGTCAGCACCATACATTAGATACCATGGCGTCTCTGAGTGTTAAATTAGAACTCAGAAAAACGTAACTACATGCAGGCCCTCCTATGGTGTTAGTGTGTTAAGAAAAGCATTCATGCAACACACAGGCCTACATGTTTCTGGAAACCAACAGGCTTTCAAGCCCTTGCGCTAATCCTACAATCTCAGATTAAAGATAGAAAATGGGAGATTCACATGGATTTTTCCCCCTCTGATGTAGCTGTTGCCATAACGATAGCAGTCTAGATGAGAACAGTGGGAGGGTGTGTGACGTAGTGCTGAACCAGAGTATGCGTGGGAAAATGCAGAGGCCTGTGTGGGCAGACTATCAGAGGGAGAGAGCACATTCTGGCTGATTCTTAGAGGACATTGGGAAAACGCTCTCTCAGTGTGTTTTATTGACATCTGTGTTGGGAAGGTAAATTACTGCAGCATTGCATTACCCCTTGGGCTTCTATTTGCGAAAGGAGCATTTCACAGACACTGAAAGGCAGGCTAGTTCATAATCTAATACTGTATTCCGTAAACTCAGAAAGAGGGACTCACTTGATTGTAATGACAGTTAATGACAACTTTAAGTACAAATATTTGATAGAAGAATTGTGTGTGAAAGGCTGCTGTAAGGCCATGATCTACCTGGTCTGGCATGGCAGACCATCTGTGACCTGGTTATTATGCTCAGCATAATTACATGTAAACTGTGAGCTCAGATGGTTGGGTGTATGAAACCTGCATTGTAAACTCCTGAGTGCTAATTAAACACAATTGGTTACACTTGGTTACTACATAAATTAGCACTGAGGATTTTACTGCGCACCAGCAACCTTCCCAGCAACTGAGATAAATCATCAGCATGAATGTTAAAATGCATTGTTGGACTAGCAAAGGACTAACAGGCTTATTAATGGCACTATGTTAAACTGTTTACCTTAGGTAGCGTGTGACAAAGTTTACTTCTGGCACGAAGAAATACTTGGTTAAACATAGAACAGGTTATTAGGAGATTCTGTGGAATACGGACTACACAGCAGGTTCCATATTTCATAAACGTATGGTACAAAGCAGTGGGATTCTCAATACAATTTCCAGTACATAACTAATGATCACACCCACATAACGCAAAAGCACAGCTGCAGCAGACTTTTAGTGTATCCTTAGAAAATATTTTTTCTTTAGTAAAGATCTAGTAAAGATTTGACTTTGTTTGTGACCTGTTCTCTCATTAAGATATCTTTTGTGGTACTGTCAGGGTTATATTCTATACAACACTCAGTTCAGTCAGACAATGTCTGACTGAACTGGCCTCACCTTCCTGCGTAGACTGAAAGGTGAATTTATCCAGTCTACACAGAAAATGTGAATGAAGGCCCTCATTACTACAGTATGTGAATTGCAGCTTCAAGTTTCCATTTTGAATTGAAGGGATTAAAGTAAATTGATCCCTACTATGCATGTATTTCACACATAGTCACGTCATGTGTTTTTTAATCGCCCACAGGTCCCAGTGGAGGAGGGGAGAACTGCTATCTGCTAGCAAGTCGTACAGAAGTCTTGCTTCCACATGGAGCCATTTTACTATAGTAGTAATCAGGTTGTGTGAAGCCAGGTTAGAGAATGCCAATACGCTCACTTCAGAAGACGCTGAAACTCACTGCTCTGATAGAAATTCTATACATCACAAGTGTTGCTTTCGTTTCGACTCATTTAGCAGAGTAGATGTACATTTTACATTACACTTAAAGGCCTTTAGCTGATGATCTCATCTGGGGCAACTTACAGGGGAAACAACTACATAAGTTAATTAAAAAAAGTGTCATGCAACATTTCGCTTCGCAAAAACTATTTATACACTATAATTAAAATGTGTTATTTCAACCAATTATTTTCTCGATTAATTATTATTTCAACTAAATAAAGATTAGACTTAACAACAGTCACAGCTGTGGTACTCAGTATACTTGCTGCACAGAAGGTTTGGGTGGCTGCGGGAAAATAAACATGAACTACAAGGTTCAAACTCAGCTTTATTAACAGCAAGGCATGTCATTCATTCCATACAATTCAGTCCATACAACTGCAATATTTTGTTCCATAACCGATCTCCTCAATGTGTTAATTTTTCTTCCTACTGTACCAACAGCCATGAACAGATTTTCACTGGTTTTCCATTAACTTGAAGTTAGTTTGTAATGTATATTGCCAGTTGCTCATTTCCATAATATGTGTGCTTCTGTACAATTAAGTTATGTTGTTGAGGACAGGTTGTCAGATGTAGCATGGATTCACCAATCCAGAATCAGTGAAGGAAGCCAATATCAAAGACATATCAGTGAGTTCATCCGCTTTTATCAACCCTTGACTACAACCGACCCATGACACAACCTGTGAAACAATCAAAAGCCAGAAAAATAAATGCAAACATTTTTCAAGACTTGTTTGCACTGACTGCTGTTTTTGTTAAATAAATAAATAATACAACTTGTTCACAATCAACTGCAGAGGTATTTGTTCAAAAAAGTCATGAAAATATTAAAAATGTTATTAGCAGAATTGTGTTTATACTGTATAATGAGAATTTATGGGGAGGAGTATTTGAAAGATCCCCGACAAAATGGGACACAATAATAGTTTCCATAGTCACTATATTTTATCATACATTTCTAATCCTAAAATGTTTTATTTACAACAAAATTAATTTATGTGTAAAACCGGCAGCATACTCAAAGCTTATTTGTTTCACTTGCTGAAAGAGTATGAAACAACTATCATACTAACCTGTGTTCATTGTGCAGCCTAAATTTCAATAATAAATGTCAGTGGAGTTGTTATTACATGTCTTCTATAGTATAATTAATTGCTAAATCAAACAAGGAAAGTGTTCCAAGGAAGGGTGTACTGGGATAAATACAATTCCCAGATACAAATGTTTACATTGCGTTATGTATTTTCCATCCAGTCTCTCTTATTTGTTTTGAGTGGCTTTTGTATTCAGCTAAAAGTCAAACCAGTTCTGAATATTCTCTGAGGCTGAAGTGTGGGAGTGGCTCTTGAAACTGGAGGTTAAGGACTATTCCTGAAAATAGCATTTTGTGCCATTTCTGCTTAGTTCATGATAGGACAGTAAAGACGGTGAGGTGAGCTATGCCTATGACATATCGTACTCTTTCCATGACCATTCTGTACTGTAGGTATTTTAACTTTTACTGAAAAGTGGCAGGTGTACAAGCCTCATAGAGCACCACAGAGTGGCGTGCCATATCGCCCTGTTCCCAACACTCTCATTGTCCCACCTGTCAGTCCTCGTTTGGGTTCCTTGCAGCACGCCTGTGGGCAATGATATCGTACACGCTCTCTCTGAAGTCGCTGTCAGATGTCAGTCGCCGGGCGGTTTCCTTCAGCTCGTCCATGTTCGCCCTTTCACTGTTGGGGATGACGAATGACTTGGAATACTTCACTGCAAAGAACATTACACTGTATATTAATGGAAATTTGCAGTGCTTAAGAACCAAGCGTATCTTACCAAAATGATAAATGACCATTGTGCTAGTCTGCTGCTGCTGCTACTACCATGACTTACTGGTAATAATGTTACATATGTTATATACCATATTACAGTACTCTAGGGTCTAAATAGCCTGTGTGTGTGTGTGTGTGTGTGTGTGTGTGTGTGTGTGTGTGTGTGTGTGTGTGTGTGTGTCAAATACCCTGACAACAGATACAGGCTGCACGCTTACGTGGTCCCTGAATAGGCCCCCAAAGGGCACCGGTTAATATTATGCAATACAAATACGACTAATAAGTGAGCGTTTCACTGCTCAAATACATAAGATTCCTCAACCATAAAAGATGCGCATGTTGTCAGTGTATATTTTTCTCATCAGTATCTTACGCCAATGGCGCCTGGAGGCTCTCCTTTGGATGCGGCAGCTCTTGATTCTCCGGGCTGTAGCTTTGTGGATATATACAGCATTCTTCATTATGGAAGGAAGTTTGGCCTCAATCTCTGCTGCACAGATGCAATCCTCAAAGAACTCTGGGAATAGTATGACAGCAGTACTGTAAACGTATGTACTGTATGTGCACATGCACACATCATTTGTAAGTACAGTTGACAATAAAAATGCAATATGACTGTGGACTACATACATTTATTTGCGGGGGTAAAACATACTCTGCCCAGAAGAGGGCAGTCACAGATCAATGTATCTGCACTAGTACTTTTAGGTGTATGTGTTCATGTAAGAGTGAATTTGTTTTACCCCTAGGAATTTTACATCTCACTCAAGATAATAACGTGCAAATTATGTTATTGTGTTCATTAAAAGAGAATTGCATTCATCTTCTTGGACTCAACAGACAGGGTCGGACTGGCCATAGGGAGTGCCGGGAGCTCTCCCGGTGGGCCGCAACCATAGGGGGCCATAATAATACAGGCCTGTTTTGTACCTGTATCAGTGAGTGAGAAATAAACCCTGTTCTATCTTGGATCCTTTTGCCACCATCATTCTTGTGAGAGCAACAAAGGCTTGTGTAGGTGTCTGTTGGTTTGTATCATTTATGTTTTTGTGTACAAATGGTGGTATTATGGCTTGTTTGTTTGTGTGTGTGCTGACAGAGTGGGGCTATCTGCATGCTAGTTGTGGTGGGCCGGTCTGGGCTAAATTCACACATAAAATGTCAGTGCCAATTGTTTGTCCCAGTCCAGCTCTGTCAACAGATCAATGCCACTCAGTCACTCACTCTTCAGGTGGGTGACGTCACCTTTCATCCTTTCCTCGTTTTCTTTGGTTCGTTCCAGGGCGTTGAGGCCCTTTTCCAGGTCCTGCAAGGCATTCTCTGCCTGCTTCAACCTCTGTTCCAACTCCACCCGAGACTCCATCTCTGTCTGGGAGCCACAGGGAAAGGGCAGCACATCATCAGATTACAGGATGGCTTACTTTGACAGTGTCAAATAAAGCCAGTAGAGTGGAAAGCAATAGCAAAGAGAGGATATACAGTAGAGGGGATGATGAGGGTGTTTAGCTGATAGTGGAGAATATAAAAAGAATTAGTTGGAAATACAGTTTGTTTGAGGAAAATTACTCTGCAGTGCACACTGTCCATCACTATTAGCAGAGAGATTAGAGTAGTATAAATCTGACCGTTATTTTAATGACCCTTGCAAATCAGATGCATGTTGTCAGCCACATTATACTGTACACATGACAATTGTTTTTTGCCAATCCTTTTATTGCTTTCTCACAACTTAGTTGTTATGCCAATTCCCAATCCTGGTCCAATTCTCTATATCAGCAGACGTGTCTGATCTACCTTGAGCTCGGCTTCCGTCTGCTGTTTGTCGACAGTAAGCTGTGTGAGCGACTGCTGCAGTGCCTGGGCCTGAGAGGAGTAGAACTCCCTCTCTTCCTGGAGGACTTTGGCTCGCTGCTCGTTCTTCCTGAGCCTGTAGAGTAGGAGCATCCAGAATGCAAACAGTGTAACATCATATCATTGCTGTCAGGCAGAAAAAAAGATGCAAAAGTGAATAAATAAATAAATAAAGAATCTGCAAGCACACAATAACGTTTCAGCCTGTACATCTGCTATCTAGCCATTTTCTTCCATGTACAGTATGTCCAGTTTGAGTAAATTACACACAAACATTAGACCAATACACAGATTGTGAGCCTCCAGGCTAGGACTACATGGCTAGAACACCACGGTTTTATGTCACAACTGTTGAGTATGGGTCCCGTAGAAACTGCCAGTTGTTAACTTGCATATATTGTGCAATTTTCATAATTGCCATAATGTGTGACCATCCCCTTTCATATCTATAGCATGTGGTATGTCTAGCCGGGGGGTCTTTGTGATGCCAAATCCATTCCAAGCATTAGTTTTGCTCAAAAAACACTCATTGGACTGTAACCATAACTGTCATCACACCTATACTTAGTCACACACATTTTGGGAAAGTGCTACGGTATGTCTGTTTTTTTTTTTTTTTATGCAAAACTAATGCTTGGGGTGGATTTAGCATCACAAATGTTGCACAACATGCACAGAGATTGTTCGACATAAAGCATGGTGTTATTTGTTTGTTTGTTTTTTTGTTTTTGCCTTCTATAGGTTGTTAATGGTATGGCGACAAATATCAATTCAACATAGGCAAGTTATTGTAGAATCCGGCAGTTTCTACATGCTGGGGACCCCTACTCAACATGTACGGGTTCACGACAAGGCTTGGGCTGGCAAATTGACGATAACACAAACACTGAAGACAAAATCTGCAAATTGTGATTGGCTAGATAAAACCTGATGATGTATGATGATAAGACAAAGACCACAAGAACAGCTTTTGACTAAATAACTTAACCATTGGAACACACGTTCTATTTCCTGAAATGTAAGCATTATTGGACAAGGTTTCTGCCTGTCAGCGATGATATGGCATAAAATATAACATATGCCATTTCGTACATGCTTTTATCCCTGATAAACATCTTATGTATGAGTGATGCCATAGGGAATCTAACCCATAATCCAGGAAATGCTCTGGCCCTTAAGCTACAGTATATACAACAGTGTACAGTACACTCACACACCTAGAAGGTCACTACCAGCTTGAGCTCACCAGGGGATTTTTCCTAATCGGTGGACATCCAACTATTACTTATGAGAGTTAGAGAGTGACTGAGAGCATAAGTGTGACAATAAAGCCAAGGCCTTTGTAAAAATCACACACTACACAGTCGGACTCACAAACAGGAACTATCACAAGAGGCAGCATTGACAGACTTCACTTCGGACTCAGCAGCCGCCATGAGTGAAGCTCTTGTGCTGTGAAACGTGCGCAACAGAACATTAGTGCTATATAATCAATATGAGCTGCTTCTAATATCCCTTTCCCACTGTATTCAATGAACTGGTTGTTAAGGGATCAATACACATTTCCACCAGCGAGTCAATTCTCTCGACCATTAGCAGCTGAGAAGGCCAGAACACCTGACCTTTGGAAGATGCAAACGCAATGCTGAAAAACTTCCCTCATAATTCATAAATAACCCCATAGTCTTTGGGAATCAGCGATTCTACCCTCATTGCATTTTAGGATAACATTCAAAGCTAATAGGTGATGCTGTGTTGGAGTAAATCATATTTGAAGATTGACAGTGTTTGCACTCACTTTTCCTCTGCCTGTTCCTTCCCCATTAGCAAGACCTTCATCTGGTCTTCTATATGACGTAGATCTTGAAGTAGTTCCCCAGAGTTATCCATGTTCTCAGCTTTTCTTCTGGTTGACTCAGAGTTTTCCTCTCCTGTCTCTGTGTCCTCGTTGTGTTGTTTCAAGCCCAGCAGCTCCAGGGTTCGCTGCTTCTCCTGGGACAGTTCCTAAAAGAATGAAGACAAGTTGAGAATGATTTACTTGAGAGAATGTTTTCGGCCTTTACTTTTAAAATAAACTTTAGTCAGGGCTACCAATACCCACAATCATATAGGACATTATATATATATATATATATATATATATATATATATATATACACAAAATACTGAAGCTCATACTCTTGGGATAACCTCGCACCTCAATAGACTTCTGAAGCATGGTTGTTAAGCTGCTCAGCTCTTCCTTTTCACTCTCCACACCTTTCAGGGATTGAGCTGTGCCTTCCAAGTCCCTGTCAATGAGATGACAAAACATCCAGTAAAATGATGCACCCCATATTTGCATTATAATTCTAACTGATATTAATATTGTACCCTATTTGTCTTACAGTTTGATCTGTTCCTGTTCTGCCTTCAACTCCATCAGAACCTCCTCAAACTTCACCTTCTCCTCCTCCAGGACCTGGTTCAAACGCTCGAGCTCCTGCACACCACATACACAACACTGACGTATCAGGATCAAGCTCCATCTCACACACATAGTCACCCACATCAGAGTAATAGAAACGTCTTACCTCTCTCTGCTCTCTTTGTTGGCTCAGTTCTTCCGTCTCCTCCATGAGTTTATCTACACACAAACAAGCATTGCATTTGCAGGCCTATTGTTCATTCTAAAACATCTTAATTCATTTGTCTATATCTGAACATAAAAGCACTCCCTCGATTCAATAATTTTGACTTGTACTAGATTTACTATGTAGTTGTTTACCCATGTACTCTTGTTTCTCCTTGGCCAACTGCAGTCCCTGGGCCTCCAGACTCTCTATCATGGCCTCTCCAAGTTGGGCATTCTTCCAAGTGCTGGTAGTGGGAGACAGTGTGACATGCAGAATGTGAGGTATTCAGTGCTAATAGAGTGGGGTAAGATTTATCCCAAGTGCCACAAACACCTCAAATGTACAAGACGAAATCCTCTTTTCTCCATGTCACAACTGGTTTGACCATTCTTTGCTTTTTTGATTGTTCATTCAATGTACAGTATATTGTATCTTTTATGTTTACATATACTGTACATTGTGTATGTGTTTAAGTGTGTTGAGCATTGGATAAATTTACCATTGCAAAAGGCCAATATTTTAGTCAGTACTCACACTTTCCCCGATTCCTGCAGCATCACCACCCACTGACTCTGTTCTTCTTCAGAATCAGCAGCCAAGGCAATGATACCCTTAAGGTTAATACAGAATACTGTACATCAGCATCCATCCATCCACCATACCCTTTTCCACTGAAATGACAACTCATGCCTGAATATCTGGAAAATAATCTAACAAGACAAAATGTATTGCATCTGGTTCCCTGGCTTGCAAGTTAATACTCCATGATACCATCAAGATCATAGAAAGCTACCACTATATAAAAAGGCAACAGCCTAAATTAGTTAACTATTAATGGAATTATGTTGCAGAGAATATGATTATGCTCAAATCCTTACAGAGAAATCCTCCAGGTTGATAGTGATTGCAAAGGGCATGCCCATTTCTTCATTTGCAGTTACAACACATCCTCCCAAAGGAATTACTCCCTAAGACACATAAATTAGTTAAAACACAAGGACAAGGTTAAACCATAGCAAAAAAATATACCAGTGAGATTCTCTAATAGTGAATGCGGAAATATAATAAAGCCAACAGGAAAATACACATTATATTTGTGAGATTAAAAGCTTCCTTCCAAAGGGAAACATCATTTGAAATCAGGACCTATATTAAATGGATAGTACAACATTAATCAGAATGGATCGGATAGTAGAGATGCATACTGTGATCTCTTACACCGTTTCCCTGTCAGCAACAATAAAGGCCAGTCTTAATGAAAACTTTGTAGGCATTTGTGTGATCTCACTTTTGGGTGAATGTTGAAGTATCTGTTGGACTCAAAACTTTTTTTCTCACTCTCCGCATAGTAGAGAAGAAAGCTGTCTTTGATGATGAAGAATCTACACACCAGTAAAGATATTGACAACTACAAGTCAGTTATTTCAGGGACTAAATACAAGTAGCATCTGCATTTGTTGGATATAAACACAATAAGAAATGTATTTTACATACTGTGTGTATGTATGTAATATATATATATACAGATATATACAGTATACACACACACACACACACACACACACACACACACACACACACACACACACACACACACACACACACACACACACACACAATAGCATTTAACTTTTTTGCTGTAAAAGGAGAATCTGCCAAAACTATGTGCAAAACTGACTCAAATACTTATTCGCGATTATCATTTCCTGATTATTCTGTGTGGTAAGCATATTTGAACTGGAACAGTACAGTGAAGTCATTGTACAGTATGTACAATATTGTACAGTATGTACATGTCAGTGTTAATGTATCCATCGTTAACTCTGAGAGCACAATTTTAACCAACTTTCAGCCTGTATTCTGGGTGGGAAAGATGCAACCTCACCTGCGGGACCACTTGGCAGACGGGCGTCCAAAAGGCCTCTTCCAAAGAACTCCATGCAACTGCACCTTGGTGCTGATGCCCAGCACTTCACAATCGGCCTGCTCCATGGAAGACCAGGGAGAATACGAAGACAAGTTTCTGGACGAAGAGAACATCCTATACGTCTCTTTTCCCCAAGGGGGGTGGGGCCGCAGTCAAGATGAAATGTCAATAGAATTAAATATAGACTAAAACACAGTCTGTCAATAACGATAACAACGCCCCATGCCCCTTGCACAGACACAATGCAGGAAAGGGAGCAAACTAATTCCGATAACTCAGCAGGGTGGAATAATGCTGCTGCCAATACAGACATCAGCTGGAGGCAGACTGTACGGTGGGGATGAACACAGGGATGAGAGAGGCAGACAGAGAGAGGGTGAGATGGGGGCGGGGTCTAGTGGGAGGACAGGAAAGAGAGAAGCTTTAGTAGTGAATTGCTAAATCTGTGGCTAGGTCAATACTCTCCTGTCAAACATTCAACCACTAACCACTGTGATTCAAATTACGGTACTACAAATAGTCTCCATCTCTTGGCATGTGTGACTGCTACAGTAGATTCTCCCTTCCTTCATCCAGCCATCCGTCATTCCTGCAATGAATTATATAAACATCTGAAATAGTAGTCCTGGCTAGTAGAGGATGTGAGGTCAGAGGCTGACAGGGGTTGCATACAAAAGTAATTAAGAGAATATTTTTAATGAGAATAACTTAGAGAACATGTGGCAAGAGATAAGGACCTATAATGGGGCACCTAAGAGATTATAAATATTGATGGTTCTACTGCCACTTCCAGAAAAGAAAATATAATCAGCTGTAGGCTCACATACTTAACACTTACACAGTCACTTCTCTGTTTCAGTCACTGTTAACTACAGTAACCAGTAGCCACTATATGTAAGTGTGTAAAGTACGGTATGTTCACTTTACACATTTCGTTAATTGTTAGCGTATGAACATGGATCCTTGGTACGTACCATGATTCTGGGCTGCAATTTTACCACTTAAATATAACAAGGTCAACATAAATGATAAATTGAAACATAAATGATAAACACTGTCCATGGTGCTGAAAGTACAACCTCAGTGCAGTGGTGATGGTATGTGTGCTGCAATCAACTGGCATGCCTTTTTTTTTTTTAGAAATGGGTAGCTAGCACATACCCATTACAGAGAAAACCCTTAAGCATCATGTAATTAAGGCCCCTCTGCTTATCCCATAATCCAGTCATTACAACATTTCAGACTACACCGCATCGTAAAAACCAAAAACTTTAATCCGTTTGTCATTAAATTCATTGCTTCTCAGCTGCATTTTGCAATCAAAACATGGAAATAAGGCAGTCCCTTTGTGGAATGACAAGAAAAAGGATCCCCCCTGACTGTAATCTATGCTTGCCGGTAAGGGGGAGTGAGGGGTCACTTTTGAAAACCTACAGTATAAAAACAGAAATGTCATGCAGCTTAAAGTCTGCATGCAAACGGCCCCATTCTATCTCTTCATATTCCTATCTATGCAAAGACGTGAGGATGGTTAAAATGGTGAGGATGTTTTTTTTATTTTACATCTCAATGGACTAAGTTATGTACGTTGTAATTAACCACTGAAATTCTAGATGCCTGGTCTCCTCCAGGGAGTTGTACTTGGCCAATCCATTTTTTTCCCCCTCCGGTGTATGACAGTCCCTTCTTCCTATTCGTTAGTTATAGAACTTTCACTACTTCAACCCATTTCACTACTTCAACCCATCCTGATAAAATCAGCAGCAACCTACACATTTTATATCAAACTGTCAAAACAGAGTAAATGCAAGACAAGTCCTTTCATTACAGTAAATTGCCTCCCTAAGTGTAGCAAGTAGCACAGTAGCTATGTTCCCATATAATTGCAAGGAATAAACTTTTTTTTGTAAAGTGTAAAATATGACAATAGGCTACCTGAATAACTCAGGAGCTCCATCAGAAAAGGGTATGATAAATATTTGGAAAGATGCCAGATATAATTTATTGTATTTCATTGCAAAGATTCTTTGTCAACAAAAACAAAACTCTCCCCTCTCATGAGTGCCGTATATTTGAGATTTACAGTTCAGCATTTACAATTACAGCTCACTTGATTGGAAACGTAGCTAATGTAACGGATGTCAGGGCATAGATCAAACTTGATATGTGAACCACAATGACTGCAGTATGGGACATGACATAAGTCAACATACCCAATGAGTCTAGCTTTGGGAGGTTGAAAAGAGTTGTAGAGCTGAACAACAGTCCTTCCATTTTCGGTTCTTCCACGTAATGCCCTTCCCAGGCACTGTATTACTCGTACAACACCTGTATTAGAAATACTGAAGCCCTCCTCCAAACAGCAATTGCATCTCTCTAAAGAATCACTTCAAGTAATTCTGTACAATTCATTCTGCGAGTTCTATTAGAATTAGGTTTCAGGTAGAAACAACAAAATGAACTGAACACGATTGAAACAGGGACTCTCAATGTGTGATCATGTTTTGAGGCTGCTCTAAGTTCGGTCACATTGCTGAATGTGAAGCAGAAGCTGTATGAACTGAACCATAAGCTAGGTAATGGAAAATCTGTGATTTTGTAAGACACCGACTAGATTCAAGTGTAAGAAAGGGATCTTCAAAAGTGTCCCCAGCTAGTGAGCAAATATGTACTAGTATTGTCTGTTTTTGTCTGGTGTACATCCCCCACACTATGCCTCCTTTTGGATGACTGAAGCAAAGAAACTGAGAATTTCCCTGGCAAGAAAATAAATAAGGATAATTTACTAACATAAAAACATGATGTCCTTACGACAATAAAAGTATCCACTTCTACTTATTATGGCACTTTAACATTCAGACAGGCCTGTGTAATTCATTGATAATGATGGATACAAAGCCACTCTGTACAATGATAAAAAATGACACTTTCTTCTGAATAACCGTAAATTCTATTCAAGACAATTTAAATCTCACTAGACAACTGCCATCTAAGAAAACATCATGAAATCAGGATTGCTCATTTTGAATTTGAACATTATGTAACAATGAAGGATGGCTCCACAGCAATATACAGTATGAACAAACCTTTAGGTTCACCCCTGGTTAAAAAACAAAACAAAAGGAACTATATTTTGCTGGAATTAATAGATGTACATGGTTTTGTAAAGTTTTTTTTCTGAACAGTCTCAGCACAAAACGCGCCTTTGTGCGTTTGTGTAGTGTGTAGTCCAAGATCACTGAGGAAGAGGGTTGTAGCGGCACTGATTCCCGACTTCCACAACAGTTCTTGGTACAAGTTCGGCTCTTAGCATCACAGTATCCATATCCGTCAAATTAGAGCAAGCTTTGGTCTGGCAGACCCATCAACAGATTATCAAAAGTAATAAAAAACATTTAGGATCTGTGATGTGTGAGGTCTCTGTTTGGCCCTTCTCTTCATCCCCTCAATGCCTTTTTCCATCACCCCTCTTCCCACCCAAGTACTTGAGTTCTGTGGTCTAATGGTGGTGACCGATGGACAGAACCAGGGGAATAAGGCACCCCACGACCAGAGCTCCCACCTCCACCTTGCTTAGCCCCTTCCCTCCTCCACTGCCTCCTGTGTGGCTGTGGCCAGCACCACCCACTTCGGGCAGAACGTGAACTGTAGCCACATAAAGGAAAGTACCTGCTGAGAAGAGCATGGCCACACCAGTGGCATTCACATCCGACAGGGCCTCCTTGCTGCTCTGTAGAGGGCAGAAGAGATCACAGGAGGGTTAAAACGTTATGTTATCGTGACAGAGCAAGCACTATGGCAGAAGGTTTCGATGCAATTTTTGCATTCAACATTCTTGTATACATCCCATAATGCATAATGCCGACCAGGAACCAAAAGGAGGACCTGCGGGAGAATGGTCTGTTACTATTCACTGCTCATAGCTGAGATCCTGTTTAAAGTCTGCCTACTGGCTTTGCCAATTGCACAGAGGAACTGGATCTGCAGCCTGAAACACGCCCTTTTCTCCAGAATGGAACCTCACACACAAGAAACGTCATTTGTAAATATATACTAGAACAGCGTCCCATGGGAGAGTGATCAAGTAGGTATCTGCAGGGCAGGCGTACTTACTTCGAATGATGCAAGTTGGAAATGCATACCACACCCAGTTATTAATTCTCTTGGCGCCGTCCACGCGGGGCTCGTGGACATCCCGTTAGAACCCCCCCGCCGGTAACGCGGACGGCTCGTATCACGACGAGATGTAGATTTCATTCTTTAATCCAACTATTAGTCCGTGCGCATCGTCTGATGATCATCCCGTTGCTGACTTTCATTTGGGACAGAATTGGGGACAACTTTTTTTTCCCCCGTCCCATTGACATTCATTCAATCCAATGCATTCAAACGGCTCTCCTCCGGTTTGCCCCCTCAATGTCGCTGGCGCATGGGTTAAGCAGCCAGGGCTACACAGCACTTCCTGACTTGTGAGCCGGATGTTTTGGGGCAGATCGCCAGATGATCGATTAGGCAAGACAACAGACACAGCATAACAGAAACAGCACATCCTGTTTAGGAGATCTGAGCTTCAAAATAAGGGCTTTTTTACCGATCGAACTGGTTTGAGCCGCGGCAGTGGAAAGAAAACAAAGAAAATCCGATCGCGCTCAATGAGTTAATGTATGTCTATGTCCCTTTTATGCACATATGGAGTTCTTTGTCATATGGAGTCTGCAAATGTCAGAACATTGTAATGTCAGAACAGGCCAGATCACTATATTGAAATATAGGGCAGATCGGGTACGGAGCCTTTTGTGCCGATTCTGAACACCTGGCTATCACAGACTCACTTCCTGTGAAGTCGGTGGAGCCAATGATTCTTGAGTTACGTGGATTAATACAGATGTACTTACACACATATATTTATTTGTAAATGTGGTGCAGTGGAGGTGAAGGAAAGGCAAAGTATACCATAAGGATATTAGAGCAATAGAGCATACAGGTAAGACCCTAATGCTAGGCAGGAGGTCGCATCTATCACAGAGTACCAGTTGTTATCGGCCAGTAGTACACACATCATATTTTTATACCTCACATTTTTTCAGTTGTGCGATGGAACAGGGTATCAAATAAATGTTTTCCAGTCAGACCATTCAAATTTAGAAATGTCAGTGAGTATTGGGTGACACTTGTTGTCAAGTACAATGTACTTGAATAAGTACTGTAAAGATAAATAAAAAAGCTGTACCTGACTGAGACCCAAGAAGGTGAGCATGGCAAGGACTGGTGCTGCCAAGGCAAAGACCAGGAGGTGTTTGCGAATGCGGTTCCTCTCCAGACCAGCGTGCATGAGGAAGGACACCAGGCCAAATGCTGCTGGGGCCTGGCAAGTAATCATTTTTTAGGATACATAGTTTTGCATGCACAATTATTCTCACCCACATTTGCTTAATCCCAACAATCAACAAAGGTTGGTTTAGATTTACTTATTCTGGGAAGTATTACCTTGTGCAACATGATGGCCACAAAGACAATGAGCTGAACACTGGTCTGAGAGGTGGAAGCAGCTGCTCCGAGGGCCACACCATCCGCTGGAAGTCACGTACAAAGACACAGATTCATTTATACAAGGTACAAACTTGTAAGATTTGACCATTAGTAGTGGTATAAAAAATCTATTGCAGTTGTGGCTCAGGAGGTAGAGCAGGTTGTCCAATAATGCATGGGTTGGCAGTTATACCGGCTCCTCCTGTCTACATGTCAAAGAGTCCTTGGGACTCCTTGGGACTTGGGAATACGGCTGATTGCCTCACACGCAAAACGAGAGCATACAACCCCAGTTTTAGCTGCATTGCACTAGCTCCCTGACACTTTTATAATAGATTTTAAGATTGTTGTAGTTACTTATTAAGCCCCTGCATGGCCTGGACCCTTTATATCAGAAATCTTGGACCTTACACCCCACAAAGGGCACATAGATCAGAAAACAAGCTGCTCTTGGAGGTTTTAAGACTTTAAAGACTAGTGATGACCGCACGTTTACAGGTGCTCCTAGGTTATGGAACAGTCTTCCATTTCATATAAAAATTATAACTCTGTTAAGTCCTTTAAATTATTCTCCAAAAACATTTTTAACCACACCAAATGTTTGTGTCTTGTTTTGTTTCTTGTTGTATGTACATTATACACTTCTGTTGACAGGGATTGTTGATGAGTTTGTTCTCACGCTGTACAGCAGTTGATTTTGAGAATTTGAAATACAGTTTGATTTGATGATAAATTCATATTCTGTGCATCATCAAATGTTAAAACCTACCTGCGGCATGGACCACTAGTCCCAAGGTGGTGGTTATCTTTGAGGATGCAATTCTAGCGGCTTCTGGATCTAAACATGACAAACACAAATCAGAGACAATATTAACAATATTTCATTATTACAACCTTTTTTTATTATTACAACCTTTGGAACATTCCACAAGTAAATAGGTTAATTTTAAACAGTTTAATATCGTGATTGGGTATAACAGGACCATCCCAGTTGTTCAAAATCAAAGATGGGGCGAGGTTCACCACTTTGTGAACAATTCTGTGAGAAAATCATCCAATGGTTTAAAAACAATGTTTCTCAACATTCAATTGCAAGGAATTTGGTGATTTCATCATCTACAGTCCATAATATAATCAAAACGTTCAAAGAATCTGAAGAACTTGCTATACTAAAGCGACAAGGCCGAAAACCAACATCGAACACTTGCGACCTTTGATCCCTCAGGTGGCTCTGCATTAAAAACTGACATCATTGTGTAAGGGATATTACTGTGTGGACTCAGGAACACTCAGAAAAACATTGTCAGTTTACATAGTTTGTCACTACACCTACGATTGCAAGTTAAAACTACCATGCAAAGCAAAGCCATACATCAGTTGGTTTGAAAAACAACCAGAAAAACAACCAGAAAATCAATCAGAAATGCCTTCTCTGGGTCCACTATCATTAGAAATGTGGACTCAGACCACAGCGCACTTTTCCACTTTGTGTCTAACCATTTCAAATGATATTGGACCCAGAGAAGGTATTTCTGGTTGTTTTTCTGGCTGTTTTTCAAACCAACCTTTCTGATGTATGGCTTTGCTTTGCATGGTAGAGTTTTAACTTGCAATCGCAGGTGTAGTGACAAATTATGTAAACTGACAATGGTTTTCTGAGTGTTCCTGAGTCCTCACAGTAATATCCCTTTCACAATGATGTCAGTTTTTAATGCAGAGCCACCTGAGGGATCAAAGGTCACAAGTATTCGGTGTTGGTTTTTGGCCTTGTCGCTTTAGTATAGCAAGTTCTTCAGGTTCTTTGAATGTTTTGATTATATTATGGACTGTAGATGATGAAATCACCAAATTCCTTGCAATTGAATGTTGAGAAACATTGTTTTTAAACCGTTGGATGATTTTCTCATAGAATTGTTCACAAAGTGGTGAACCTCGCCCCATCTTTGATTGTGAACGACTGGGATGGTCCTGTTATACCCAATCACGATATTAAACTGTTTAAAATTTACCTGTTTACCTGTGGAATGTTCCAAACAGGTGTTATTTGTGCATTCATGACCTTTCCCAGTCTTTTGTTGCCCCTGTCCCAACTTTTTTGGTACGTATTGCAGGGATCAATTTACAAAAGATTGTATAATTTCAAAAAACAATGAAGTTTATCAGTTTGAACATTAAATATATTGTCTTGGTGGTGTATTCAACTGAATATAGGTTGAAAACGATTTGCAAATCAATGCATTCTGTTTTTATTGACATTTTTCATTACGTCCCTACTTCAACGGAATTGAGGTTGTACAATTTACGGTTCTTCTCACTTTCATAGCAATTTCCTCTTTTTTTTTCTTGCCCAAATTGGACAAAGACAACTGATCAGACACACCAAACAAAAGGAAACTAACTCGGTCATTTACTGGTCTCATGACTCGTGACATACTAGCATCATGTCCAGGGGGGGGGCATTTGTACTTTGTACATACGGCCGCCTCAAGCTACAGAAACAGGTCCTACAGGTCACATGACTATTTACTTTACTTATTAGATCTATGAATATCTGTGCCAAAACATGTGCCCTATCTCTCAGTTCAGGGCTGTTTAATTTGGAATGATGTACCTTTGACCATAAGAGATCGAATTTAATTTACCCTTTACAAAACCTGCCTGCTGGTTTCGTATTTATGTTTTGTGTGGGGACTGGAGGTGAAAACGAGCAAAAATAAGACAATTTCAAATACAAAAAGCTGGGACAGAGATGGCAAGTATAAAGTATTATGAAAAAGATCATTCACACTTGACACAGTTGACAAATACATTTAGGTAGCTAATGTATTGTACACATTTACATGGACAACTGACCGTCACTGTTGTGCACATGGGAGGATCCTATCTGGTCCACCAGCAGCATGAAGACAAAGCCAAGTACCAGAGACACGCCAATGTAGGCATGAAGCTCCTCGTGGCCGTGGGCATGTTCCACACTGGGCCCCAAGGCTGCTTCTGCCTCCCCCTTCGCCTCAGACACCTCTACCGCGCCTACTTGACTGTGAGTATGGTGCCCCCCTACAGTCAGACACGCGCACACGCACACACACACACAAATAAAATTGAGATAATTGAAACTAACATGACATAATAGTTACTGTCTATTTCTTAACATTGATGAAGAGACAGAAATCCAGACATAAGACATCACTTTAAAAGGGATAGTTCAGATTTGTGTTAAAGGTAATAGAGGCAACTTCTTAGCCAAAAATCAAAATATATACAGTATACTGTATACCCCCCCAACTACATTGCTTCTAATTTGATGCTGTTTCTCTGCAGACAGACACTTGCTTCATCCCGCAGACGGTCCAAAACTTTGTCGTCAACAAATCATGAGGGGTGAGGCGGCGTTTTTAACCAATCACAGCAGAGCAGTGTCCAGCAGATTCATAATGAGCCAATAGAGTGGAGGTGAGGTGGTGTTAGATTCTGTTTTTAAACAAATCTGTTTACAAACATTGTTTGTACACACTAAAGTTGCCTGGCCAGAGTCCTGTGATGGGAGTTCTGCTCTGGTTTTGGTGAAATATGAAATAGTTCTGGTCATTTTTGGGTCACTGGGGCCACATAAGTAAATGAATAAAAAATACTAACTCCCTTTGTATTGTTGACCCATTTTTAAAATATTATCCCTCTTCTATCACAGGGAACTATGTATCAAAAAACTATCTATCAAAGAGCGTCAAAAATGAACGAAGGAGGTCCTAATATTTCAGAAATAATTCAACAATACAAATTATGTTAGTTTTGTGGATTCGTTTACTTTTACTGCATGGCCACATTTACCCCCACAAAATCACCAGAACTACTTAATATTGACTAAAACCAGAGCAGAACTCACGTTACAAAAATCTGAACTGAATGCTGAACTTTGTTCTGTCTGTTGGGAGTAGCAACACATTACATGGCATCATACGCACCTCATGGAACTGTAATGGAAATAAGCTGTAAATATTTTTGCATTATTCTGTTGATTATGGTGAGTCAGACAAATGTACAGTATGTGACATGATTTCTTTTTTCTTAATCTAAATTTCAATCAATACGTTTTTGTTGGGTTCCTCCTGGGACACTACGGCACATTGTGACATGGCAGGCATCAGTGTACAAATGGCAGAGAAGCTGGCTTTCTTTGTTTCTGTTGTATCAAAAATAGACGATCTATAAGCTCAAACCTTGCCCCTCAAATCAGCAGTTTAGATCTGGTCACCCTACTCAAAGAAGAATTCAGTGACTTGGTTGATTCCAGTGATTTGGGTTATTCCAAATCGCCGAATGCAACCCTGCGGTCGCCCCGGTAGCAAGACGTGCACAAGGACACACTCTACAGTGGGGGAAATGCAACAAGCCAACGGCACTTCCATGAAGGTTTTTCCTCCCAAAGCCCAAACAAACTTTTTTTTTTTTACCCTTGGGGCTCACTGGGGTCAGAGAGAAACTCCTTACCTTTAATTTGTTTGCAAGTCATTAAATATGCATTCATAAGAACACCAGTTTATGAACATATAATGCATCTACATTAGTGAATTCCAACAATGATGATACCAGGGCCCACTATTTATTCACCTTTGTTTGTTTGTTTTTGTGCACAATTCCGTGCTGTATTTAGGAGGCAACAAGCAAACCTTGATTAATTCTAATTGTGTAGATTCTTGAAAATGAAGTAATTCAGATGTTGAACAATAATGTAACTGGAGAGTAAAATGAAAACAAAGACACATAAGGATGCATTTGATTTCATGTTACACTCGAGTTAAAGATCTATAAGGGTCCATTTGGTTACAACCTTTCTGTCAGTTAGATGGCGACCACCTGGAACCCTCTCGGAGACCACTGGGTCTACATCAAGAGGACACAGAGATTCTTATGTTGGCAGAACTCACTTTCCAGGACCTCTTCATATAGAGCATGAACCCCTTCAGGAATGATGACAGCCAGAGCCGTACCACACAAAAGGCCTGCTCCAAGCACAGTCACCAGCTTCAGCTTCTCCTGCAAGCAACCAAGTGAAAAGCAGTGGAGAGGTCACACGATTCTGTGTGTTTGTACATTTGTTATAAGATGAGGTTGATATACAGCTCATGATGCAATTGCATCTTTGTTTTCAAACCATTTCAAAACCAGTCCTACTCCAATTGACATAATTAAACATGAACTTTTACAAATGCGGACTGTGCATAGTAAAATGTGTTAATTTAGCCACTTGTAACACTACGGAGTTAAATTAAGAAAAATAGGAATTTGTAAAGATTAAACTCACCTCTGAAAAGTTGACAGCTAGAGGTATTGTCCCGGCGACATAACATCCCACCAACATGGACAGAGACAGCACACTGATCGAGCCTAAATCCTCCATAATTGCAGACTTTTTGTTGCCGACCGTACGTGCTGCTTACTGCCAAGCTAAGACTTTAAATCCCAAACTTCAGGCGCGTTAACATTTACCCTTGCGAGCCCAGTGTGCGCCTAATACATATATGTCACATACATATCAACCTGTAACTCTTGATGCTTCTTATATAATCAGCCAGTTTCCTCCTTTAGCTAAAAAGGTTGCTACCTGGCTATCTAGCTCGTTAGCTTCGGTTCAGAGACGATGCAGCATCTGGCCTGAGTGGAGCGAGTGGCCTCGCCAGTCCAGACTGATATAGCTATTAGAAAGCACCGGGCACAAGCTGCATGCACTGGCACGCCGTATTCCATGTACAATGTAGCAAATTAACCACATCAAACTCCTTTGAAACAATGTATCATCATATGTGACGATAATAATACACCCGTATTGACAAGCCCAACAGATTGCACAGTTCACTTGTTTGGTGCAGATTGAAAACACTTCCGGGGTTACCTCCTCCACCGCCCGCCCCTTCTAAAGTTGACGTCACGTCAAACATGCCACGTCCCTCTGTTCCATCTTCCGCACACATTTCAGTATCTATCAGACAATGCATTCCAGACAATCATGTGGTTACCAGGGCTTCCTAAAGAAAAAAAATCTTGTGACTCGAGATTTTTTTTTTTTTTCAAATCTGCACTGATCTTATTAAATGAAATCCCCCAGATTTTTTAAACCCTGTATTACAATTAGCTTATACAATTATTGCATTTAAAAACAACAGATATTGTATACATTTTTCATTTTTATAAAAAGGTATTTTATTCATAAGTTCATACAACGGAGCAGTGCCTTTGACGTGATGACAACAAAGTAATGCAAAACGTGTCCCATACACTGGAGAAGAAAATAAACAAGTAAAATACATAATCTGGCTTTTCTCTACCAAAGAATGGGGCAGGGTGGTCTTCTTTTTTGCATGGTTACAGACAGTCTGAGGAGCTGGTAATTATTATGGATAGCAACATGATTTTGTAGTGAAGAGGAAGCCAGATACAAAATATCTGGTTATTTTTCTTCCAAGTATCCAAGTCTTTATTTCACCAGCCCGATCTTCTTGGCCTCCGTTTCATATATTAACAGCCTCCACATTTTAACAATGAAGACCTCTGCTTCTTCATCTAAAACCTGTGGAAAAACAGACAGCTGCAATTTATGATTTACTCTAATAGATAGTCAGTTTTGAATCAAGCATGTGTATATAGGATGGCCCTGATTTTTGATTGACAGATGAACAGTGCTCGACAGTAAATGGGGAGAGAGATGTGGGGGGAAAAACACAAGGCAAAGGCCTTGAGGAAAGGAGTCGAACCCGCGGCATGCCGTCAGGCTAGCCACCAGGGCCGCCTTCCTATAATACAGTAAGGTTTCCACTCACCATAGCAACATCATCAAGGATACCCTGGGGTGTGCTACGTGCCATAACCTGAGGAATACAGAACCAATGTTTAGTGGTAATCAAAATGGCATATGATGCAATACAAGCCACAAGATTCAACACATGGAACCAAGAAAATTTACAACCAGATTCACAAGGGAAGTTTTCTTTTAGGCCTCACCTTCTGCACCATACTTTGCTGTCGTTCACCTCTTTGCTTACAGCACAGAAAGAAAGACTAGTTTGTCCTAATTTCGAAAACTTGCATACTTTTGACTCCATTAAGCCTTGTTTGGTTTGTAACACCAACACAAATTTTAACACTAACACTTCTAAAGAGACTTTAGCAGGGATTAAAGCAAAAAAAAAATCCTGAGCCTGAACTTTCCAAACATATTATATATATATATATATATATATATATATATATATATATATATATATATATATATATATATATATATATATATATATATATATATAATTATCGTTGAAATTTGGGTTGTTTTGCATGCCATCATGTTTGGTGGAGCAGTCTGGGCATTTAGGGTGGCGTTGCCCCCCCCCCCCCCCCCCCATGCCCATGCCTAGATCCGGTCCTGCACAAACTGCGACTGAAAAACTATCGTTGAAATTTGGGTTGTTTTGCATGCCATCATGTTAAGCAGTCTGGGCATTTAGGGTGGCGTTGCCCCCCCATGCCTAAATCCGGTCCTGCACAAACTGCGATTGAGATACATGTAAAATGACTGATTTCTCTAATACAGTAAATAATCAATCATTTCAGCATCACGCTTCTAAATCAGTTCAACCAGACATAGAGGTGACTACGCACTGGACAAATGTGCAAGACCTGTCAACTTTACAACGACTGTCCGTTCGACGGAGTTTTGCGATACTTCCTCCCTTCCGAGTACCGACAGTAATATGTAATAATAATATGCTGGATGTGTTCACAGCACAGCGAAGCAACAACTTTAACCAGCAGCGGCTGGCGCGGCGCGGCGCCCCCCCACCCACACACGGCGCACAACGTTTTGTTAGGTGGAGAGAGAGAGAGAGAGAGAGAGAGAGAGAGAGAGAGAGAGAGAGAGAGAGAGTTTTTAGACGCGCTTACCCCCACCGCGATTCTGTGTGAAAGTACCAAATGGGTGAGGTTGTAACTTTATAAACTTTATGCGAAAATATGTGGGGATTGTGAAATCAAGCGAGGCATGCATATTTGCATTTATTTATGCAATTATTCCGGGAATTACGCGGCGCCTTGTTTTTCTTTCCTTCTCTTTCGACCATTTTAAGGGTCCAGACAGATGTGCGGCGGTCCGGTCGTGGACCGCCAGTTGAGGACCATATAATAGCTTCGTGAGCACAGCGTGCAGAAGAGCAAGCACCCAACTGCCTCGATCCCTTAGCTTCCTGCACCAACTGCAAAATGCCTTCCCATCTCGCCCAGTCTCTTCTAACCATGCCCACTGCCATTTATTTTTGATGCCTTTATCTATGGAGGGTATTTTCACCTGGCTTCATGAACTGCAGCGTCCCGACTCCTCACATGAAATGTTGCGGTTCGCTGATCATCACTCTCTATCTCCACGTGTCTCTGTCAGTGTTGCCAACTTGGCGAACTTGTCACTATGTTTAGCTTTTTTTCCAGACCCCCTAGCGTTGAAAAACTCCTGGTAGAAAATCTAGTGCTTTTTGCTGGTGAGTTGGGTTGAAAACCACTGCTCAGGCTCCTCCTTCTAGTGCATTTTCGAAGTGGCACTGCATTTTGGATTTTGGCAGTTGGCAACATTGGTCTCGTTTTTTTTTTTTTTTCCCCGCAAGCCTGATTTCCGGCACTGTGCCGGAAATCTTTAATCCCTGCTTTAGATATGACAGCATGAGGTAAAGATGGAACATTATTCTTTCATTCGTATAGCATGTTCTTCTCATTCGTATAGCACGTTCTTCTGCACATATGGACAGAAAACAAACTGATCAGAGACCTTTGAACAAACAAAATCAACCAGAGTGGCTTCCTCTTCACCAATGTATTCGATGATCTTCTTATTTATCCAAGGTTTGATACGGCGGTCCATCAAGGTCTAAATCACAAAAACAATTTTATCACAAACAACAATTTTATTTCACTGATTTTATAGTCAAATATGTGTCAATCATCAGCCACTTACAGTATTTTTCTGTAAGTGGTTTTCCCCTATAATGTAAAGTGTCTTTGGGTACTATATTAATTTAATAATTATACATTTCACTTCCGTTATTATTCCTTGTGAATATTCCCTCCATTTAGTCATCAGGCCAAGTTGCCAACCAAATGTCACCATCGCTGCTGACAACTACACTTGACACTTTTGTAGGTTTAATTGGAGTTCCAGAACAGGAACCTTAAGCAGCTTTAGGCTGTTATTAAACACATCACTTCTTGGCCAGATTTGTGATTGTCATTAGTACATTCATTCTGACATTACCACAAATATGAAGTCAGTGATGACACTGACTACTTACCGAATCAACCATCGTCCAGTCCAGAGGATAAGAGAACAGCTCAGGCCTGGCGGTGGGTATCTTCTCGATGAGGCTCTTAATGTGCTTGCGTTTCTCCTCCGTGTTAACGCTACCTTTGCCTGCCAACAACTCAGCCCCATCCAGGCCCAGACTCTTGTCGTCATCACCATAGTCCAGAGGCACCAGTTTTCTTTTACGAGGCTGCTCATCAGCCTCCTCCTCATCAAACTTGTTAAAAACACTGTCGACTGGCGCCAGCTTCTTGCGCTTGACCACATTGGGCTGACAGGGACTATTAGTATTAGCGGAGCCTGGAGTGGAAGAAATGACAATATAAGGTGATTGCAGCACAAAGCAGAATGACCCTCCCCCCCAGTGAGTCGTGATTCCATTCCCAATTCACTCACCCAGTTTCATGCTCAGACCAATCTTTGGTCGATGCTCCTCAGGAGGATGGACATCGGGAGTGTTTTCCCCTGGAATGATTATGCCGCAGGGAGACTCGTTGCCGGGGGTGTTCGGAGTCACATTCCCGCTGCCCGAGGACACTGAAGGAGCAGAGGTGATCGGACGGAGTGTGGGTTTGAGGTGTGGTTTTGCTTCCTGAGAGTCATCACCGTCATGGTAGTCTTCATCCTCACCTTCCTCAACATCATCGTCAGAGTGAGGCGGTGGGGCACGGAGTGCCGGCTCTGGAGGAGCCCGGTCTCGCCTCTCCCGGTCTCTCTCTCGATCTCGTTCCCGATCCCTGTCTCGGTCCCTGTCCCTATGGGTCTTCTCTGGGACAACCTCCTCCTCAGGTTCGAGGGGCAATGGTGGTTGCCGCCTGCGCTCTGCTTCCTCCTCCATCTACACACACACACACACACACACACACACACACACACACAGACACAGACACAGACACAGACACAGACACACACACACACACACACACACACACACACACACACACACACACACACACACACACACACACACACACACACACACACACAGTAAAACATGAGTACAAAGAACACAAAAGGGAAATCCCTGGAGAAATCCAAGGCTGTGATATTTGGTATCTCCTATTTGAGACCACAGTGCTAGTTGAAACGACTAGTAAGCATTAAATTGTTCCGTCATATTACTGTATCCCTTGCTTTGTTCCATATACCTTTTTACCTTTTATACATTTTTTTGTTCCAATAATGTGCAATGAGCCTTTATAATCAGGGGTGCACATAACTATTTTGGTCCAGTACTCAGAGGAGCACCTGGGGATGATACTTGGTGCTCCCAAAATGCGGCGGCCCGCATTGGTGGGCCCTGGGACCCCTTTTTTCCACTCCGTACAGCCTGATTAATGTACAGTATTACAGTACAGGGCGATATTTTGAGCGTTGCAATAGTGGCTAGCCTAGTAGTAGTACTACCTGCATTCTACATGCATTAAAAATACTAGTAGTATTTACACTTTAGAATCATTTCATTTTCAAGGCTTTTTTTAACGGGCCCAGTCAGTGAGTCATTATGAGCCTCAGGTGTGTGGTGCTCAAAGGAGCTTTCCACCCCTGGATTGACAGCTCATTGTAGGATTTTTGGTGCTCCTGAGCACCGGAGCACCACTTATGTGCACCCCTGTTTATAATGATTTTGTACAACCAGTATAATTAAAACATTTTAGGAGGAATGCTTTTCTCTCACCCTCTGTAGTTCAGCATCAGGGTCAGGGTGTCCCTCAGCCAGCAGTCTCTGTCTGATCTCCTCCAGCTCCTCCTTCTCCCTCTTTCGGTCTCTCTCATCCAGCTCCACCTCCTTTTCTCGGTCACGAAGGCGCTTTTGCAAAGCACTGCCCCTAATGTCACAGAAGACAAAGATAATATGATATTCAGGGATGGACACCAACGGTTTGCTTTCATGTCGCCCGACGGGCTGGAGTGTTCTGTCTTCAGGATATATTATAGGTTATTCATAAAGAAGAATGCTACCGTTTCACAACTAGCTGTTGCACTCATTCCGGTTCTTGAAGTGTAAAAAAATTGAATTTGAGCATCACCTTACCTGTAATATTTTGGATCATCTCGGTCATCATCATAATCTTCCAAGAACTCCTTAAGTCTTTTGGCTTCTTTCATCTGAATTGGGAAAAAACACCATATTATTGAGTCACACTATCAGTCAGGTTTTTATTTACATCTATTTAAACATAAATCTCTGTGCATGATGTGTTAACTTAAAGGGGCATGAAACCCAAAACCACTTTTTCTTAGATTTTAATAATTATAAATTGGTTACCTGTCCTAGAGAGCAATGATATGGTACATTTTGACCAAGGGCTTGTATTTTTAGAGCTTTTGGGCGTTTTGGGGGCAATTTTGGTGTATTTCCCTTTCCCAGGTAAAAAAGTTACGTACATACATCTGTACGCGCATCCGTCTGTCTGTCCACACGCCGTTACGTAACCCGCTGGGTGGCCAAATGAGAGAAAAAGCGCACGGGGGATGAGGCTTCTTTTGTCGGTTACCACTGGATAACTTTCTCGACACCCGGTTTATAAAACCAGATTCAGAAATTAATATGCATGGTCAACTCCACACCGTCCTCCGAAACCACGCCCACATTTCATGCACTTTTTCGAGAATCAATTTTGCTAAAATCAATGTCGGGGCGTTCATAACCTCATCTGTTGCATGCATCAAAAAACACTCATGTCTTTTGTGAAAGTTGTTGCTGGAATGAGGCTTAATTTTCATAGACATCTAGGGAAGCTCTCGATGAGGCATTCCATGCTTTGTGAGCTTGTAGACTGGCTACAGCAAATCTACTTGAAATTACAACCAGCATGATGACTGGTGTGCATTCATTTTTTTACCGTTTCACGTCGCCTCTCCTCCTCCCTCTCATTTTCTTTGCTGTAATCCCGGGACTTCTTCCTCTCCCGGATCTCCCAGTTTTTCAGGCGCTTTGAAAAACCACAACAAACAGATTCAACCCACAAAAATGTAATTTAACCACAGTTATGTTAAAGTAAATTGCAAGAGTGGGACACTGAAAGACAGACCAGCATTAATGGTTGTTAAACAGACCTCCTGGTAAGCAGCCTCCTTGTCCCGAAGCCTCCTCTCAATTCTCCTCCGTTCGTACACATCCTCCTCATCTTCATCACGATCCCTCTTCTTGTCATCTCTGATTCTCTCTCTACAGTAGATGCAGAAACCAGTTACATACATCATTGTATCAAATTCCCTAAGATGGGCTTCACTACACACTGCATGTACGATAGCATTAACCTTAGTATATATTTATTATAAACAGACTTTACATGAATTTAAGTTCCACCAAATAATAAACTTACGCTAACCATAATGGCACCACTTAACTCACCTGGATCTACTGCGGTCCTCACTGACATCGCGACTTCTCTCCCGCGTCCTCTCACGTTCCCTCTCCCTTTCTTTCGTCCTCTCCCTCTCGCGTTCACGGTGGTCTCTGTCCCGCTCACGGTCTCGCTCACGTTCCTTGTCCCTCTCCCTCTCTTTCTCCTTCTCGCGATCGCGATCACGGCGTTCCCTCTCTCGCTCACGCTCTTTGTCTCTCTCTCGCCTCTCTCTCTCCAAAGCCAGACGCTCGTTTTCTTTCTTTCCTTTCTCCTCCTCCAGCTTCTGCAGGAGTCCAAGAGGGAAGATAGGGAAGCGGTAAAGAATGGTGAGGTACACATCACTCAATTGAACAGCTTATGCCACAAAAGCAATTTCAACAACTTCAACATTTTTACATTAAAAAAAGAACCAAAGAACATGAATCACACAAATAACAAATGGTTTTACAGTCCCTGGATCAGCCTGGCTCATAAACTGATGGGACTGCTTGTCCTGTCAAAAGGGCAGCCCCAATTAAGAGGTCCTCCAACAGCCATGGTTGATTGCTTCATGGGAGGAGTGCTCTGGTGTTTCAGCAGCTTTAGGTACACGCTGCTTACCCAGGTCTCAATTTCCAACAAGCAATAGGCTAAGATGAAGAATATGGCTTGAAAATGTCTACAAAAGCGGTTAGTGTTTGTCTATTTAGAATTCAGCATTCATTCTGCAGTGTTGTCATTATGATTTTAGATCACTCTAAAGGAATATCTGACAACATTGTGGACTCCATTCACCAACAGTATATACAGTACTGATGTAGTTCTTCCCTCATTTGACTGGAGTTGTTGAAGGTCAGCATGCTCATTTGCAGTTATGTTATCAAATAACTGACACATTGTTTTTGTCTTAAAAAAAAACAATGTGAAAAGATAAAAAAACACAGAAAATCACTTTTTGCAAATTTGCACTGAACTCGTTAAATGACTCCTATGAAATCCTCAGGACTGAAATCAGTTCCCAGGACTGAGAACTTTAAGTCCTGCATTTGGCTAGGGGTCTGTGTCCCATACACTGTACTTGAGGTCACTCTACTTAGGCAAAACTAATAAAGGCAAAAGTACCCAGCTGCAGTTCATTTCTAATCACAAATCCATTGGTCACAAATTTGCGAGCATTTGTGACACTAATCTGCCATTGTATCATGTTGCACACACATATTGTGTGACTACTATTCCAGTGTATGGACAGTCCATATTTATCTCTTGGAGAGACATTAGCAATACTGCTGTTGTGAAGCAGAAATCAGTCTTGGCTTGGCTTGATTTTGATGGGTTTACAAATCATCAATGTGGACTAAAAACCTGTTTTCATCTAATTTCTTATATAGAGCAGAAATGCTTTTCAAAAATGCCAGTACTACGTACTTGTAGACCTGGGGTTCTACACAGCCCCTTTAAAAAAAAGGTTCTACACAGCCCTTAAAAAAAAACTTACACTACGTCAAAACATTACAGCATCTTTAGATCTGTAAAGTGAAATCTGACAGACTGCTTCATTGAAATAAACCTAAATAAGGATCCTCTTCAAGCTAGTGGTGTGCAACTTACAGGTGATGAACTAGGATTTTCAGCACTTCTCTGCCTCTACAAATCCTACAGGCTAAGTATGAGAGGAAAAGCAGATCAAAAGTGAAAACAAATAAAAGAGGAAAGAAAAATGACTTTGTAACAGCTAGTACAAGTGGCAGAAAGTCATCCAAGCACATTTCATTTAAATACAAAACATCAACATATTTTTTTAAAGTAGGGGAAAAAACAAATGTTGGCACTGTATTGTATTTGGTCAATAAAATTAAAAGCAGTCTTACCGGTTGGTTGTCTTCTAGTGTCTATCTGGACTCCGCAACCCAACAAATAATACATGAAACTCAACATAGGGAAGCCCACAGTTCAAACAGCCCTCTTACTAAGAACCAAGTACAGTACTGTATATACTGGATTATGTCCTTGCTGTAACAGGTTACCATGCCGATACATACAATAAAATGTTTGACTATGGGTCACTACTGTTAAGAATGAACATTCAAGACAGAGACAAAGCAAGAGAAGGGGATTTGAACTGAAATGCTTCTACAAGGTTGGTCATTTTGCGGTTATGTCACACCAGGGGTGGGCGCATAGATCTAAAAGCCTAGATGCCGCACTGGCCACTGGGGTTAATTGGAGTGACCTGTATCGCACAAGTCCAGTGGAAGTGTGAAGTCCCACGACACACCGTCATTTACAACTCTTGTAAAAGTTTGACTTTCGCTTCTAATTTGTAGATGATGACCTATAGAACAATTTTAGTTCGAGTGGCCCAACTGCAGATGAAAAAAATATGCATTTTTTGCCAAATTTCAAAATTTGCCAAAATCGGATTTTTGTTTTTCTTAAAAGTCTTTATTTTCTCACAATTGCTGTTTTTTCTATGTTTCCTTTTGCTATATCAAGTCAATACTAACCCAGGAATTAACTGGATTTCAAATATTAATGTTTGGAATATGATATGGAAAAAATGGACGCCCATGTACATCTGTTGTTGATTCTGTTGAACCTAGAAGGATGAAGTTAGTGCCTACCTATATTATCATGAATGAGTAATGGTATAAATTGTAAATAAATAGAAACAATACAGTATTGGGGGGACTAAAGTTAGGCATACCCACTTAAAGCCCAGCCTCTATGTGTGAAAATTGTGCACTTTTCAATGAAAGCATGACATTTGGCACAAAGTTAAAGCCTGCGATAAGGAATTGTTTTGGCTATGGGTCTGTGATGACAGCTATGGTGGCCACCATCTGCTGTTATTTTACCAATTCAGCTCATACAACATACAATCTTGATTCTGACGACAAAACGTTTTCAAGGATTATGATTTTTTATAAAATGCTAGATAATAGTAGTCGAATCATCAAAATGTGTAATATTGATGTAGGCAGTAAATCCATGTCTTCTACCCTATATGTGAAAATCAAGTGAGCCCATGAAATCAGCTGACATACTCTACTCACTACTCACTCCAACTCAAACCAGCTCTACCCGATTGACCAGTACCCAGTGAGGTCAGAACACTGTGTACTTCTAACCAGATCCCCATCCAGATCCAACACCAGTCTGTGTACTTCTAACCAGATCCCCATCCAGATCCAACACCAGTCTGTGTACAACCCCAATTCCGTTGAAGTTGGGACGTTGTGAAAAATGTCAATAAAACCAGAATGCATTGATTTGCAAATCGTTTTCAACCTATATTCAGTTGAATACACCACAAAGACAATATATTTAATGTTCAAACTGATAAACTTTATTGTTTTTTGAAATTATACAATCTTTTGTAAATTGATCCCTGCAACACGTACCAAAAGAGTTGGGACGGGGGCAACAAAAGACTGGGAAAGGTCATGAATGCACAAATAACGCCTGTTTGGAACATTCCACAGGTAAACAGGTTCATTTTAAACAGTTTGATATTGTGATTGGGTATAACAGGACCATCCCAGTCGTTCAGAATCAAAGATGGGGCGAGGTTCACCACTTTGTGAACAATTCTGTGAGAAAATCATCCAACGGTTTAAAAACAATGTTTCTCAACATTCAATTGCAAGGAATTTGGTGATTTCATCATCTACAGTCCATAATATAATCAAAACATTCAAAGAATCTGAAGAACTTGCGACAAGGCCAAAAACCAACACCGAATACTTTTGACCTTTGATCCCTCAGGTGGCTCTGCATTAAAAACTGACATCATTGTGTAAGGGATATTATTGTGTGGACTCAGGAACACTCAGAAAACCATTGTCAGTTTACAGAATTAGTCGCTACACCTGCGATTGCAAGTTAAAACTCTACCATGCAAAGCAAAGCCATACATCAAAAAGGTTGGTTTGAAAAACAACCAGAAAAACAACCAGAAATGCCTTCTCTGGGTCTAATATCATTTGAAATGGTTAGACACAAAGTGGAAAAGTGTGCTGTGGTCTGATGAGTCCACATTTCTAAGGCATTTCTGGTTGTTTTTCAAACCAACCTTTCTGATGTATGGCTTTGCTTTGCATGGTAGAGTTTTAACTTGCAATCGCAGGTGTAGCGACTAATTCTGTAAACTGACAATGGTTTTCTAAGTGTTCCTGAGTCCACACAGTAATATCCCTTACACAATGATGTCAGTTTTTAATGCAGAGCCACCTGAGGGATCAAAGGTCAAAAGTATTCAGTGTTGGTTTTTGGCCTTGTCGCTTTACTATAGCAAGTTCTTCAGATTCTTTGAATGTTTTGATCATATTATGGACTGTAGATGATGAAATCACCAAATTCTTTGCAATTGAATGTTGAGAAACATTGTTTTTAAACCGTTGGATGATTTTCTCACAGAATTGTTCACAAAGTGGTGAACCTCGCCCCATCTTTGATTCTGAACGACTGGGATGGTCCTGTTATACCCAATCACAATATTAAACTGTTTAAAATGAATCTGTTTACCTGTGGAATGTTCCAAACAGGCGTTATTTGTGCATTCATGGCCTTTCCCAGTCTTTTGTTGCCCCCGTCCCAACTCTTTTGGTACGTGTTGCAGGGATCAATTTACAAAAGATTGTATAATTTCAAAAAACAATAAAGTTTATCAGTTTGCACATTAAATATATTGTCTTTGTGGTGTATTCAACTGAATATAGGTTGAAAACGATTTGCAAATCAATGCATTCTGGTTTTATTGACATTTTTCACAACGTCCCAACTTCAACGGAATTGGGGTTGTACTTCTAACCAGATCCCCATCCAGATCCAACACCAGTCTGTGAACTTCTAACCAGATCCCCATCCAGATCCAACACCAGTCTGTGTACTTCTAGCCAGATCCCCATCCAGATCCAACACCAGTCTGTGTACTTCTAACCAGATCCCCATCCAGATCCAACACCAGTCTGTGTACTTCTAGCCAGATCCCCATCCAGATCCAACACCAGTCTGTGTACTTCTAGCCAGATCCCCATCCAGATCCAACACCAGTCTGTGTACTTCTAACCAGATCCCCACCCAGATCCAACACCAGTCTGTGTACTTCTAGCCAGATCCCCACCCAGATCCAACACCAGTCTGTGTACTTCTAGCCAGATCCCCACCCAGATCCAACACCAGTCTGAGTACTTCTAGCCAGATCCCCACCCAGATCCAACACCAGTCTGAGTACTTCTGGCCAGATCCCCATCCAGATCCAACACCAGTCTGTGTACTTCTAGCCAGATCCCCATCCAGATCCAACACCAGTCTGTGTACTTCTAGCCAGATCCCCATCCAGATCCAACACCAGTCTGTGTACTTCTCGCCAGATCCAACACCAGTCTGTGTACTTCTAACCAGATCCCCATCCAGATCCAACACCAGTCTGTGTACTTCTAGCCAGATCCCCATCCAGATCCAACACCAGTCTGTGTACTTCTAGCCAGATCCCCATCCAGATCAAACACCAGTCTGTGTACTTCTAGCCAGATCCCAATCCAGATCCAACACCAGTCTGTGTACTTCTAACCAGATCCCCACCCAGATCCAACACCAGTCTGTGTACTTCTAGCCAGATCCCCATCCAGATCCAACACCAGTCTGTGTACTTCTAGCCAGATCCCCACCCAGATCCAACACCAGTCTGTGTACTTCTAGCCAGATCCCCATCCAGATCCATACAGTAAAAGCTGTCTGGTGAAAACCACTGCTGAAGTGCTGTACCTTCACACACACAAGCTAGTTGACAGGAAAATAGTCATACCCAAGTAGTTATATTGCACCATGGTGACCATTCTTTTCGACTCATGTCCTTCTTGAAGATGGTTCGGAATGCATAATGCTTCTCCCCATGAAGACTCAACAGAACACCTGAAGATCTGCCCTCATAACTATCAGGCAGGATGTGCATACATTGGAGTGTCCTTAGACCGTTAGTGTCATTCTAGGTGTCCCTATCATGTCAATTGAAGGAGCCTTCACCTCATGACACCTGGTGCTGGTGAGCAACTGTCTCCTGCATATAGCCTCCAAAACAAAATGCAGACACTGCCACAGTTTGAAAGGGTCAAGCCCCTAATCCTGATTGCGGCAGTCAACCCCACCTAATCACACAAACCGGGGCCTCCAGATGAGCCAGCAGCCATCTGCACAAGTCTGGGTTGGACCTTGCAGGGCTGAGCTAGAGACTTGGAAAGAAACCTTCAGCAAAGACAATGGCATTGACATAGTTGACATAGCCCCAGAACACTGAGGCCATAAGAAGTGAGGAGAAACTCTGGCTGGAAGCCCTCACCCCACCTCATCCTTTAGACCTAGTCCTTGAAAACGTAGGATTAGTTACCAGAATCAGGATTAGAGAATTGTAATTACTGTTAAAATATCAGTAGGTGGTGGCCATTATGCGAAATATCTACCATGGTCACAGGACAAATGTAAATAGTACCACTGAATTCCTCATCATTGACAATGTGGGACTATTTACTAGAATTAATATTTTAGAAAATAGCTGTCAGGATTACCAAGGGACAAATCTGTGATGGTGACATAGCCAACAATGCTCCTAATGACATGCTCCAACTGTGTTCCAAAATTCATGCTGTTATCATCAAAATACTGCACATAGAGGCTGGACTATGTGCTATTTTTGTGGATATACACCAGGGGGTGGGGAGCGGGGGGGGGGGGGGTAATATGGTCTAAATGACTAAATACTACTTCTGAATGTGAATTCATACATATGTCATATGTTCAGACGTTACGTTACGACAGTCATATATCATATTTTGGAAGGCCCCCTAATAATCTTTATCTGCGTGCTGGCCACTCTAACCAAAATGGTTCTGTAGACCTCACCTAGAATTTAGTATTGAAAGTTAAACTTTTAAAGTTGTAAACGACAACTACATTTAACATGGAGATGGAAACTCACTTCGGTTTTAGCTAATTTTAGCTTGTTTTGCTTGCTATTTTTGTGGATATACACCAATAATGGATGAAAAAATATATTTTATGTGTAATTAGGTTTAGGTAGCAAATGCTACTCCTGATTGTGAATCCATAGATATCCCATATGCACAGATTGGACAATTTGATCAAAAGTTACAACAGTTTACATGTTTTGGTAGGGTTGGCACCTTGTTACGCCCCCTACAGGCCAAATATTTAATTTGTGTGCGGGCCACTCGAACCAAAATGGTTCTATAGACCCTCACCAACAAATTAGTACTGAAAGTGAAACTTTTACAAGAGTTGTAAATGACATCTACATTTAACATGGAGACGAAAGTCCAGTGGAAGTGTGAAGTCGCTGATACTCAAGAGACTACTGGCCAATCACAGCACGTCTTTTTGGGGACTTGAATCCAAAGGAGCTTTATTGGCATGACAATAAGTGTATTGACTCCATTTGGCCTACCAAGTGTCACAGAAGCTTGCCTCCTCTTGAGATACAGACACCCTATAGGAGGTGTCTACCTTTCTATACTTATGGGCCTGAGAAGAATGGCTATCGTTTGAATATGGTCAATAATACATTTCTTGTCTTACTTTTACTTGTTTAGAGGAACAAGTATCCATTAAGAAACAACTTAATGGAGTCTACCACAATACCACATGATAATAACTGAATGAAGGAGATCTTTCAATTTAATGTGGGAACTGTTGAATTATGTAGTACAAAGACTGCTTTCCTTTCTTTCTAGGGTTAAACAGCTAAAAATACATGTTATGATTAATACATGATATTACAACTTAGTAACGTCTGTGTTTTAACCTTGGTTCTTCTAAACTTACCTCTCATGCCTATCTGAATCATTTAAGTCCCATTTAATATTCAACAGGATGCGTATACAAATAATAAATGTAACATATGAACCCAAAATAGGGATGTCATGTTTAAAGCGGTTAAACATTTTAGATGTAAAGTTTAGAGGGGTTATAATCTCCATACATCCGTGTCCATACCCATTTACTTTGCTGTGGTAAGCTTTGCAATGAAAACCATAAGTGAAGCACCTTTATATTATTGAATTAACACATCTAAATCCATGGATTGATTACTTCCCCTTCTATGTTTTAAACAGAAGCACACTGTTGCTATGCTGACACGTTAATTTAAATTATTATACGAAACAAAAGGGGGAGAGTAGAATAAAGAGAGGAAAAAGACAGCACTCACCTGCTTTACTCTTCAGAACACAGAGTGCTGTGGAGGGGCGCTCCCTGCCTTAGTAACATTACAGGCTGCTGCGTTAAAGCTGCTGCAGTGGTTAGGGTTATATAGTTTGTGTGATCCTCAAAACACACCATTTATCACCTGAGGACCTGCAGAGGTTCACCAAGCTCCCTGGACGTTTTCAGAGACTGAACTTTGATTATAACATGCTAGGTACCTTTTGTTGAGAGATTGGCTCAATTTAATTTAGATTTTTCTGGTCCTCTTAGTAATGTTTTTTGTCACCCTCTATTGTTGCAGTCATGAGAGGGTTTAGCCATTAGCGATAAAGGAGCCGGTTGCCTCCTCTGCAGGCCCTCCAGAAGGGAGCGCCCACGATGTGTAGATAATAAATGGAAGCTTATACTTACATTCTATCCTGGCAACCTTTTCCCAAAGCTCTGAGATTCATCTTGCTTTAGTCACCAAATGAACTCTACCATATTGGTGGGGTTTAATCAATAGATTAGCTTTGATGGGAATTTTACATTTAACGTCCATGCACTCTGTGTGATGAATGTGATTTGTACTGTGATAAGAAACCTTTGGACTCAAATCAATACCTAAGACAACATTTTTCTTTGGAGATAATGATTTAAGAATAGTCTTTGAATGATGGATATGTATGACTAGTCTTCAAGGTGTCAATAAACGTAGCAAAGGAATATCACCAATTTCTTGACTTTTCATTCTTTTATGATATCATATCAAATCTGTGCATGAAAATGTAACCTCTAGGCTACAATTGACACTGATGAATGAAAACAGCGATATGGAGAAAATTACATCCATATATTTGCATTGAAGCTCCAGCTGATATATACACGTTAAGACTAGTCTTTCCTCCAAAGACTACGTTGGGAGAGGCAAAAAAGCAGTTAAATACTTTACCTTGTGTGTGTCACGGAATTTACTGATCTCTCTTGAAATTAAGTCTCTTTTGTCATCCTCCATTTCCATGGCATTGATATCCTCCTGACAGAAGACAAAAAAGATGCAAATCATTGAAGCTTGCGGTTATAGCATTCCATAAGTTGTCAATGGGTCCAATCAGTTATTAGTCACAAGCCATCTTCGTGCCCAACACGAGGATTACATATGTGTATTTATTTATTTATTAACTCTTCTTCCCAACTAGAACATTTGCGACATTGAGGGGTCAGAAACTCAGCGCTTGGGCGCTGAGTTCAATGCAACCTGAATAGGGAGAAACTGGAGTTGGAAATGCATTGTTTTCAATGAAGGTGTCCCATTCTCAATAGAAGTCTATGTAGGAGAGCCGCCATTGGACTTGCTCTTTGACGTGAATGGAGTTTGTGTAAGTCCGTCGAGGGCTACTCTATAGCCCTGCACACTGATCTGACCAGCGGCTCCACCACCACCAAGCCGTTGTTACAGGAGGAGCTGACTCGGTTTATGGATTATGGATATTACGTTAGCAATAGTGGGCTATGGTGTCGTGACAATCTTGACAATAACATCAAAAACAGAAGGGGCATTTGTGACGGAGAGTAGTCTAATCTTGGTAAACAATAACCAATGATCCTACGGACCACCGCTTTGTCTAGCCAGCGTGTCATGTAAGCAATTAAAACAGCGTGTTACCCGTGTCGGATTGGTAGATGATACATCAGCTCCAAAGGAGAGCGGTGCCTGCACTTTCATGACTGATGTATTCACTCATGTCAATCACATCTCAGGGCAGTAGAAAACTTATCTACCGATGACAACATCCACGATATTAATAGTTAGTAGTGGCGCACGGGTATGGGGGGGGGGGGGGGGGGGGGGGGGGGGGGGGGGGGGGGTTACAACATAATTAGAAGGTTCACGAAGCTCGATCGGAAATTCCTGATGATGCTCGAACCCCAAAGTCAAGCCTACTATACAGCACCAAAGTGTCTATGCCACAACTTTTACGGTGAAAACCCTTATTTTGAAGCACCAGAAAATGGATGTATGTTGCCATATCGTATTTCTGGTGTCTTCACCATCCTGCATTCTAGAACTGCAAGAACCATCAGGGCCACGAGTCCCGGAACTATAATGCCATTCGAATGCCTGAGATAGAATGGGTGGGGGGCAATTTTGTTTCAAACTGGCCGCACCCATTTTGTCCCAAATGAAATGTAACAAAACGACGATCGGCAAACAATACGTTTGGATCATAGGAAGGATTAAAGAATAGAATCAATCAATTGCCCTGTTCTTCGATTCTGGTGCAAGGGTCAGCAGGCAGGAGCGTGGTGGCACCAAATGTGGTATAACTTAATAATAATAATCGTTGTTTTTCGTATACCTCCTCCTTCTTCTCCTTCCTCTTCTTGTTGCGGGGGTGACTGTCTGAGTCTAGCGAGGGAGCGTTGAGCTCATTGGCATACTCTCTTATGAGGCCTTCTATAGCCCCCTTCACCACCTGGTCCCTGCGTTTTGTCTCCTCATCAAGGACCTCTTCTTCTTCATCGTCCCCATCTTTTGCTCCATTACCTGCTTCCTAAATTTACAAAAAGGGGGGGTGATGATGTGGTGTAGGACAAAGCATTCCATTTAACAGAAAGTGTGCTCCATAGGTGTTCAGAGAGCGGTGTAGGCATTCATGCTATTCTACAATTAGTGTGAACTAGAAATGACTAATCTAAGGCCACTGCTTTTACATAATGTTTGCAGCTCAAGTTCAGACTGATTGAAAGCTGATCAGATAGGCTGCAAATGTGGACTTACACCATTGATGGTGACCGAGCAAATGCCAAGCCACCATGAAAATAGATCATTGATCATTATTTTCATGATCAATGCAAATTTGGATTGCAGTGGCAAACCAATTAGCTCTTCGCTAAAACCCACCCCAGCCCGTTCTTGGCCAATATCTCGTTAGCAACGGTTGCTAAGCATGGAGAATGGTCAAGCTTTTCCACACCTGCCGTACAACAAACAAAACAACAAAAAGGTTTACAATATGGATTCGAAAAACACATCCACCAGATCGCATGTCACCACAGCAAAGACAATGAAATCCAAATAGAAGCGAAATTCTAACGCTCACAATGCAAAACACAGCCTCTTCATGCCTTGTCCATGCATGTGAATAAAGACAACCATAAGAGAACAACAATGTTCTTGCATTGCAGGGTAAGTCAATATACTGCCGTTGTTGTATTATAAGGTATGGTTCATTCATGACATCCTCTATTTATTGACATATGTGTTTAGCCCTTTGATGAATTATCATGTTTCCCTTTGTTTGTAGCGCACCGGGATATTGTTCCCACATCGTGGGGTATGGACAGCGTTATGCAAACTCTTTTCACTTCATGGGGCCAGTGCAATGGAGGCTATTCTACATAGACTTCCATTGAGAATGGGTAAAACAAATAAGTCTTGGACTGGAAGTAGGTAGACATGCTTTGGCCTCAAGCAAAAGCCCAGCTTTAATGATCTTAAATCCCTTTATTTTAGATCATTATTATTAGTAAAACATAAGACATTAAGGATACAAATACAATACTTGAAAACAACATTTTAACATTTTCAGTGTGTCCCTACTCAAGCTGCATACACGGCGCTCGAGCACTCAGTTTCTGACCCCTCAATGTCGCAAATATGACACTAGATGGCACTAACGCTATGGAGTAGACATGGACATGAACTAAGCAGCTGTTGCCTGTATCTGACTTCACAAACAGCGACACTGTTAGTATGCCGTAAGGCTGGTATGTAGATAATGTAGTCTATATAGGCCTAACCTTGCTCCATTTACCTATTCCAACTGTAGTGACAAACAGGTTTTGTTTTTCTGATCTTTTTTGCTTTGGCCACCACCACAAAGGGAACAGGAACCGCATTTATTTTCGCCCCCCTTGGCTTATGCCATTGTCGTGGTAAACTTGTACATGATGGGCTTTCCACTTGAAAGATCATAACATCCAGGGTGTTTATTAACCCCACAACATTGAGAATAATATCTCGGTGCGCTACAAATATAGGGAAACATGATTCATCCAGGGGCCAAACACATTATATAGCGATAAATGTCATGAGTCATGAATGAACCATACCTTAGAATACGACAATGGCAGTATATTGACTTATCCTGCAATGCAAGAACATTGTTGTTCTGTTATGGTTGTCTTTATTCACATGCATGGACAAGAGGTGAAGAGGCTGTGTTTTGCATTGCGAGCGTCAGCATTTCGCTTCTATTTGGTTATCATTGTCTTTGCTGTGGCGATATGCGATCTGGTGGATGTATTTTTCGAATCCATATTGTAAATCTTTTTGTTGTGCTCTTTCTGAGATTGATGAACTGCTACTAGGCTACTCCAGAAGTTGGAATAGGTGAACGGCAGGTGTGGAAACGTTTGACCATTTTCCTTGCTTAGCAACCGTTGCTAACGTGGTACAATGGGCTGGGGTGGGTCTTAACGAAGAGCTAATTCACAACCATTGATGTAGATATGATAACACACCCCATTGGCACTCTTCTTCTTGGCCTTCCAGTCATCTAGCTGGGATTTCGTCTTGGCGTCTACTTTGACCAGCAACTTCTTGTCACCCAGTAGAAGCTCATGAAGTAACCTGAGGGCCCGAAGTGTTGACTCAGGCTCCTTGTACTCGCAGAATCCAAAAGCTTCGAAGACAAAAAGATGTGTTACACTGACAGTACAATATGGGCAGCATTAAAAACTCTTTGCCAAAACCAAAAATGCTGAAATCCAAAATATCAAATGTAATTATTTTGCCAGTTTTAGCAGTCAGTCTGCATTAGGTCAAAATACAAATCCATCATCACAACCCAGCAAGTACAATAAGAGCCTCGACAAATTAGTGACCTCTTAATTGGGTCAAGTCAAACAACAGTAGTCCAGAATATTACCTCATTTCAACCAACATCAATCCCGTCAACTAAGATGGATGAATCAGAGTGAGACCAGAATTACTTAAATCATAACTAGTCAGATCTTGCCCAGAATAAGCTTTATTATTTAAACTGGTGAAGCCATCCTGGAAATTATGTAAAGATCGTCCCTATGTGGGCTGGAATCTGGTGGAATCTGGAGACATCATCATGTCATCATAACGACATTTTGAATTCCTGGAAGCAAACTGGTGCAGTATAATATTTTGGGCATTTCTAACCTAAACCAATTGATTCTATTTTAGGCGGCCAAATCTTCAGTGCAATGCATTGCTACTACGGAAATCACAAGAGAAATTTAGCAAGGGCTAGACCAGCAGAAGGGTTGGATATTGGCCATACAGCCAAGTATAAATAGTATTACATAAAACAATGCAGAATACATCCACAGGAATGATTACCTTGCAGTTTCCCAGAAGCACCTTGGACCCTCTTCCAGCTAAGAACAATGCCACACTTCTGAAATAGTGGAAACACCATGATGACAAATTTCATCTGTATTAGGCAAGCATATGATTTTGATTTAAAATAAAGCTTAATAGGATTTAAATTGTAACGCTATAAAACTTTTGAATTAAAAACATACTAAGATAATGAAGCTAGAGCATAACCAACACAAAAATCGAACACCTGCCTGTTAGAACTGTCAGGGGCCTGCTAATGCCTTCATCACCTCACCAACAGTAATGTTTTAGTGCATGTACTGTACAAAGAAAGTTAAGTACCTCAATCTAAAGTAGCCACAATACAACCACAAGTGAGAAAATCACAGACGCTTACAAAGCGACGCAAACCAATTGGAGATTCTATATCACCTGCCATGTCATGAAAATGACCATTCCAAATGTCGACTGTGCTCAGAGGTTGCGACGGACGCATTCCCACTCACCAAACCACACAGATAATTCAGTGGAGTTTAATCAAGTTAAAAGGAAGAACTGCAACTGGATTGGTTGTGCATGATATATATTACACAATACAGCATATTGTCTACCTACATTGGCAGTATTAACATGATGCTGTGGAATACAGTTCACCATAATTCCATGTGCAAAGCCTAGTACTCACCGCTAGAAGCTGTCTGACCAACATATCTGAGGCTTTTTCAGAGATGTTGCCTACAAACACAGTGGTAGTAGGACCACTGCTACTATCCTCTTCTTTGCGAGGGGTTGTGCTTAGCTCCTTCTTAGGAAGAAGTTGCTTCTGTGCCAGAGAAACTGTGGTGGGAACTAGCATCTATAAACAAATAGCAAATCAAAATCAAATACATGCAAAATTCCTGATTTGACAACATCAACAAACAAATGGAAGGGATAGCAATAGCAGCCAAATGGTATTGTGAATACACTATTTGGTTATTTCAAAATTACAGACCATACTCCACTAATCATTTTAGTTACTAAACATTCCTGAATAACAAACCAACCATCTAACTTACTGTAGGTGATGGGGTCATAATTCCCATGTGGACTGGAATCATGGGGGCGCCTGAATGTGTGAAGACAACAGAAAATCAAATAAGCAATCACCAGTTTGCATGAATCAGATAATTTCCAGTTAGTGTGTCCATTACTGTGCAACAAGGCAGATTATCTCAAACCTTGCTTCAAGAGTGTCATGCAGAAACATCATTTGCATTACATAGTAATAGCAACACAAGTCATATAGAAAAAAAACATAATACCAGGTTCCCCTCAAGGAGAATTCAAAAAGGAGATGTCGCAAAGGCACCCACGGGGGAGTCCACATTGGTTCATGGGAGGAAACAGACATGCGCAGTACAGATCAAGGAGAATTCAAAAAGGAGATGTCGCGAAGGCACCCGAGGGGGAGTCCACATTGGTTCATGGGAGGAAACAGACATGCGCAGTACAGATCAGGAAGTCAAACCATGATCCAAGAGACCAATGGCATGCATGGTTTGCAAGCGTCAAACTTCCTGGAATGTACTGCGCATGTCTGTTTCCTCTTATGAACCAATGTGGACTCCCCCGTGGGTGCCTTCGCGACATTTCCTTTTTGAATTCTCCTTGGTTCCCCTCACGTCATTTCGTTTACCCATTTGCTGCCATGTTTTTTCTATTTCATTTTTCTGTTTTTTTGTAGGGTAGAATAGATCGCATTGAGCTGATCATTTTGAATCCGCTCTCGAGTGTGCAGTTAAAGCAGCCCTGCTTTAACTACATTGTCCAATGGCCATAGTCATGTGATACAAGTTCAGAGTCAGAGCTCTAGTAGCTGGATCACTACTTCCACCGTCTATTCTGTTAGTTGCTTGTCATACAGTATACTTCCACACATTAGCACTAATATGAAGCAATAAGGAATGTGCATTGCGTCCAGCGTGGATAATAAACCATGGATGGAAGGCTTACAGATAATGGCATAAGTCGCATAACACATTCTTCCACCCATTAAACACTGTGCAAACCATGATTTGAACTTTGTGCATTGTGCCATTTGACTTTTTTCCCCTTTGATCTACAACCACTTAAAACACCTCTACCCATCGCATGTGCCATTCTTGTAAAGCGGGAATAGCACCATTTAATCCACTTTATCATTTGAATCTTAGCCTTCAGCCCAATATAACTTTCCAAAAAGCTCACGAGTTTGTAAATCGCCTATTTTTCTAAAGATCAAAATCACACACACTAAGTCTAGGCGAGAAGTGTTAAGAAACCCATGTAAACGCCTTTGAATAGCTCCAAAGTTGAACTCTCATAGATGTATTGATTGATTCTGAATAATCCCCCCCCCCCTCCTTGAGCTCTCAAGTCTCAACGATAGTCGTTCCAACCTCCCACCTGACCCCCAGAAGTTCACCTGAGCATTTCATACCTGGTGGCACCGCCTGGGGGAAGCCTGCATACTGGGGAGGTGGAATCCTCGGGGGAAGCTGAGGGATGCCAATCTGTTGGCGATTGAGGTGAGGAGGATACGACATCCTGTCGAGTACACTGGGGACCTTTTGGTGGATAGAAGGAAAGATGAAGGGCAGACTTAAACGAGCATGTCATTCGAGTAGTAGTAGTAGCCATATATCTATGGTAGTAGCAGTATTTCTAGTGTGGTGTCACGTTGTACTTGCACCTAAAAGCACAATATGCAAACGATGGAGTCAATCACAACGTTACTATTTTTCATTGACAACTGAGCTAGTTCTTAGCATGGTTATCAAGCTCATATCAGGCTGACCCACCGCGTTTTGCTAACGCTACCTGGCTACCTATCTTTGGCCTAGCTAGAAAACGTCAGATATAAAATGCCTCTGTGGTTGTACTTACCTCAGAAGCAGGCGTTGCAAACCCCGTGACTAATGGTTTTATGAGACGTCCCAATGTGGATTCATGAATTCCGACGCGCAGTTAAAACTTGAGAACCGGGTATATATTAACCGGCAGGTTGGGTTAGCGCAGAACGTGAAGGAAGACACCAAAACTGTGGAGCCTATCAGTGTTGCCACATTGTGTGAGAGAAACAAGTAATCTATATTAAAAAAAAACACGAAGCCTGACAAGCTTGTAGATCTGCTATTTTCAAACCTATCATACCATCATGTAGAAAATAGGCCAAACACGCATTTATCTGTAGGCTCTTGACATGTAAATGTCATAGGTTTAATATATCTATGGTAAATGTGAGAGAATCGCTGACATTAGGACCCCCCCCCCCCCACCACACCACACACACACACACACACACACACACACACACACACACACACACACACACACACACACACACACACACGCGCGCGGAAACTATAAATAAGTACAGAAAGCCAAGCCCAACGTCGCTTATAATGCGCCGACATGGCGGCGGTGGAACGTATTCTTTTTCTATTTCGAACTGCATTATGGGATACTAGTACCCCTAGTCATCCATTTAAACACTTGGGGGCGACAGAGTTCGTGCTTAGCACGTATCCGATCCAGACAGGCCATTACAAACCAGACACAATGCCATCTATTGGATCCATCCATCGGGTGGATGATTACGGTCCCACTCAGAGAGTATGGGTCCCCCAGCATGTAGAAACTGCCGCATGCTATTTTCATATTTGGCATAGGCCTACTATGTGACCAATAGCATTAACATTCTATAGAAGACAAAAAAAAAACACATAATGACCACCACACACAATGTAGCATGCGATCTAACTAGAGGGTTTTTATGCTGAATACATTCCACGTTACATGGGCCTACAGTTGGGGAGGTGCTGTGACCGTTTTCATTCCAATGCCCCCCCCCCCCCCTTGATGTGACATGTCACATCTGACGTGCACGATGATTTTTTATGCCAGTTATGAAAATTGCTCACCATATGAGTTTCTACGTGCTGGGAACCAAAGGCCTACTCTACAGGTATATCTCTAACATAAATCTTTTGGTGGGCACATTTCTTCTTCTTCTCCTCCTTCTTCTTGTTGTTGTTATTATTATTACCCTTATTATTATATCTCAATAAAGAGGAAAGCTAAAATATAAAACTAAGATTTTAAAAAAGCAACAACATAATCTAATATAAAATAGCAGTTATTACCGTAACCGTAGGCATACTTAAAACACGAACGAATAGTGCTTTAACCTTTTAACAAAAACGAACACCGGCAAGGGTATTTTTAAGTATGGCGTGAAATTTGATATGAAATACCAGTTATGGACATATGGGTCACACCGGCTCACACTGTACATGTAAACAAGTATATCAATATCAAATTAGCTGTGCTGTGGAAATTTCCGTGAGCAGTGGACACCATGCTGAACACCCATGTAGTCACCCAGCGCCACCAAATATTACAATGCAGAAGTTGCTCTTCCTCCCTCCCAAGACACGCCCATGCAACAAACCCTCTTTTTCGGCGTTTCTCATTGGCCAACAGGAATCCACGCGTGCGATTCAAAGTGACGCAAGCCTGTCTGTACGTAATGTACACAGAGTTTTAAGAGTTTAAATGTTGTATTGTCGGGTTTGTTTTACGTGTTTTAGTTCGTCGCCGAATCACAGCTACAATGGTGTTGTGAATACACGAGTTTTGAGGTTCCTGGATAGGTTTTTGCACGGTCATTTATTCTCGGAAACTCTACGTTAATCATCATCTCATGAATATTAAGTAGATTTGATGACATAATAGGGCTAGACCAGCCCTAGCTTTCAGCATCCCTCACAGTGCAAGTCCAGACAGAGCTTTCATCAGACTTTACCGGCAGACTGGTGGTGGTGGTGGTGGTTAACTTTTTGTTTGGGGCAAACGGGCAGGAATCGAACCGAAAGAGACATGGCTTTGAGAGGATCGCTATCTCGTCTTCTCAGGACACAACTCGACCTTAGCTGCCAACAACGCAGAGCGCAATCTGTGGCAATTATTGGCGCTCCATTCTCTAAAGGCCAGGTAATAGAAGACTATGTATTATACATTAATAACGGTGCTTTTGACTAACCTAAGAATTTAGCTGCTAAATACGCCCTTAGATACAATGTGATAGATATGGATATCCTACCATTAAGCTATATTAGACTATAACCCACACGGTTCAGTTTATATGTATTTATTTTTCTTTTTACAGAAAAGGAGAGGCGTGGAACATGGTCCCAAAGCAATCCGAGATGCGGGTCTGATTGAACGGCTTTCAAATTTAGGTGAGAGATGGGGGCGGGGGGTTGTCTGCCACTGGTGCGTGCCTTGTACCCGGTGGCATGATTATGTAACAGTGGATGAACTTGACTGATCCCTCTCTTCCTCCTTGTAAATCTATACAATTAGCATAAGGACAAATGCAGTGTTACATCATTAGGGAACAGTGTGTTATTGCTCAGACAGACAGATGAGCCACATGTGTTCACGCTCAAAAACTCATCGGTGAAGCCGCATGGACGGAGCAGGAAAGGATTCCTTCCCAGTTCCCACCCATTGTCGTCAATGCGGTCGGAGCGGAGCCATGATTCACTTACTGCGTCTGCGTGCGTCTACAGTGTGACTACATGCATGGGGGAACCGCCTACGCATTGTTGTGTCATGCGATGTGTATAGTTTAACTGCTTTGAAATTCAGCCGAGACTTGAAAGATGATACGCCGGTCGGAACTTTTGGAGTCTTTATTTGGGATGTGAATGACTCACCATCCTCGGTTTCACCGGGGCATGAAAGAAACCCCACACCTTGCCACTGGATGAATGCCAGGCGAGGAAGGGAGAGAAACATTAAAAAGAAACGCGCTTCTGCTGTTCTCGGTTTAAACACGACCCCTGCCAGGCACAAGTTCCTTAAAATAAACGAGTTCATGGTTGATAGAGAGTAGATTAGTGAGCCCACCAGTAGGGGAGCAATTAAACTTCCCTACTTGTTGGCCCACTAATCTATGGGTTGGGGTTACTCAGTGTTTGCAAGGCGATCGGTTTTGTCCCATGCGTGATGAGCTGATATTATTTTATGTTACGCAACACCATATCCCATTGGGATGAGTGGGGAAACTCCCACTGTAGCTACTGCAATTCTATGCTGTATTATCGCCTATAAGTGATGCCTGGGGGCCAGTCCCTGGGGCCTGGACCCCTCTGGGCTAAACAACAGATGAAACAACAGGGGGAAAGGTGTCATGCCTACTGACAAGCTATATTTGTAAAGCGACTAGGCCTATTACATAATCTTACTCACATAACAAGAAAAGATTAACACATTATTATTTTTTACCAGGGACCAAATGGTTCAGCTCTCTACTTGCTTATAACATGGGGTTAACCAGTAGTCAAATATTTATGCAATGCGAGCCTGCCAAGGCTATGTTTGTTTGCTTGTTTGTATGTTTGTTTATTTGTTTTTGCATTGTACAGCTGCCTACCCTCATCATTTTACTTTGGCACTGTAGGCTTATTGTAGGCTCTCCTATACTTTCAAATACAAAATGAAAGGACCTGCAAAAATGAATTGATGTTGGATGATACATGTAGGCCAGAGAAAATATATGCAGTGTCAGTTTTCTTTGCTGCCATGCCACCACTTGAACACTCGCCAATGTATGAAACTTTAGGCTGAAGCCATCTGTTCTATCTATAGTTGGAGGTTAATATTAACCACTTTAACCCAGCATCCTATTCTATTCTATTCTGGGCGGTGCGGGACACAGCTGGGGTTCCCAAACTGTGGTGCACAGTATAAGCACGTGATAAGAAAAGGGTAATTTTAAGTTGATAGAAAAGGGTAATTTTAAGTTGATTTATGGTGTTATTTAACACAAAATCTGTTAAAAACTATTTTAAGGAGATGTATGTGTAGCTGTGGGAGTATACAATTCTCATATCCCACTATATTGTCACAATATCTATATCTAAAAAATATAAAATGCTGCTTTATTTGTACTGCGAAACATGCTCACAGTTGCATCAGGACCAGAGCTATTCCCGTCCCGCCTGTGGATGGTAAAGAGGTACAAAAGTTCGTTCCCCTTACATCAGCAGAGTAATTCTACACCATCAGGGCTCGTAGACTTACAAGACGTGTCCCTAATATCACACCACTTGTTTACCCCAGTGCTAAAACTAGGTGGAAATCTTTGGTGTTTTTCCCTCCATGCATTTAGCATGAGCCAGTCTGCCCTGGTAAGACTGAAACCTGAGCACATCTAGGGAATGAGACGAATGGAAAGTGCTCCGTCACCAATGTTCCACTGGCGTTTAATGACTCAGTCTCATCAATCACAGAAATGAAGAACTGGCCTGTAGAATAATCTAGGTTAAATATTCGTTGTAGAAGCTTCATCTTGAGATCCAGGGAGCAATATGAAAGACTGCTACTTTCACGTGTAATTCTGTTTGGGGCATGTTATAAGTGAAAATGCATATGCAATACCACAAATTAGACCCATGATGTTACATATGAGTCTAAGAAAGTAATATGATGTAATACCTTTATTTGTGTAGGTCTCTGAAATCTATAAGCTACCAAATGTAAAGCATGTGGCATCATGGCAGTCTTCCTGTTTTTTCCTGTTTTCAGAATACCCTGTGCACGACTTTGGCGACCTCAGCTTCCATCATCCAGAAAAGGATGAGGCCTTCATGCATGTGCCCTTCCCTCGCACTGTTGGCAGAGCCAATAAGCTCCTTTCAGGTGCTATTAGCAGTGCTGTTGGGGCTGGACACACTTGTGTCATGCTCGGAGGTGACCACAGGTAACAGAGATGCTGCCATTTCATTTGTCATAAACTAATTGTGCAATCATTGCCGTTTATGCTACATGTATCATATGCATACTATCAGCTATTAGACCTGTAACTACACCCCTTTCAGTTTCACCCTGGTTTAGCCATTGCCAATTCCATCCATGTTATAGTCCTATGCTATAGTATAGTTATAGACCATTTTGATTGTTTATGCCCTCACCTTTGTTAACTAAATAATGAGTAAATATTCAATTTTCAATTTCTGTTCACAGCCTGGCTATTGGCTCAGTGGGTGGCCATGCTCAGCAGTGTCCTAATCTGGGTCTCATCTGGGTTGATGCCCATGCAGATGTGAATACTCCAACAACCTCACCCTCAGGGAACCTTCATGGACAGCCTGTGGCATTTATGCTCAAAGAGCTGCAAGATAAGGTGAGAGGACACAGATAGGCTACTGTTAACAGTAGCTAACTAAAGTAACTATTAATAAACTGGAGGCCCACCATCTACAGTTTCCCTTTCCCTCCACAAGGACATAGCAGCAGCAGTAATAATAATGAATGAATTTGAAGATTCATTTTGTGGGAGGGATTGAGCTTTTCTTTTTATCTTTTATATATAAAAAAAAAAAAAAAAAAAAAAACAAGTCAATATGACAAAGCAAAAGTGATTTTGGTTTGAATAAGAGCGTCCATGAGCAACACAAAGAAGTTTGTTATTGTCTTCATTTTAATTAGCTGGGCGTTTCGCAATAGTTAATTCACTCTTTTAGGATACTTACATAGTTTATCCTATCCTTTCATTTACAGATGCCAGACATCCCTGGCTTCTCGTGGACAAAGCCTTTCCTCTCATCTAAGGACCTGGTTTACATTGGCCTGCGGGATGTTGACCCTGGCGAGTAGTAAGTGTACATGATCACATTGATGAGCTCTTATCGAGACCTGCTTTAGATGTTAGATGAAAAAAAGCTGATACCATTTTGCCTGTTGTAGTTTCATCTTGAAGAACCTGGGTATTCAGTACTTCACCATGAGGGACATTGACAGGATTGGCATTCAGAGGGTCATGGAAGTTACTCTCGATCATCTTTTGTCAAGGTAAATGAAATGGCTTCATATATTTTTATAGGCACTGTAACCATGTTTTTAGGCTTTTAGAAAACATTGTGTTAACAATTTAATAGAACCGGATACAGATAGGTACAATATATAGAAATAACAACTTATTAAAAATGAGTTAATTTTATTCTCAGTAATCAGTGGACTAGGACATAAGAAGTCTTGATATTGGAACAAAAAGAAACTGGCATCGCTCAAGCTTATTCATTGTTTTCTTCCTGAACAGAACACAGCGGCCGATCCATTTGAGCTTTGACATTGATGCATTCGACCCATCTTTGGCTCCTGCCACAGGCACACCAGTGAATGGTGGCCTAACCTACAGGGAGGGAATCTACATTACAGAAGAAATCCATAACACAGGTATTGGACAAACACCTGCAACTGCAATAACCAATTTGAATGTCATCTTTGTCTATTATTGTCTTTATCAGTACTTTATCAATTGTAGCGGCTTTGGAATATCACTGCACTGTTTAATCTAGACTACATTGCATGCTATCTGTGTAGGACAAAATATTATATTGCATCTTCAAACTATATATATATATATATATATATATATATATATATATATATATATATATATATATATATATATATATATATATATATATATATATATACTGTATACTGCATATAAACTGTCAGTTAACTGTCAGTTATTGGAAATTATGTGTAGGTCTCTTAGGATAAGAGGGTCTGACATTAAGTATGTGTATGTGGTTATGTTGATGTACAGGCCTGCTGTCGGTTATGGACTTGGTAGAAGTGAACCCAGTACTGGCGTCCAACCCAGAGGCAGTGGAAGCTACTGCAACGCTAGCAGTTGATGTCATCGCATCGTCCTTGGGACAAACGAGAGAAGGAGCTCACATGCAAGTCCACGAGATCCCTCCTGCTAAACAAGACACAGAACAGCTCTGCAACTGAGAAATTTAAAACAAGCTGAGCTTCTATGGACTCTTCTATTGGATATCACCACTGAACATTCCACAATCTTGAGAACGATGACTGCAATGGTGCAATTTATCTGTAGCTGGAATTGTGGAGTTGTGGTCTGTTTATTTTTCTAGTCTTTTTCCTGTTCTGTATAGCGTTATGTTCAATTGTCAAAAATGTATGAATCCATACATGCCCAACTAAAGGCCTTTTAAAGGCGCAAGTTAGTCAATCACCACTACTGAGGCAAACACTTTTGACCTGACAGAAAACTGCCATCATATTTATTATTAATAATAATTAACTATGTTAAGATATTTAAGTTCAGTATCATTGATATGATGTAAATTAAGTGTTACTAAAACCACTGTAGCAGCACATTATCTGGTGTGCTTTGGCTTAAAAGGAGATCGTGAGGCTGGATCTTCTCTGCATGTGTTTTTGTTCCCAAAGGTATGACAAATGTTTGTTGAAAACATATCCAAATTGTCTTGCTAGGGATGACATTCTCTTCAACTTTTCAACTGAAAAGAAATGTTTTCAAGCAATGGCAACAAAGTATACAATGTCTTTAAGTGGCTGTGCCAGTTGAAATGTACTGTAGTTATGTGTTTGCACTTTTGGACCAGCTATGGTTCTGTATTTTACATGCGTTTTTTGTATTGACAACGAATTTAGTAATTGTTTCTTACTGTTTAGAGCAGTATTAACTTAGGTTTGAAACAATCAAATACATTTGCCTTTGAAGTGACCACATATGACTAGTGTTTAAAATAAAAAAGGTAATTATTTTGGTCTTCAAACTTTATCACATAATTTCTGTGTGCAATTTCCCTTCTGTATACTATTGCCCTTGTTATTTATCATCTTAACTTGACAAAATTCCAATAATTTGTCATACATAAAACAATGTCAGCTGGCTATTCATTTTTCAATTGGTTTATGATCAAAGTGAAAATCTATACATAATTGTTATTGATCAGTGAATATCATCCATTTGGATATGGCAACATAGTACATTTATTAGATGAAATATTCAATCACTACCAAGATGATAGCCCAAAACAAAGATTGCAAATCATGAGGTACTCACTACAGATTAATGAAAGCTGTATAAAATGCTGCTGACATTTAACCAGCTCTAGATACATCTGTCTTGGAATGTCAAATTAAACAAAAATGCTTTTACAGTGTAGGCAATTGGAATCGTAATAGTCAAAAGAAAGAAATCCCATATTGAACATGTTCATATTATACAGTGATGTCACAGTGCAAAATATTGCATATGTTTGTGAGGAGTTTGAGTTTCCAGTCTTTTTTTTTTTTTTTTTTTTTTTAATGATTCACGCTACTCTTTGATTGGCAGGTGTACAATTTAAGTCTAATTGCTCATAATAGTCTGGGACATTTAACCTTTTCAAATCTAACGTCTCAGGTGTAAACGTCAAAAAAAAAATAGAGATTTGGAATTTTGGAGTAGAGGGAAAAACTAAGACAATAGTGTAGAGCCTAAGCAACTAAATGTATGGTTTAATTGGTTAAGCAGTCACAATAATCTTCAATGGAACTCTGGACAATAATAAAACAGCGATAACACATTACACAGAGCACATAAAAAGGCTACACACCCGTTGAGTAAAAGAGCAACTTAAAAACAAACAGGGAGGGGGGTTAATAATGTAGTTACAAATGCTTAATCCCTTAAACAAATGCTAGTTGCTGAAATACCGGTACCTCTGTTTCTGAGGGCAGGAGTCTGTCAGGTTGGCACATATCAGTACATTCGTCCTTGCAAAAATATCCCAGATACTCCAAATGGCTGTAGGCCTTGAGCATCACCTATGGGTGTAGTCTTTTCAGGTGAAATGGTCACCACCATATATTTTCAATTGAATTCAGGCATGGGCTATGGCTGATCCATTTCACCCCCTGTCGGCAAAGCGAGTCCTTTGTTAAAGTTACCCTCTGATGTTCCTGTCCTACCTCAGATGCAAAAAGCTTCCGCATTGCCAGAAGCGACAATACGTAGAAAGGTGGTCAGGGAGGATGCCAACTCGCCAAGAGGCTTAGAACAACATTAAGGGAGCTGAAGGATGTTATGGTGTATTAATGGTAGTTGGGTGTGTAGTACATCATCACATTGATTGCTTATAATACAAAGGTAAAATGCATTTCAGTCCAAAGCTGCCCAAGTATCAAAGTATATAGGATAGATTTTAAAAGCACTGGCTCTTGTATAATTCCTCACTGGGGAATGCGAGTAAAATTATTCTCTGACCTATATTTATACTCCTTCATGGAACCTGCTCTGGATTCAGCTGAATCTAGTGCCCGTCTTGGGAAGCTTGTAAATTTCTAAAGAGCACCACGTCAGAGGCAGAGGAGAGGTGCCATTCAAGTCTGAGTGATTCTCAACGGTTGAGTCAAATGTCAGTCAGGTGTACCTATACTCATGGAGTAGAATCATCACTTGGATATTTGCCACCCTGGTGACACCTATAAAACCAGGTGATCTTGTTCTCACATGCAGTCCCAGTCTCAACCAAGAAGAGGCTTTGCCTGCTTGTACGTCACCCCCAGATGGTTGTTCATTTTCTGAAGAACTTAAGGTAGATCACAGCACCCAGTATGGCAAGCTCCATTATAATGATGACAGCTAGCAACAACTTGTTTGTCATTAACCTGCAAGAGAATAATAATGGTGGATTTTAGGAAGAGCATTTGAAAGAGAAATATATAGTATAAATATAACTTACTAGTGATGCGCAGGCCACCTTTTTTCATAACCCACCCCGTTCTGTCCCACTACGATGCCAGCCCGCCCGCAGCAACCCATCTCGCAAAATTTTATTCAATGGCCCGCCCTGCCCCACAGCCCGCAACAGGTAGCCTACAGGAATATCTCATTTTAATCACAATGAAATGATCCATCCGGCAGTCTCCCATGCAATCAAATTAGCTGGTTATAAGTGTAAAATGAGTTGGATGGTGATTGTATAATCAAGAGAGAGGAGAGAAAAAAAGAGAGAGACAGATGAGACAGCGAGAAAGTCTACTGCAGAGAGTCTATGAACTACATCTGGAGTGTAGTCCTCCACTCCAGATGAATGAATGAATGAATGAATGAATGGAACTGCTGCAGCGCAACTTCGTTGCGTTAGAGCAGTACTTCACAGCCCAAACAGTCACTCTACATGCTCATGTTGCTGACGCAATGGATTATTCTGTCCGCACTGTGCATGGCTGTTCACACCTTTCAATTAAGAAAGATTGTGTGAGGTTGCACTTATTACGCTGGTTGGCCTGCCACATCAGGTTCAGAGGCTCAGAACGGAGAGGCAGAGCAGAGGACACCTTGGTCAAAAGGCAGGGGCTAAACCCCCTCTAATACGCATACGCAACACACATTGATGAACAATAGAACAAGATGATGGTTACAGAAGGAGTAGACACAGGTGATCAGATTGTTTTTTGTTTTTTTTTCATTCTTTTTGGGAGGGGGCCTGCCTCGCCCGCAGCCCGCTAATTATGCCAAAAACCTTGACCCATCCACCAGACCAGTGGGACAACCTGCGGGACCTACCACTAGTACTTACCGTCTGGACATGGCACGCAGGATCTTGCGGCTTTTGCTGAGATTCTCTCCAGTGTGGACCAGCTACAAAGTACCAAAACACAGTAAGAAAAAACGATAATGTCATTGACTGGTATTCTCAAAGAGCATTCGTCAAGTATGGAGACATATGGGGACTAGAAATTCCACACCCCCAAATGAGACAGCAGCCACACATCATTAGAACAGTAGAACATTAGAACAGTGTACTGCCTGCCAGCCCATAGAAGATTTGAATGAAAATATGTTTCCAAATGTATGAAGCACTTTGCCAACATATGTTGTTGTTTTCTCAATAGAGAATGTTTCACATTTAATTTACCACTTGAATGGAGAAGTCAATTTGCGTCGCAACAGATCGCCAAACGGGTGGCCAACGGTTGCGACAGGTGGTGCGATCGTTTTACTACCGGTCGCGACCGTTGGCCCAAGCGGTCTGCTCTCCTCTCCACTTGCTATATCCTTTGCTGCCTCCTGCTTCCATCCAATTTCCTCACTTCTTCCACATAGGTTATTCTATTTTCTGCAATGACTTCACACTCTTCACATTTTCTTCCTTTTTCTCTGACATTCTGATGCCCGTGTATGTGTAGTGACCTCCTTTGCAGTGAATGCACCGTTGTTCTTTCGCTTTAGCACACAACTCATCATACTTTGTTTCCCCGCACCTCCCACACTCTCTTTCTCCTCAACAAACTGCCTAAAGCATCGGAATGGCCCCCCGTCATATGCCATAACCCTGTATGAAACAGTCATACACTCTTTCGGGGAGTTTCTTCTTGCCCTCTTTGAATCAGTTAAGCCTTTCTGCCTTCTTGACTTCAGTTATGCCCAGAAATTCATCTAGCTCCATTGTCAGTGGAACTGCAGTGATTACTCCAACTGTGTTTGATGCAAACTGCCGCGTGACCATTAAACATCTTGATGTTGGACTGATGTTGGGTATCCATCGCTTGCCTATCAAAATCACTCAGTGTTTTGCTGTTCAAATGTTCAGAATTCAGATCCACAGACAGGTCCTTTTTTATGACAATCAATAAAGTCACCAGGGGTGTCATTAGGAGGGCAAGGGGGAACACGGATGCACACCTGTGCCATCGATAAAATGAAATAATAATAAATATGTTTGTGCCCAAGCACATCCAGTGTGGTTGGGCACTTGATGAAGAGTTTGGTCATGTGGTCTACCTGCACAGCCTTTGTGATCTATTGGTAAAACAGTCTAACTTTTGGGCACCCCTGGCGTAGAATCATGGATATAGAACAGTTGTCTGTGTTTGCAGGAGTGCCCATCATGGGCAGGTACTTAGTATGTTTACCAACATCACCCATTTTTCAAACTACCGGTAATCTTTATCTATTGGTCTCTACAAAAAAAAATCATCATAATATGGCAGTCTATATTGTCTATATTTCACTCGGTACATGCAGAGTCCTCTTGCTTATGACTAAGCAAGATTGTCCATCTAAAAACTCAAAATTTGGCAAGGCCAAATATAACTGCATGAATCGTATCTTAAAAGTGATCCTGTTGTATAGCCAACATCCCAGGACTAATTCTAGTTGATTTCCTTCCAACTGCCAAATCCAGGTCCCATACCTGTGGAAGTGCATTTGATAACTGTTCACAGATCCCTGTCATAGCAAGGAGCAGTGCAATGCAGACTGGCCATTGTGCTTCAGGTCGTGGAAAAGAGCCTATTGTCTTGCCACCCCCTTCTGACATGATCAATTAACGGTGATTTATACCTTGTTGCATGACCACATCTGACAAACATCATTTTTTGAATGACAAATGCATAAACCTATATGGTAAACCCTACAGAGACAGCCCTAATTGATAAGTCATTAGTTTGAATTCAGCTCATGGCCAGCATCTTGTCATGCCCTCATAAAGCAGTTCTTCTATAAATCACCAGACAACTCACTCTGTTTCTTGTGCGGTCCAGCTGTTCCCTCTGCCCTCCCAGCTCCTCAATGATGTCACTGCCTATTTGATCTGTCTCAGCGGCAATACGCTGGCTTCGCTCAATGCTCTGTGTGGCATTGTTTAGAGAATCGGTGCCCTGGAGCAGCAGGGTTCTCTGTGACTGCAAACGTGTCTAAAAGAGATGGGACAAATCACAATATTTAAAAAAAGGCAAGAAATACAAAGATAAAGTTTGATTTGTTTGATGAACCTAATGCAACATGGGGGAAATGACAGTAGGAATATGCCAATACTAACTGTTAGCTGCACAGGTTCGAATATTTGAAACCAACATATTCAAATATTCCAAAATATTGTTATTAACAGTTAATTAATTCGGACACACCATTTGTTCCGGTAGTGGGAATATGTATTATATGTATTTCCTATTAAACCTGTGAACACTTCTGTGTCCTTTTCCCCACCTATTCAACAATTGCAGTTGCAAGCCTGTATGTCTGATATTTTAAAACAAATCTTGAAATCTTGACACTCTTGACAGCCCTAGTGCTTAAAAACTCCCCACACTCACACTGTGTTCATTTTGAGATGAATAAATGCCCAGGTGGCCAACTCCTTCCCCTGGCCGTGGCCCTGGATCGGTGCTTTTAAACTCTCTCTGTAGTTTTCCCAGATCCCTGCGGTACAGGCGAATCTTTGTGACCATTCCATTTCGAAATGAGGAGGGTGCAGATTGCAACTCTTGCTCCATTCCTTGTAACTGTGGACAAACAATCTTATTGATAAGATCATGACAGACAACTTATGAGGGGTGTTTATAAAAGCTAACAGGTTATTAGACAGGGGCAAGCCATCAGATAAAAAGGACATCTGGGCCCTCAAAGTTTAATATACTTAACTTTTAGTGCTCAGATCTCCTACAGCTCATACAAGGGCACATTAATACAAGCTGAAGGGGCTTCCACCCATGCTATGACATTAAAATGTTGTGTGAAAATAATAAAAACGTCCCCACATTTATTGTTTCCTAGAAATGTAGATCTGAAAAAATAAAAAATCAATCAACATGGTGAAACACAACTTGACGATGTTTCACCATGTTGATCATTTTCTTCAGAGCCCCAGTTCTCCCTCCCACATAATGAAGGACATTTATTATTTTCATAGAATATCTCTAAGGTATATTAATGACAAAATGTTGAAAATGGGTGGAATTCCCAAGGCCAAATTAAGTTAAATAATCTCGTCTGTTATGATTTTAAAAAGTGCCGATAGTAGCACTGCAGCCGTGGAAACAAACAATCTCTTCTCTCATAATATGTAAATATCTTCAATGAAACCAAGAGACTTGCCACTTCTTCAGCCTCTCCGTGCCTTTCATCGAAGGTTCTCACCAATCTCTTCTTCTCCTCTGCAAATGGAGAACAGGGGGACGACAAGTTAGCTCACCATACACGGTTTTATTACTCACAATTTGAGTAATTTGAGTAAACACCATCTTAAATGGTATATTACACCACACCATCATTGTTGTTAGCTTAGAAATATTCGATACAAGAATATTTGTATTAGTTTTAGTTGTATTACAACGTACAAAGTGTATACATTATGCGGAGACTGTATATACTATAGCTACTACAAGTTTACCTCCGTAACATTTCACAGCTTTCTCCGGCATCAGTTTGAGCTCTTCGTACAGTGATTTGTATATTTCGTGCAACTTCTCGAATTCTTCCGATGACATTTTGCTTTCACTCCGTGTAGATAATGTAAGACCCTTGATCAATAATACTCTCTTCGAAACTAATTTGCAGTATACTGTGGTATCTCTAATCTCAGCACTGCTGGGTGTTCGATAACAGGAGCGTTGGTATTAGATTCTTCTTCTTCTTAGGCCACTTTATTGTTGATAAATAAAATACCATAATTAGAATCTCGGGACTCTCTTCCGCTTCCGCATAGTGGTCCTCGGCGTCGGTCAGCTGTTGACGACAACCACTGTTTGTTCCTACAATGGAGTTGGCAAATAATTGTTGTATTTTGTCATGGTAACACATTGATTTTCGTAAATATGTATATGGTTGTTTTTAATACAAACGATGGAAATAGTGATGCACACAGATTGTGTAAAATATCTGGTCAATTGGAGTTTTTATATGCAGGCATAGAACTGGACAGCTTTCACCGGTGTATGCTGGCAAATGTAGTTTTGGTCAGAGCCATAGAGTATAGACAGAGTTGCCTTATTGAGGGGGCACTGTGGTTGGAGAGTACTGACTACTGAGGGGAATCAGCCTTGTAAAGTAGTTTCTATCCGGCAAATCAATACTGAAGGTTAGCCCTAGACGTACGTAGAGTGATCACGTCAGAATCGCAAACACCTCTCTACGAGAGTCCAATGTCTTGGGCTAACTGAAGGTGCAGATACTTCATAGCCTGGCCAAAGCCAGATCGATTTATCTGCTCCAAAAATGCATGTCAGCATATTGGGGTGGCCAATCGGGTATTAAAATATGTTTGCATACTGTGTCCCAGAGCCTTCTAGTAGGAGAGTTACGATATTGAGGGGTCAGAAACCAGAGTTTTAAAGTCATTAAAGCTGGATTAAATATCTGAGTCCAACGCATTTCTGCATACTCCTACTGCTACATTGGACTCAGAGCAGCCTTGCAGGCAGCCGACGAGACGCTCCGTATCGCGTACTTGTCAGTTGCAGTGACAACAGTGTGTGTAAATGGGGTGCTGTTGGCTCTATGCTCCTCCAGCAGCGCGAGCGCCCTGGCGCACAGGAGTGAACGGGAATATCGTAACTCTCCCACGAGAACCAGATTTTCCCGGCTGGGAAATCTTCCCGGGGTCCTCCCACTACCAGCGCGCAGCCGACTGACGTCATCACGTAGCCTTAAAGGGACACTTCACCTTTTTGCAAAATAAATATATGTTGATAACATTTAGAAGATTTAGAACCAGTGTTGGGACATGTGCACTACGTAACTCAATATATTACATAATGTATTACCAAAATGCAGTAATGTGTAATATAAATATATTACTTAACTAAAACAAGCTAATATATTATACTTTTCTTTCTGCATTACTGCACTACTTTCAATATTACTTTCTGTCAATCTGTCTCGTTGAGAGTGTTCTTCTGAAATTATCTTGACAACTGCAGAGATTAAATAATTACTTATTTTCTATCATTTGTCATCAAATTATTTACTGGCTTCCATGAATTTAAGGAATATATTGCAGGTATGCCACTGGCCTACGCAATATTTGATTAATAGTGATAATATTTAATTATATATTTTGTAAAAGGATTTTCTTAAAGTAATATGTAATAGTAATATTAATATATTACACTTGCTCAGACAGTAATATTGTAATATAATATATTGCTTTAAAATTAAGGTAATAATTAATAAGTAATGTATTAACAAGGTATAAAGTAAGTAATATTCCCAACACTGTTTAGAACACATTACTGGGGGATCTTTATATGTGTAATATGTGGTTTTAGATATATTATGAATGTGGAACCTTTAAGGGTTCACAAGAGGTTTTATTGACACTATAAGATTAGATCCTACATTCACAACACTAAATGGAACAAACCATTAAAACCTCTTATTCTCTCCCATTTCTCAGGTTCCTGGATGAATGGATTTGTCCATCTGCACTGTTAGATGAACACCACACAACCTCCTCTCCAAAGACTTCATAGTCGGCAACACTCCAGGAACCTACACACCCCATTTCATTAATTGGTTTGTCCAACATGGAACTGATCATAACAATGTTTCTGCCAAGTCTTGGAATGGTAATATTTCATTACCACACCATATCATAAGGCTTATATTTACTATTTTGTGCAGAACACTCTGATTTTACACTAATTGAGAAGAACTAAACCGTGCAGTCTCTGGGCCAGGTTCCAATATGCATCCATAAACACCTGTAAACCATTTAAAGGTAGGGTAAGTGATTTGAAATTCATGGTGTAGTACCAGCCTATTGCACTAGGGGCGTCCAACAGTAGCTACACTATGTGAACCTGCTGCTCGATCCTGATTGGAGGAGAATTCGCCACCACCTGGGGAACTTTTATTAGCTCCTCTGCTAACGTGGGGGAGGGGGAAACTCCATATATGGTTTCCACACCTTATAATAGAGCATTTTAACAGAAAAAAAAATGTGGGTGATATCTGACAAAAGTGAAATCACTTCCCCTACCTTTAAATGCATTAGATCAAATGTTATAAAATCTTTGGACTTGTTCATGTCCAAGCAATGTTTTTTTTTTTTTTTTTTTTTTTTTTTTTTATATATAATTTTTTATCCCACGATTTTGTAACCCATTTTTTCATCCAGTGCCAATTCCTAATGTATCCTGGGCTCTACACACCCTCCACCAACCTGGGGAGGCAGCGGACTGGCCTCATGCTTCCTTCAATGCATGAGGAGTCCAAGCTTCCTTCTTTTCACCTGACAGGGAGGAGTTTCCCTGGTTGGATGTAGCGCGTGGAAGGAACACGTTATTCCAACCAGTTCCCTCCATCAGGCGCCCCGGCTGGCCAGGGGGAGGCAGTTTAGAGTCCAGGATTACAGCACATTACAACACAGAACGGTTAATATTGTTTTATGAAACGTAATGTTGTGTGTTTTATGCTCTATGTGTTGATCTGATGAAAGAAATAGGAGTTAATTTAGCCAAACAGATCCAAGTAGTTAGCTAAACAGCTATGTTAACTCTGATAATAATGTGTTCATACTCAGCACAATGGATTTATGTTTAATAATAATATGGGGTATGAGATCTGAATGGACAATGGTGTGTGGCCTGTCAAAGACAGATGGGTTGACCTGCGGGGTCAATGGATATGTCAGTAATATCACCATGATCCTCAGATAGAACTATTCATTACATTTAGCACAATTTACAGTTGGGAACTTGTAGGTCTGTGGAATAAACAAATAAACGTTGAATAAACTGACGTAAAATTCAGTTCAGCTCATTTCCCCGTTCCCCTCATGCGTTTTTTGATAAAGTGAAACAAACGATTAAAATCTGCTCTCTCCTCCTCTACCTGAGGTTCCTGCTGGGGGTGCCCCACTGCCCATCCATGTGCACTGTTAGATGAATGTACAAAAAAGACATTGAGACATTCATTGACTTTCAGAAGTTTTTTCGTACGTTAAGGCTGAAAGAATTTTTTCACCCTTCTACTTCGTTGTACAATTCTAATGTATCTAGTACAGACACAACTGATGCTGACCAATTAACTACTTTATCTAATAAAGATGTCAAATTTAGAAAGAAATCTAACTTCATGCCTCCTAAATGCAGAAATGCGTCTCTTGACACATATTGTAGACTAGTGGAACATGATGTGCAAAGTGTTCTTAAAAGAAAAAGGGAATATAAAACATTTAACAATATGTCTAAAGCAGAAAGGGATTGCCTGGCCGAATTGCGCAAGGACACCACTATTGTAATCCGACCAGCCGATAAAGGTGGTAGTATTGTGGTTCAGAATACCAGTGACTACTGTTGTGAAATACTCAGACAACTAAATGACACCACATTCTATAGGCAGCTTCCCTCTGATCCCACTAACCAATTTAAGACACTTGTACATGAAAAACTAGATTACTGGTTGGAGGAAAATGAAATCAGTAAAAATGAACATCTCTTCATGAAAACTGACCATCCTGTCACACCTGTTATCTACACATTACCTAAAGTTCACAAGTCACAAACGGTTCCACTTATTGGGAGACCTATAGTGAGTGGTATCGGTTCTTTAACTAATAATGTCTCTACTTTTGTGGACAGTCTACTAAAATGTTGGGTTGTATCGCTGCCTAGTTATACTAGAGATTCTATAGATTTTGTTAAGAAAATAAAAGCCACCATTGTACCCACTGACTGCCTATTAGCTACTTTTGATGTAACCAGCCTCTATACCAACATCCCCCACAGTGGTGGTATAGAGGCTGTTAAATATTTCCTCAGACAAAGAGACCAGTTTGAAAAACCCAGTACGGCTTGTGTCTGTGACCTCGCAGAACTTGTTCTGACTACAAACTATTTTAAATTTAAGGATGAATTCTATCTCCAAACCAAAGGCACTGCTATGGGCAGTACTATGGCCCCTAATTATGCAAACTTATACATGGGTTTATTCGAAGAGTCCTTTGTCTTGAGCCCTGAGAACCCCTTCCATACTTCCATATTGTTGTACCAACGCTTTATCGATGATATTTTCATCCTGTGGAATAATACAGCAGACAGTTTAACACAATTTCATAATTATCTTAATGCTTGTAATCAACATCTCAAATTCACTCTTGAATTTAGTGACACACAGATAAGCTTTCTAGATGTTATGGTAAAAAAAGAGGGGTCTCAGCTAGAGACAGACTTGTATCGCAAACCAACAGATAGAAATACCTTACTACATGGGGACAGTTTCCATCCAGGACATCTTATTCGTAGTCTCCCAGTTAGCCAATTTCACAGGGCTAGAAGAGTCTGCAGCTCAGATGAAAGTTATCAGATACAAGCAACAGATTTAACAAAAAGATTTTTAACACGTGGGTACAAATCAGAGTGGATCAATGATGCAGCTAAACGCTTTGAGTCCCTCTCACAGGAGGCATGTCTGAACCCTATTAAACGGACAAAACCCAAGAACGATTCTCCTTTATGCATTACAAGGTATTCAGCTATTGGTCCTGATCTCAGAAAAATCCTACACAAACATTGGCATGTCATTGAGACTGATCCTAAACTTAAGCAAGTATTTAAAGACCCACCTAAGGTGGTCTTCAAACGTTCTCCTAACCTTAGAGACCAACTGGTCCACTCGTATATGCCGTCCAACAGTAAAAGTACGTTTTTGTCAGACATGCCTCCAGGAAACTACAAATGCTCTAGCTGTGCCCAGTGTAGCTTTACTACTAGAACAAAAAGCTTTACACATCCTCATAGTGGGAGAGAGGTCTCTATAAAAGGTACTATCACATGCTCCACGACATTTGTAATATACCTTATTAAATGCCCATGTGGGCTGGCCTATGTAGGCAAAACTAATAGAGCCCTCCGCACTCGTATCAGTGAGCACAGGAGCAAAATTAGATGTGGTGATACACACTCCCCTGTTGCTGTCCACTTCAAGGAAATGGGACACAACGTAGCCTCCCTACGATATTGGGGTATAGAAAAAGTGGAAAAACCCCCCCGGGGTGGCGACCATAATCGCCTTCTACTACAAAGAGAAACCTTTTATATTTACTCTCTCAACACTTTATCTCCTTACGGGCTCAACGAGGATTTTGACATAAAACCCTTCCTGGGATAAATGGACTCTAGTATATATTTTTAATCTTACCTTTTTATCTTATCTTCTACTTTTATATATATTGTATTTTTGCCATGTACACGCATGCTATGTCCTGTTTTGTAATCACTGTATGATGTGATTCATGTGATTTTTACCACTATTTGGTCTATCTATGCATAACAGCAGGCCCCCTTGGCAAAATTTATGGTTCAAACCTTATGAGCTCTTTGTACGGGCTTCTTTTTGCCATTGATCTATATTAATGTTTTTGTACTAATTATATTGCTTAATCTTTCTATGATTGTTGTTGTTGTCAATCAGCCTAGCATCATAGATTTGGTGGGCGTGACCTAATCAGCTCATGGCCAACTGGCCTGTGTCTAGCTGGGCACGCCCTGTTTGATGTTTGTATATAAGGCCTGTGATGCTTTGTACCCATTACCTGAAGAAGACCCACAACGGGTCGAAACGTTGTCCTCAATAAAGTCTAACAGCCTGGGAGCTACTGAAATGGTGTGCGAACTATTTTTCTTTTTTGTACTTTTGACACTTTTTTAGTTCAGCACCCTAAAGTTTTTCTAGAGATGTGCGTACTTTACCTTTTGTTCCAGTTCCACTGTTAGATGAATACCATGGGCCTCCTCTCCAAAGACTTCATGCTTGGTCTGTAGGTCTGGAACCTACAGACCCCATTTCATTAATTCATTCATGTATTTATTCTTTGTTAACCAAGTCTTAAACGATCATATTTCATTGTCATATCATTGTATTTACTATTTTGTACAGAACATTATGATTTGACAGTAATTGAGAACTAAACAGTGCAGTCTGTGGGTCAGATTCAAACACGCACCCATAAACATGAGGAAAAACATTTAAATATATTAGACCAAATGTTGTAAAATCTGTGTGCTTGTTCAAGAAATGTAATAAATGGACAATGAATGGATCATTGATTTGATTATTGTACAGTAAACCACAACCATATTCTCATCCTAAATGATACAGATGCAGATGTACAATACAAGTGTTCATATTGGTGTTGCATGCTCTATTCAATCCATGGATAGAGGTCGAAGCGGCTGTGCATGGTGAGAGGAGTTGTGCACTCTCCTTGTGAGTCCTCATAAACGACAAGCAGTAAGCAGCAGGCTGTTTATTAGCCTGGCCAAGCCAGGCTAATAAACAGCTGCAGCACAATTTTTTCGACTGGGATACATTTGGAAAATAGGTTAATCCAAATGTCATTGTGAATGTGCAATAACACTACTACAATCTTAAAACACAATTTGATTTGGTATAGATAGATGGAAAAGGACACCATATACCAATGTGCAAATGACAATATACTGATACTGACTTGTTGGAACACTTGATCTTGTGTTTATTACACTATGGCAAGGTAAAACTGACCTTCAGAGCCTTGTGCTGGATAGGAGGGAGTGAATTGGGCTACCAGTAGTTTCATAATCTCAGTTGATATTTTATTTTGAAACCCTCAAGACTAAAGTGAAGACATCATTGGCACCAAGGGGTGTAATTACCCAGATAGCAAAATGCATTGATTCAACCAAAATTCAACGTTGAATCAATGCATTTTGCATTGATTCAACCAAAATTCAACGTTGAATCAATTCATTTTGCTATCTGGGTAAGTACTGTCACCATGGACGTGCCTAGAGTTTTAGAGGGATGGGCTGAAATCACGTAAGATGGCACTTTTGGACAAAAATAGCAGATTTACAAGCATCAGCGTGGTGTGCGTGCAGCATTCTCCTGAATGCTGGCATGAAAAGCAGTGGCATTTGCATTTCTTGCTGCATTGTAAAGGCTGCATTTGTTGTTAGGAACAGGCAGTTGTTTGTCAGACAGGTAAGTATGCATGACTGTCACCTCAGACACATGGATAATACCTGTGACAAATCAATTCAATTATTTGCTGTGACAACTGACTGACTGACTGTCTGTCTCTCCCTCTCTCTCTCTCCCTAAAACGAACTGTGACAACTAACTGACTGACTGACTGACTGACTGTCTGTCTGTCCCTCTCTCTCTCTCCCTAAAACGAACTGTGACAACTAACTGACTGACTGACTGACTGTCTGTCTGTCCCTCTCTCTCTCTCTCCCTAAAACGAACTGTGACAACTGACTGACTGACTGTCTGTCTCTCCCTCTCTCTCCCTAAAACGAACTGTGACAACTGACTGACTGACTGACTGACTGTCTGTCTCTCCCTCTCTCTCTCTCCCTAAAACGAACTGTGACAACTGACTGACTGACTGTCTGTCTCTCCCTCTCTCTCTCTCTCTCTCCCTAAAACGAACTGTGACAACTGACTGACTGTCTGTCTCTCTCTCTCTCTCTCTCTCTCTCTCTCTCTCTCCCTAAAACGAACTGTGACAACTGACTGACTGACTGTCTGTCTGTCCCTCTCTCTCTCTCCCTAAAACGAACTGTGACAACTAACTGACTGACTGACTGTCTGTCTCTCCCTCTCTCTCTCTCCCTAAAACGAACTGTGACAACTGACTGACTGACTGTCTGTCTCTCCCTCTCTCTCTCTCTCTCTCCCTAAAACGAACTGTGACAACTGACTGACTGACTGACTGACTGTCTGTCTCTCCCTCTCTCTCTCTCCCTAAAACGAACTGTGACAACTGACTGACTGACTGTCTGTCTCTCTCTCTCTCTCTCTCTCTCTCTCCCTAAAACGAACTGTGACAACTGACTGACTGACTGACTGACTGTCTGTCTGTCCCTCTCTCTCTCTCTCTCTCTCTCTCTCTCTCTCCCTAAAACGAACTGTGACGACTGACTGACTGTCTGTCTGTCTCTCCCTCTCTCTCTCGCTCTAAAACGAACTGTGACAACTGTGTGTGTGTGTGTGTGTGTGTGTGTGTGTGTGTGTGTGTGTGTGTGTGTGTGTGTGTGTGTGTGTGTGTGTGTGTGTGTGTGTGTGTGTGTGTGTGCGTGTGTGTGTGTGTGTCTCTTTCTCTAACAAAAAAATAAAACTAACGACGACGCTCTCCTGCTGCTATAAAAGAAAAATAATACTGATAATAACACGAATAAGCACGAAATAAGTTGCAATCGGTCAAAAGCAAAAGCCAATCAAAATATGTAACGTCATCACGTAATACAAAACGTGCGTGCGTGAGAAGCTACGTGATGACGTCAGTCGGCTGCGCGCTGGCAGTGGGAGGACCCCGGGAAGATTTCCCAGCCGGGAACATCTGGTACCTACACCGTAACTCTCCCACGAGAACTAAAGGCCCTGCTGTGTCCTAGCCAACCCAATTTTCTAGACCAATCTGCTGATGGGCATTTTTTTTTGCCAACAGCTGATTCTTTGGCTTTAGTCGGACTAAATACTTTATAAAGCGACACAATGGGTCTTAGACATTAAGTCTATTTTACTTGTGCCAATACCAGATAATGCGATTTGCTGTAATAAAGTTAATTTAATGTAATGACCAATACATATTGCATTCTTGACATTATCAAAACAATATTGATATTATTGTTGTTGATGTTGTTGAATGATAAACAGAAATATAACATGGTAAAACATCTCTGATCTCTCAATGCCGTTTAGGTAGAGTACTTCGAGTACAAACAACTACAATCCCATGATGCCGTGTGGAGAGCAAAGAGCATCTCTGCTACAGTAGCGCGGAGCGGAGCCCCCACATCGCATCAGCTGTTCTGTTCTCCAGCCAGCGTTTTTTTAGCAAGGATAACGTTAGCAAGGATAAGAAAAAGGGGCGTGGCCCTTCAAAATAAAAGTACCCAGTGAAATAAACAAAAATGAGTAATTTGCACATACATTGCCCATTAGAACTATAAATTAAGTATATAAACGAAAATATACAAAACAATAAGTATTTTTGTTAACATTTACACCGTTATTAACTTAAAAAACATATTGAAATGGATAAATACTGTTCACTGGAGTGTAAAATAGGCCCCTGCACAAAAAATGGTTCTTCGTATCAACTAGTGGGACATATGTACGCGTGCAGGGAGACCTCCTCTACAACACCTCACTGTCCACTAAGCAGAAGAGGTATATTTTAAAAAGTTATGGGGCCTTGAGTACAGCCAAAAGTCAAAACATGGTGCACTGTCGAGCCCAGACTGGCCGCTGGAGCAAAGACGGCTATTCGTATCAACAAGTGACGCATATCCACGCGTCCGGGCAGACCTTCTCTACAACACCCTACTGTCCGCTAAGCAGGAGAGGTTTATTTTACAAAGTTATAGGCCCTTTTGTAAGATCAAAGGTCAAAAATGGCAATATTTCAAACTCAGACTGGCCGCTGGAGCAAAGACGGCTATTCGTATCAACAAGTGATGCATATCCACGCGTCCGGGCAGACCTTCTCTACAACACCCTACTGTCCGCTAAGCAGGAGAGGTTTATTTTACAAAGTTATAGGCCCTTTTGTAAGATCAAAGGTCAAAAATGGCAATATTTCAAACTCAGACTGGCCGCTGGAGCAAAGACGGCTATTCGTATCAACAAGTGATGCATATCCACGCGTCCGGGCAGACCTTCTCTACAACACCCTACTGTCCGCTAAGCAGGAGAGGTTTATTTTAAAAAGTTATAGGCCCTTTTGTAAGGTCAAAGGTCAAAAATGGCAAAATTTCAAACTCAGACTGGCCGCTGGAGCAAAGACGGCTATTCGTATCAACAAGTGACGCATATCCACGCGTCCGGGCAGACCTTCTCTACAACACCCTACTGTCCGCTAAGCAGGAGAGGTTTATTTTAAAAAGTTATAGGCCCTTTTGTAAGGTCAAAGGTCAAAAATGGCAAAATTTCAAACTCAGACTGGCCGCTGGAGCAAAGACGGCTATTCGTATCAACAAGTGACGCATATCCACGCGTCCGGGCAGACCTTCTCTACAACACCCTACTGTCCGCTAAGCAGGAGAGGTTTATTTTAAAAAGTTATAGGCCCTTTTGTAAGGTCAAAGGTCAAAAATGGCAAAATTTCAAACTCAGACTGGCCGCTGGAGCAAAGACGGCTATTCGTATCAACAAGTGACGCATATCCACGCGTCCGGGCAGACCTTCTCTACAACACCCTACTGTCCGCTAAGCAGGAGAGGTTTATTTTAAAAAGTTATAGGCCCTTTTGTAAGGTCAAAGGTCAAAAATGGCAAAATTTCAAACTCAGACTGGCCGCTGGAGCAAAGACGGCTATTCGTATCAACAAGTGACGCATATCCACGCGTCCGGGCAGACCTTCTCTACAACACCCTACTGTCCGCTAAGCAGGAGAGGTTTATTTTAAAAAGTTATAGGCCCTTTTGTAAGGTCAAAGGTCAAAAATGGCAAAATTTCAAACTCAGACTGGCCGCTGGAGCAAAGACGGCTATTCGTATCAACAAGTGACGCATATCCACGCGTCCGGGCAGACCTTCTCTACAACACCCTACTGTCCGCTAAGCAGGAGAGGTTTATTTTAAAAAGTTATAGGCCCTTTTGTAAGGTCAAAGGTCAAAAATGGCAAAATTTCAAACTCAGACTGGCCGCTGGAGCAAAGACGGCTATTCGTATCAACAAGTGACGCATATCCACGCGTCCGGGCAGACCTTCTCTACAACACCCTACTGTCCGCTAAGCAGGAAAGGTTTATTTTAAAAAGTTATAGGCCCTTTTGTAAGGTCAAAGGTCAAAAATGGCAAAATTTCAAACTTAGACTGGCCGCTGGAGCAAAGACGGCTATTCGTATCAACAAGTGACGCATATCCACGCGTCCGGGCAGACCTTCTCTACAACACCCTACTGTCCGCTAAGCAGGAGAGGTTTATTTTAAAAAGTTATAGGCTCTCAAGTACAGCCAAGTCACAAATGGTTGAATGAGCAAGGATAAGAGTTGGCCGGGGGAGTTAGCAAGGATAAGCAGTGCTGTTTCCAGACCAGAGGGGGCACTGTTTCTCCTGTTATTTTCCCATTTTTAACATACAAATACAAATACAATACAATTCTGTATAGACAATACAGAAATGTTTAAATGGCATATACTATAATAGTCATCTCATAGTCTAGTGATTAAAAAAGGAATACGATGTAAATGCAAATGGAATCAACCACAATTTGTGTCATAGTATGAGTGAAACACGAATAATGTTGTTTTCCACATATGTGTATGTAATATGACATTGATGTTTTCTCATTTTAGTTGATTTTGCATATTAAGTTATAAGTATACTGTATATATGCTTGTTCCATATTCTCCCCCAGCAAATCACTTTGAGTTTTACACCCCTGGTATAGACAACACAGAAATGCATATCTGTTTAATTGGCACATGCTATAATAGCTATCTCATAGTCTGGAGATTAAAAAAGGAATGATTGTCCTGTAACAACACAGATAGGCTACAATATAAATGCAAATAGAACTAACCACAATGTGTAAAAATGGGTAATAAGTAACGCATTACTTTGCAAGTAACGCCAAGTTACTTTTTAAAAATGAGCTTGCTGTTGCATGCAAAAATAGAACAGATTTACAAGCTATCGACAGGTACTGTAACAACAGAGATGTGCACTAGATTGTAGATCCAGTCCACACGCTGCATCCTGCACACAGTTATGTACACTACAAATCGCTTGCTGCTATATTTTGTATTTTATTTTTAAATACAAGACCTCAACTGTCTTTGAAAGAAATGTGAAAAAGTTTAAAAAGTCAAAGAGACAGATTTTGTTGGCTTTGTTTTCAGGTGCGGTTTGTGGGATTGGAGACTATTATTATTCCAATAAACTGGTTTCAGTTCTAAAAAGAGCTCGCTAAACAGATTATGTTGTACATCTCTATTTTTTCAAAGGCGGTGTTGAGAACTTGGGAAAGTAATAACGTAATATGTAATATATTACTCTTCGATTCCAGTAATAAGTAAAGTAATGATATTACTTTGTCTAAGGGGTAATGAGTAAAGTAAAGAAGTTACTTTCCTAAGTAATATTGACCAACACTGATTGTAAGTAATAAGTAAGTAGATGGCATTTTAACTTTTTAGTCTTGTAATTGTATTACTTTTTTTTTTTTTTTTTAATACTGCCATTGGCTTTTTACTTTGGTATTTTATTGAAACAGTGATGTATTGTACTGTATTTTATTAACTTTCAATCTGTTATTTACAGTGAGCATCTAAAAACAAGCATTTACAATTTTTTAAAGGAGTGAATAAATGCTATTTTTATGACTTTCAAAGCCTTGTCTGTGTGTTACTTAATTAGCTTGTGTTTGGAAACACTGCCACTGCCAATCAGGCCTGCAAAGTGCAGGCCTGATTGTTTTTAATTGATGTGGAAAATCAGTGGAGTCTGGTATGTACCTCTTAAGTGTGCCATTCGCACATTATAACAACTTGGGAAACACGTGAAAAACAACATTATTCGTCTTTCACACATACTATGACACACATTGTGGTTAGTTCTATTTGCATTTATATTGTAGCCTATCTGTGTTGTTACAGGACAATCATTCCTTTTTTAATCTCCAGACTATGAGATAGCTATTATAGCATGTGCCAATTAAACAGATATGCATTTCTGTGTTGTCTATACCAGGGGTGTAAAACTCAAAGTGATTTGCTGGGGGAGAATATGGAACAAGCATATATACAGTATGCTTATAACTTAATATGCAAAATCAACTAAAATGAGAAAACATCAATGTCATATTACATACACATATGTGAAAAACAACATTATTCGTGTTTCACTCATACTATGACACAAATTGTGGTTGATTCCATTTGCATTTACATCGTATTCCTTTTTTAATCACTAGACTATGAGATGACTATTATAGTATATGCCATTTAAACATTTCTGTATTGTCTATACAGAATTGTATTGTATTTGTATTTGTATGTTAAAAATGGGAAAATAACAGGAGAAACAGTGCCCCCTCTGGTCTGGAAACAGCACTGCTTATCCTTGCTAACTCCCCCGGCCAACTCTTATCCTTGCTCATTCAACCATTTGTGACTTGGCTGTACTTGAGAGCCTATAACTTTTTAAAATAAACCTCTCCTGCTTAGTGGACAGTAGGGTGTTGTAGAGAAGGTCTGCCCGGACGCGTGGATATGCGTCACTTGTTGATACGAATAGCCATCTTTGCTCCAGCGGCCAGTCTGAGTTTGAAATTTTGCCATTTTTGACCTTTGACCTTACAAAAGGGCCTATAACTTTTTAAAATAAACCTCTCCTGCTTAGCGGACAGTAGGGTGTTGTAGAGAAGGTCTGCCCGGACGCGTGGATATGCATCACTTGTTGATACGAATAGCCGTCTTTGCTCCAGCGGCCAGTCTGAGTTTGAAATATCGCCATTTTTGACCTTTGATGTTACAAAAGGGCCTATAGCTTTGTAAAATAAACCTCTCCTGCTTAGCGGACAGTAGGGTGTTGTAGAGAAGGTCTGCCCGGACGCGTGGATATGCGTCACTTGTTGATACGAATAGCCGTCTTTGCTCCAGCGGCCAGTCTGGGCTCGAAATTTTGCCATTTTTGACCTTTGACCTTACAAAAGGACCTATAACTTTTTAAAATAAACCTCTCCTGCTTAGCGGACAGTAGGGTGTTGTAGAGAAGGTCTGCCCGGACGCGTGGATATGCGTCACTTGTTGATACGAATAGCCGTCTTTGCTCCAGCGGCCAGTCTGAGTTTGAAATTTTGCCATTTTTGACCTTTGACCTTACAAAAGGGCCTATAACTTTTTAAAATAAACCTCTCCTGCTTAGCGGACAGTAGGGTGTTGTAGAGAAGGTCTGCCCGGACGCGTGGATATGCGTCACTTGTTGATACGAATAGCCGTCTTTGCTCCAGCGGCCAGTCTGGGCTCGAAATTTTGCCATTTTTGACCTTTGACCTTACAAAAGGGCCTATAACTTTTTCAAATAAACCTCTCCTGCTTAGCGGACAGTAGGGTGTTGTAGAGGAGGTCTGCCCGGACGTGTGGATATGCGTCACTTGTTGATACGAACAACTGTTTTTGTCTAGTGTCCATTTTGGTCTGAAAATTGAGTAAAAACAGCAAATCTACAAGCTTAAAACACACCCCATTACGTTTTGAGCTTGTAGATCTACTTTTTAATATCCTACATGTATATAGCGTGCCCCATACTAGCACTTTTTCAATAAATCTATGACATTTAAAAGACCATAATAATTACAAGAAGTCTCGCTTTTATTTTGAAGGCCTTATCCTTGCTAACTGGCAGCGGCCATTTTTAATCCTTGCTAGAAAAACGGACCTCGCATCAGCTGTTCTCCACACAGTAGTGGGAGGCAAGTGGAGCAAAGAGAAAGGCGCAAACCCGTGCACGATGGTGCTTTTACTGATCGTCGCAGGCCTTGGAGTAGTAATTTTCTCGGTGTTTTTGTTTGCGCCTCACATAAGGTAAGCAGCAGCATCTCCTTAACAATCACAGTTACTATTCCATATAATGAAATGTATGCATAATACGATACGAATCTGGCAGTGGGCGGCATAGCCTACATCATTTGCAGCGATCATTATTAGCCTATAATGAAGATGGTAGAATGCATGTCATTTCCCAGGTCAGGTCATCTGACAGCTGACATCGAATCTTGTGTTTTGTGTTATCCCATTCGGATATGTTTTCAAAACAGTTATTTAGAACGCAATCAATTAAAACTAAAGTATAAAATAAAAAAAATAATAAAGCATAGGCAGATGTGTAGTTCTACATAGATGAGCCAACCCATCTGATATGCATAAACCAATCTGAGAGTTGAGCGTAGGCGGAGTTCTATTTGTATGCATTCATGTAGGGGGATCATTGGTTATGGGGCGGCCCCATTATGTGGCGTGGGTCGTACGACTTCAGAGTCGAAATATATACACACAGGCGTATTCATTTTAACCAGTAGTAATATCAATTATTAGCTTCTTTGACATCATTGTATTGTCATCTATATTCAGGCTAATGTGGTTTGGCTTTGACCCTTAAAAGGGTACTTCACCCATTTCAACATTTTACTGTGCCATTAATATACATTAGAGTTAGAGTTGTCTGGAAATAATATTCTGTGCTTTTTAGAATTGGACGTAGAAGTATATATTAATATTAAGTACATTTTTATGTCATCAAGAGGTTATTCATTCATCCATGTTAATGAGTATTTCATACCTACCAGAATTAATGGCACCCATATTGGAGTTCTGGCTCAGCCATGCTCAAATATGGAGTGTGTGATGCAAACAGACATGTGCACCCACATTTATGCCTGCCTTACATAGTAATCTCGATCACTGCGTTCACAATAACAACTCCAAGGTACATTAATGACAGTAAAATATTGACAATTTGCATCCCTTTAATGTTGCTCCTTTGTAAGGTTGTGGATACATTTAATCTCATTCTACTGTAACAATGATTAGCCATTCAAGTTATATTCATATATTTTTATAATAAATTAACAACTAAATTATAAACAGGAGATATGCAGCTGGACCCGTGTGCAAGTCATTAGCTCGCCTTGATGGGAAAACCGCCCTAATCACTGGAGCTAACACAGGGATTGGGAAGGAAACAGCCCTGGACCTTGCTATAAGAGGTAAGGTAGAACTTAGTTATACCCTCCACATAGACTATATTTAAAAAATGGATTCAATTTAGCAAAAGGGATGTGTAAAAGTGTGTGTGTGTGTGTGTGTGTGTGTGTGTGTGTGTGTGTGTGTGTGTGTGTGTGTGTGTGTGTGTGTGTGTGTGTGCGCGTGCGTGCGTGCGTGCGTGCGTGCGTGCGTGCGCGCACGGGGGGAGGGAGCAAGGGGGGTATGAACTGTCGCATGTAACAAAATAGTAATAGAAAAATCACACACATGTGAAGCGAGGGGTGCTTTTGATCTCATACCTCATGCATCAAAATGCCCTTTGCCTGTTTTAGGTCATATTTGTCGAATTTCTCCTTTCATTGTCAACAGCAAATATTGAGATGTGTGGGGTCAAAAGTTGTATATACAGGAGGAGGTGGCCTTGTGAAAATATTGAATAACTGTTTATACTGACAGGGGCCAGGGTGATAATGGCTTGTCGGGATGTAGAAAAAGGTGAGGCAGCTGCAGCCAGTATCCGTGCCATATACTCCGAAGCTCAAGTGGAGGTTCGAGAGCTGGACTTGGCAGATACGTGCTCTATACGTGCCTTTGCACAGACATTTCTTAGAGGTACATATATAATTACTGTGAGATAATTTAATTGTTTAATTCATCCTTGATACCTCATAACTGCAAACTTTTTCTTGCACTGTTTTTCTGTTTAGAGGTTGACCACCTTCATATTCTCATAAACAATGCTGGGGTGATGATGTGTCCCTACATGAAAACCACAGATGGCTTTGAGATGCAGATCGGTGTAAACCACTTAGGTGAGGATTTACAGTAACATGAGTAAAGTGACATGAAACAAGATAGGGCTCCTGAAAAATGTCATACAAAGAAATAATCATTCTCACCAGTAGCTGATAGGTTAAGGGTGGTTAATATTTATTTGGTTGCATACCCCCAAAATAGCCATTTAATTTTCAATAGCAATTTAAATATTTGTTTCGCAACAGTCAATCATCAATCAATCAATGCAACCTATAAATTGTATAAATTAGGGCCTGGGGTGAGAGTGCAGAATACATAATCTTCAGGGGCCAGGACTGACTGCAGTTCTGCATGCCAAAAACCTCGCCTGTCTGCAAAGTTTACAAATTAAATATCAAATGATCCAAAACTCCCAGCAGTACCTTTTTTAACAAACAAAACAGGGAGCATCAATAATTAGCTGAATTATAAAGTCAAACATTCTGTATCACTGACATTTTCTTTCCTTACCTCTGCTGCAGGCCACTTCCTGTTGACCTCGCTGCTGATTGGTCTGCTGAAGCGCAGCGCGCCAGCCCGTATCGTCGTTGTGTCCTCTCTGGCACACAACTTTGGCTGGATCCGTTTCCATGACCTACAGAGCCAAGGCAGCTACAACAGTGGGTTAGCATACTGTCAGAGCAAGCTGGCTAATGTGCTCTTTGCCAGGGAGTTGGCTCGTAGACTCAAAGGTAGATACAAACATTACAAACATACTGTACATGCATACATGCTATACATACAGTACATACACACACGACTCTCTCCCTCAGATAGATGCACGTGAACATCCGCACGCATGCACAAGAAGTTTTGACCATCTTGCATTTCATCATTCAGCTATACAGTACATGGTCAGCACAACATTACGCAGATTTCTGGTCTCTACACTTTAGTGTGTTTAGTATTTTATTTTGATAACACTGCAGATGAAAAAAAAAATCATGTGTTTTTCCTGACAGGGTCTAACGTGACCGTGAACTCCGTTCACCCGGGAACAGTAAATTCAGAGCTCACCAGACACTCAACCCTCATGACAATATTCTTCGCTGTCTTCTCCATATTTCTAAAAACACCACGGGAGGGAGCGCAGACATCCATCTACTGCGCTGTGGCAGAGGAGCTTCACTCCATCTCTGGGAAACATTTCAGGTAGCTAACAGCAGATTTGTTTTTACCAACAACAAATAATAAAATGTGCTACTAATGATTGTCACATTGTATTTCACTCATACGGTTGAATTCTGTTGAGGTGAATACAATATTTTTAATGATCCCCATGTGGGGTCCCGTTCCCAACTTTGGGAACCCCTGATGCATTATACATTCTATCTCCCACAGTGACTGTGCCCCTGCCTTCGTTGCCCCGCAGGGCAGGAGTGAAGAGACAGCGCAGAAACTTTGGGAAGTCAGCTGTGAACTTCTCTGTATTGAATGGGACTGATTCAAGCCTTAGTGTCATCTATCTAATTTCTCAAAATTAGTATCTTTCAAACCTCATTTATTCCATTTATTTCATTATTGGTTTTGAAATGTACTTTTAATGTTTAACTAATGACATTACAAGCAGCTGTATAAGTATCTTAATGCAACAATGCTGTTTTTGTGTAATATTGCCATGATTACATTTTAATACAATACATTAAGTATTTTGGTATACCAATTTAAATGGTTCCACACAACCAAAACAGCTCAACTGTATTTGTACGTGAGCCACAAATACTTCATTATATATTTTTTGTGACACAATGTGAATAGTATGTCGGCAAAAAAGCAATTCAATATATTGTGATGCTGTAGGAAAACTGTGACAGGTCTAGCCAGGGTAAATTACAAATCTATTACTAGAAATTGTATTTGTTTTTTCTTGCTTTCTGTTTTTAGATTTATATTCTTAAATTATTCCAGAATTTGCAATCAAAATTGCTTGATTTCGTGCATTTCACAAAGAGTTCAAGGGGTGTGTATGCTTTTACAAGTTAAATTAAATAAGCTTTTGTAGATGTACTATATTTATACCACGTATTCATATAAAATTGCAGTTTGTTACAATCCTTGACATTTTTTTAAAATATTAACTGTTTCCTACAATAAACTTGCAAAGGTTTGCCACCCCTTGCAATATTTACAGAGAAATGTTAATTTTTGCAAAATATACCCCTGCAAATCCCTGGAGTAACTACCATTCCAAGCTTGGTTCTTGCATTCTTAAGGTTTCTTTTTGCCATTTGTTTCTCTTGGCATTCACTATGAGTAAGGTTGCCAAGAGATTATAGCATTTTATACAAAACTGAAACATGCCTTTTACTACATATACTGTACATCCATGTCTGGAGTTGAATGTTTACATTTCATGTAAATAAATAGACATTATTAATAGAAAGTGACTTATTTTCTTCTCTCTCCCAGGGGGAGGCAGTTTAATGCCCAGGATCACTGTATGTTTTTGTGAGGGTAGTTACCCTAGGTAGAACATGCAAACTCCACTCAGAAAGGCTCCTTTGCAAACCCCACCTCTTGTATTGGCACTGATGATGCAGAGGGGACATCCCTAGCGGGAATCAAACCCAGGACCTTCTAGCTGTGAGGCGACAGCACTAACCACTGTGCCCCCTTTATTTTCTCATTTAATACAGTAGCTCTTATTCTCTCAAGCATATTTACGTTGTAATATTCATAGTGCTGCACACATGTCTGCAAAGTTCCAGACATATACAGCTGGAACTGACTGGATTTTAAGGTTGAACTTATCCTTCAAGTATTAGAGCATAGCATCAATGTTGGGAAGAAACCCTGTCTGTTAGGAGGTCATGAAAAATGTTTCCCTTGTAGCAACATGGTACTTCCATGTCAAACATAAAAAAGGGAAGTAGTCAATCCATGGGGGCCATTACATCTTCAATATGAAGACTAATTTACACCCCTGCCTGTATTCACAGGCAGGGGTGTCACTGGGTCCAACTGTAAAGTAAATTACAGTACAACACAGAAGTAGGGTGCTTATGACTTGTTTATGATGTACAATGCATTTGATCCTACATTTAAAAAGTAATATAAGACAACTTGTGCAGATTGTGGACTTTCTATTGCCTACATGTTAAAATTTGTGAAATTAAGGGATACCAGAAAAATGATATGTGGGTACTGGTTTAGAAAAGGTAGGTTAGAAACTATGAATGGGTGTTTGTAGCCTGCGACATAATAACATTCATGACATACATCACATTTATATACACAATCATCATTTTATTAGTGATGTTTTGTCAAGGTTGCAACTGTATCACAGTAATTTAACAATCTGAAAAGGCAGATTCTTAATTTAATTATTACTAGTCTACTCTATTTTCCTTCCTTTTCACGATTACTTAAACACCATTATCATCAATCAAAATATCCTTACTAATTAGACATTAGTTTTCCTGAATCATTTGTTATTTGAAACTCACTAAGTATAAAGTGCGGCAGTGAAAAGACAACAGTCCTGATCATATAGGCTTTGAGTGCAAACGCATCCACATAAAATGACAATGGTCCCATCTCAACAGCCTAAAATGGCTTCTTACTCACTCACAATGATCAATGTTTTCTTGAGAGGAAAAAGATGCCAGAGTGTTAAACTACAGTTGACATGTGAATTCCTCTGATCGTATCACCAGTCTAAATATAGTGAGCGTAAACATAAATATAGTCCACAGCTTGACAAAGCTGATTCTGTAACATAGGTGACCATCACAAAAAATAACTTAGATATGATAACACTGTTTTCATGACATTAAGTTATTTTGGCCAGGTTGTAAAACAACAACAAAACACATACAAACACATAATCACTAATATGGCCAAGATGAAATCCCTTTTCGTAACATACCATGATTCTTTCTGTGTATACAGTATGTACACAGAAATGTATGTATATCTGTGTATATATACACGGCACGCACATATGTACACATTAAAACAATTCACAGGTTTCTCGTAGTTGTTTTCAGAAGATATGAGCAACCTGTTTTTTTGTTTGTTTTGTATTTTTTTACATAATGTTATGAGAATATGGTTTCACAGCAGTGATGGAACTAACTTTTCAAAAGGAAAAAAAAATAAGGCAATTTCATATCTTAAAAGATTTTGTAGACAAACATTAATAGACACAATCACGGTGACTAGAGAGGATTTTCATATTTTCAATTTGAAACACCTTTCCAAGCACAACTTCTTACACATTCATAATTCATTGAGGTCCCTTTGTGCATCCAACTTCCAAGTACAGGTATTTGTTTTCTGGAAAGGTCCTTTGTGCTAACCTTAAATGCCCTTTCAGTACCTCAAATCAAATGCCATGTTTTTCTTGTTTATAAGTATTATTATAATTAATAATGTTATTACCAATTCATATTATCCTCACTAAAAAGAAATTAGGTTAATGATGGTAAAAACATTGATGCAAGGTGAAACCAACAGGTAAACAGCATAAACAAGAACACAGTTCAAAATTCTAAATTCAAGATTCCAAATCGTCTTTGTTCAGAGGTATTGAAAGTGTACCAAAATGTCCTGGCCTGGTTAAACTTGGAAAGTTTTCCATACAGCTCATTGCATTTCCATTTGAATGACACAAAACCCCACTTCATTCATAAGCAAAATATAACAAGGACAAAATAATTGGCACAGCACAATCCACTAAAACATTTTCAGAGGCTTTCTTGTCAGCAAAATTATATTTTCCCTTTTGGCTGAGGTAGAACATAAATATTCGTTAAGAGATTATGCCTAGAAGTTTAGTGTTTAAAGTTAAACCATGTGTGCATATTTCGTCTTTAGTTTTGTGTTTGTTTAATTCTTGTCATATATTGTTACATAGAGTGGTTGTCTTTCTAGTGCAGTTTTGCTGTTCCTTAGCCACAGAAATGGATTGAAACACACAATAATTACTGTCAGTAAGACCAGAGTGAGTGGGATAAAGCACAGTGGTGTTTCAATTAAAAGGATGGGGGTCTGCACAAACAATGGGTATTGAAGGCAATCTTAAGAGTTCCTACTGTACATTTCATACCGGCTCTTTACCTCAACTAGACAACATTTGATGGTTTTGGACATGAGGGAGCATTGGTGTGATGTCATTACCTAGCGTTGGCTCGTCCCGGCCGCTGCTGTGAACCTTTGTTGTGGTGCTCAGACAGCCACTGGCGACAGATGTTCTGCATCACTGAGTCCTCTGCAGCTTCGGCAGCCTGCAGGACCTCCTGCACCAGTGGGCCGGCTCTGCTGGGCTCCAGTTTCACCGCCAGGAGGTACGCTGGCCGCAGCTTGCTGCACTGCAGGTAAGCCTTGATCTGTGAATGGAGGCAAGATGGTAACACCGTAGTCCTAATGCCATTGATGATAACGCTAATAAAGTCGATAGCAATGAAACACAATGAACGACAGGATTTTGGTTGATTAATATTAAGCCATATGCCTTGTGGCTATAAGCCCTGAAAATAGATACCGGTACTACTATACAGAGTGTGTTTGTTAAAGGTAGGGTAAGTGATTTGAAATTCATTGTGTAGTACCAGCCTGGTGCACTAGGGCCCCCCAAGAGTAGCTACACTATGTGAACCTGCTGCTCGATCCTGATTGGAGGAGAATTCACCCTCCACCTGGAGAACTTTTATTAGCTGCTCTGCTAACGGGGGAGGGGGAAACTCCATATATGGTCTGCACACCTTATAATAGAGCATTTTAACAGATTTTTTTTTGGGGGGGGTGATATGTGACAAAAGTGAAATCACTTCCCCTACCTTTAATATAATGTAACTTATACAATTGAGATGCTTATATGTTGTACTTCTATTGAGACATTCTATTGTACATTGTGTTGTGCACCTAGACATAGGATATGGCAGGATATGATAAAAAATGTTGGTCAATAATCCCATGAACAAGCAGTCAGGCTCTATTAGCTCATGGTGAAAAAACGAGCATTGAGGTTTACTGTACCTTGTTTTCTGTGCTCTTTGTCTCCAAAATAAGACTCTCCAACTCCTTGGCCTAAATAGAATACCATAAATGTCATCAGAAATCTACATAGAAGACATCATACTGTTTAATCCCACATTTTATTTCTGCCATGGCAAGATGTCATTAGCAACTCAGTGGCATTGTGGTTAGAGTGTCCGCCCTGAGACTGGAAGGTCGGTGTTCGATTCCCAGCCGGGTCATACCAAAGACTAAAAAATGGGACCCAATGCCTGCTTGGCACTCAGCATCAAGGGTTGGATTGGGAGTAAGACCCTGCAACATACTAGCATCATGTCCAGGGGGTGTACTTGTACATCAAAGCTGCCTCACGCTACAGAAACAGGAGATAGTCTCCTGCCCTATGGGCCTCATGGCTCGGCCTAGCCTCATGACATCATGGCTCGGCAAGGCTTACTTACTTATGTCAAGAAGGACATGTTACTCACATGTACTGATTATATAATGTTGGACCATTATTTAGATCTACAGTACTATGTGATTCTACTAAGTTAAAAGCGCCAGCACTCACATTGGCAGGCCCCTTTTCTGCAACAGAGACACAGCTGAGGATGATAGCATCACAGTCGTTCTTGGTGGCTGTTCCAGACTCCCCCACGCACTTTAGCAGCTGGCGGACAGCCCCATACTGCCTCTGACGGATCAGCCTCTGACCCGCACGCACGTACACCGTCTGAGCATCCAGCTGGAAGTCCTGGATGGAAGGGAAAGATTCAAGGAGAGAGGGATTGAGAGTGAAACATACAAAACAGTCATGGTCAAGGTTGAGAGAAAATCATATGTAAATGTTTCCTTGCTGTGCAACTGTATGTTTGTAAACTCTGCATCAGTACAGTAAACTGTAAGTGAACTGAAATAGGTTGACATGCTTTGATGAAAACCCATTGTGACAGAACAGAGAACATTTCTCCCATGTTGTACTGTACCTGTATGACTCTGTATGCTATACCAAACCCCTCTTCAATGTTCTTCCCTCCAAGCATCACCTGGAAAGGTACACATTTTGTTTATGGTCTCCATTACACACAAACTACAGATGTTTCTCTTTCACACAGTACAGAAAATAGCAGATTCACAAGTTCACATGTGTGATGCAGCATGTTGTGAGCTAGTAGAATGGCTGTTTTTGGCATGCAACATCATAATATGACAAAGTATACATTGCCCATAATGAAACACAATAAATCAACCCACCTTGCAGGCCACCTCAATCTTGTTGTTGCTGTTACCAAACAGTGTAGGGGGTGCAGTGGAAGCTGTGCTGTTGGTGGAAGGGCTATTCGTATGTACAGTCTTGGAGGATGCTGAAGATTCACATCGATGAAGGAACCGTGTCACCTCCAGCTGAAGCTCAATTGTATTCATGTGCCTGGAGGCAATAGAATCATAGAACCTATGGTATACAATATGTATACAATGTACAGTACACACCAGACAGATATACTGTACCAAATACTCAATTATTTTGGTTGAATTAAGTGCACAGTAAGCACATTTACCTGGACACATCGTTAGAGGACATTGTCTTCCTGAAGGAGTTGACTGCAGACTTCCTTCGACCTTGCTGCTCTTGCAGGTACGTTTTCAGGTGTTCCTTGGCTTTGACCAGCCACCTCTGATCAAAATCCAAATTATACAGTCAGCAGTTAATGTCGAAGTCAGAATTACATATGTCCTAATTAAATTCATTGGTTTCTTTTGGGGACTTTGAATTCAACATGAATAAATGAAATTTGTAATTTTTTTTTGCACTACTTCATGTGAGGTGAAGAAACATACGTGTCACATGTACTGTACGTTTCAGCACCTCACAAGCTTGGTCACAATCAAAGTAAACACTGTGCTAAACTATTAAATCCTAATAGTTGTGTGGCACACTAAAGCCCTTTATTTTTAGTCATATACAAATAGCAAAATTATCAACCTATATACACGTGTAAGTCACATATTCTTTTTGCCATGTCCAATCTTAACTAAAAAATAAATAAATAAAATGGGGCAAAGATATACTGTACCTGTTGTTCTCCCAATTGTAAGTATGACTGAGCCCCATGGGTGAAGAAACGGATACATGTCATGGCCGCCCGCACGTGATCCTGTATAATAAAATATGGTAACCATTTATCATTTATGTGGAATTTCCTTTTAGAAATAAAAAGCACATTATTATTAGACATTACTGTATATTCTACATATCAGTGGTTCAGACCATCATGAACTGCTGAAGCTGGTAGAGGGTATGATAATATCCCCGGCGCTGCAGGAACTGGCAGGAGGCCATCAGGTATCGGCTACAGGCCTCCAGGCCGGGGTCCAGGGTCTCCAACATGCCTTGCAACATGCTCAGACGACTGCACTCCAAACTAGGCTGCAGCACGCCTTCCAGGAACACCTCATCAAGGCAGTCCTGGTATTTAAACATGCATTGATGATGATTGGTGCTCATGTGTGTTCCCTTTTCTTCTTTTATTATATTTCCTCAACATTTCGGCAAAGGTTTGCATGAATAATGATTAAAGGACCACTTCACCACTTTTCAACTTATTTTGTTATAAATGGTCCCCACTAATGTTCAAATGATAAAATGCCACAATATCTCAGGGGCTGTAGGGGAGGGCTGTGGACAGTTAAGAGACAAGCAAACCATGTTGCATCATTGTTCTTTTAAAAACACGTTTTATAAAAACAGGATTAGAATATATCTTTTTTTTACATTTTTATTATCATGAGAACAATGGCTTCCATTACAGTATTGCCAACTTTGCAGGAATAGAAACCCTGCAGTTTCAGTTAGCTTTGGTGCCCTGTTGATGATACACATGGCAACATTAGGCAACATTTTTATTGGTTATAAAAGGTCTGGATAACTGTATTCACAGTTAATTTCCCACCCTTAGTCCTCACCTTGCTGAGCAGGTATACCAGTGCCTCCTTCATGCAGTCGTGACGCATGTAGAAGCTGACCAGGGCCAGGTGTGTTCCATAGGCATTCAGGTAGTACAGACACTCCTGGTGCAGACTGCTGTTTAGGACCTGTCCCTCCGGCCAGTCCAGTGGGCCGGACTCAGACAGGGCCTCGTTCAGCTCCCACAGAGAAGCCAGGATGTCCTCGCCGAAAGGCTACAACACAGAGAAGCACGTACACACAGTTTTGTACAGTAGATAAATGCCCAGGTCCAAGAGGTTACTGGCAGGCGTAGACATGCAGTGAGTCTATAAAAGGCACTAGATTGGAGGCATCTGTAGATTGCATAACTACACACTCAAGGCCACACATAATCACACACCAAACAACACATTGTTGCAGGCACACAATTTGCATGGAAACACCCAGAGATGCACCCAAATGCCAAAGCTAAGTACAGAATATACATGTAGGCTATAGCGCGCACATTTCTCAGTAAAAATATTTTTGCCATCATTTGTGTCTCGTGGGTTGAGGAACACTGCCAAAGACCATGATAAGTGGAAAAACACAGGCTCCATAGGGAAGGGCGAAGAGCATTAGTTAAGTAAGAAAGAAAATTCCCTGCACTTTAGCTATGTGTCGTCATGCATAATTGGTCTAATTCAAAGGAAACATACAAATTGTCCAAATATTCACAATTGTTATAGACGCCTTGGCGTATGACCGCACAGTAAAAATGTAAGGTTCTCCTACCACAGCTGGTGTCAATCGAACTGTCGACTCCAAGTGCTGGATGATCTCCTGCAGAAGACAGGGGCCCAGGTTGAGTTGGTTGCGGTCCACTGGTGCCTTCAAACAACGGGCAAACTTCTCCCGTGCAGCTGAAAGATTCCCCGCCTTGAGAGAGGCAGTGCCCCATGCGTGCCATACACCGCCAGGGTCCAGTCCACTCTTTGTAGATACCTGGTGTAAAAGAGGGACCCCTAGATTACAATATGCTTTTAGTCTACACTTAAACACACACTACACTTACAGTATATAAAACTACTAGAAAAATATAGCTAGTAAAAGTATTTTGTTCAAATCCAATGATAGTGGCATGTGAGAAACTAAATCTACCAGACGCCAGCGGTCTAAAGTGGGGGAAGTTAATGGTGTAAGTTAATGGTGTCTAACAAAATACAGACACTGTCGAGTGTCTCCTCACCTCCACAGCCAGTTGGTAGTGCTCTGCCTCCAGTAGCTGGTTACGCAGGCGAGTGACAGCAGTCGCCTCCAAAATGTCGTCTAGAGACGGGATGTACTTGTAATTGGCACTCACCAAAATCTTAAGGACGTCAACTTTGCTGATATAGCTGTCATGAATACAGGACATTGACAAGAGTGAGCTGGAGAGCCACGCATTGATCTGAGTTTGTATAAAACATATTGGCATTTCATTAGCTTCACCTGTCACAGAGGGCAAGATCCTGGCTGCGGCCGACCTTGACAAACATCAGCTTAGCGCTGAAGATCAGCTGCCTCATGATGTCAGTGAGGAGACAGGCGTCCACCTCTGGGTTGTTTAGCTTACGAGACAGTGAGCGGCAGTGGTTGATAAGCTGGTGACCACAGGCCATCTGGTCACTGTGCAGGGTCAAGATGGTCACACAGAGGTGGGCACTGGGAGCCTTCGAGAGCAATATGTGTATGGGTTAAGTTTGGTACAGTATCCTACTATCCTACATGTTACATGGGCACACTGACCATGAACGTCTACAGAAGCCGAACAGACATACAGTTTAGGAATATAATGTTTTCAGTCTGGCTATTCAACTGTAAAGAGTATTTCACACCAAGTGAGCCAGGGCGTAACTCATAGCCCTGGACCAGATACTAGAGCTTCGGGCTGTGTGTCATGAGGCACGGCTTGGCTCACCTACACGGTATACATTAACAGTACAGAATTACTTGAGTACAGTAAGAGTACAGAATGTACCAGACCAGACCAGATACTAGAGCTTCGGGCTGTGTGTCATGAGGCACGGCTTGGCTCACCTACACGGTATACATTAACAGTACAGAATTACTTGAGTACAGTAAGAGTACAGTATGTACTATTACACTATCTACATATCTAAAGTGACCTACAATATAGTAGCCTCGACATTCAGGCTTTCATTTTCGTCTGTCTTGCGCGAAAATGGAAAGCCTGGACTAATTTGTTAGCCACGATGGCCTAGAAGTGGGAGTCAACTTTTCGGGGTGGGCGTCGCTCAAATGAAGTGACGTAGCACCCCGCGCCCCCTAGGCCAAAATCATTTCAGGTTAGGCCAGGCTAACAATATAGTAACTGGTCCTCTTTTGTATCTACATCCAGACCTGTTCGTAGTAGAACTCGCTCCGCAGCAGATGGTTGTCTTCAGGGTTTGTGCTGAGACGTATCCGTCTGTGGACCACCTCAGGCAGATACAACATTCCATCTGACGCACCGTCTGTAGCCATGGGGCTCCCAGCCACTGTACGGAGAGCAGAGGATAAGCACTTTTCTAAACAGAATGATAACAGAGGGTTACAGTATTGTATTGTAGTACTGTATTTTATTGTCTACTCAGGCTTATGTTTACACCCCAGACAGTTTTAAGTTTCTAGATTCAATAATTACATATTTGATGTAAATTGCTGCCCCACCCCTTCCTATACAAACCCATTATAACGTCAAACTCGGTTTAACGTAACGGTTGGGTACCACCGTTCCTGACTGAGGAATGGGGCAAGGCAGCTAAAATGAATATCAAATACCTAAAGATTGAATCAATCAACTTAAAAACGGTCTGGGGTGTTCAAAATGATCAAAAGGTTTTTTAGAAAAAATATATATCCCTTTAAAAGATGTAGCAGTTTAACATAACATGGATGGAGGGTGCTGTGCAGTGCATGCAGTTGCACTTAGGGTAAATCACATGACGTGAACCCCTGTGTCCTAATTCTGGGCATGTCATAATCGGCGAACATTCAGCAAAATGTCACAATGTGAGCGGGGACAATTGGTGAAAGGGAAAAGTAATAGGGGACCAAGCACAGAGGCCTGAGGGACGCTGCTCTGTGAAGTACTATAAGGTTTAAGTGAATAAAGGGAAACAATATAAGGAAATGATCTGATTGATCTCTAACACCTGATTGAATGCCAACGTTCCAATTTAATATGGCCACATCCTCCTGTTATCAATAAAACTGTAAAATCTCAGTAACCACTATACAGCAGAATTTTCTGTGCACAGAAAGTCTTCAAATGGTATCTACCTTCTGCTTCCTCCAGTTCATCATCCACACTGCAATCATAAGCAAACAATCATTCAATTAATGTTTATCAAATCATTAACATGGATGGTGCATACAGGAAAGAAGGATACCCCCCCCCCCCCCCCCCACACACACACACACACACACCACAATTTGAAAAATTGCATTGTAGTTAAGTTGTTCTCAAACGTTTATCTATTCATGTCCCAAGTTGTTCTGTAAAGCTCACAGTCGGACAAACCTATTGTATTTTTCATGAACACACTTCATGAATAAATTAGTTGGACGTAGCTACAAGGTCTTACTCAGGGTGGAAGTATGCGTAACACTGGTCACACACTCGGGCTTCGTCCTCAGGGCATCCCTCAACGCACATCTTCTTCTCAGAGCAGGCATGACACACCAGACGGCCACATCTACGGCAATGGTGCCTTCTGTTAAACTACAGGATGACAAGGGGTGAAAGGAAAGTCAGACTTCACAGTGGAGACGTTTAAAGCATTAAATACTTTAGTGGATATATATTTTTGTCTTTCCCTAGGGCTGTTTTGTTGATTTCTTGAGGCTATAGCTGAAGTTCATTTTTCTTCCCCATTACCCCTGCCCCCATTCCCAGATCGTCATTAAGTTCAGTAATCAATTAACAATAAGAGCATCATTTTGACAAGTTATTAACCACTTAAACAGTTTGCCAATGGTGCTGGTATGTCCCTTTTCCCCTTTACACCAAATCCACAAGTTCTCAATGTGCCATGTTCAGAGCTTGTAGATCAGCTATTAGAATAAATGTTCACCTATTTTCACTGAATGTGTGCCTATTATGACTTGCAAAGAATCTGAACTAAGATTCATGCCATAAAAATACACTGGTGAAAAGTCTGAGAGCCGTAGACATACTGATAATCTATTCTGCAATACTTAATAGTGTACTATTAATATTTATTAACTTCAGTCTTAAAATATTGTATTTAAAAAGAACTCAGACAAAGCCCACCCTCCCACAACATATATGGATACACAGTATTGAAATGACACATTGCTATGCACTGATCACCCTTTGGCTTTGGTTTAATGAAGACACTCATTTGGTTTAATGAAGACACTGAAGACACTCATGCCTTCTCACCATGGTGAACCGCTCACGCAGGCAGACCATGCAGATGTGTTGCTGGGTATCTGGAATCCAGTCCTTGCGGTCAGGAGGCTTTTCTGGAGGCTGGAATTGAATAGACAGGCGCCCTCTTCTGCTCACAGAGCCTCTGCCATTGCTGCTGGTGGATGTGTTGTGTGTGGGTGTGCTGCCTGGAAGCAGACATTTACAGATAAATGCAATAAATATACATTTGTTACATCAAGTGGTTTCAAATGTAACTCAGAGGGCAACACATCCCACAGGTCCTAGAATACATTCTTCTGGAACACCTGGTACAGTATATAGATAATAGATATTTGTGTGCTTATGAACAGTAGTAGTACATGCCATCTCACCTGTGGAGGATGTTGGAGACTCCACTCGGGTGGGTGTGGAGGGAAAGCTGCCCTGAGCAGGACACTGCACCAAGGCATCTTGCAGGCTGATGACAGAGTCTGGGGTAGAAGTGGGATGATTAAGTTACCCCACAATACGATACCGATATCTTGGGTGCCAAATTGATTTATATTTCAATTCTTAATTAAGTTGCCATTCAATATATAGATAGATACAGTATATAGATACTGTATATTGCAATACATAAATATCAAAACATCGATTTTGAACCTGGCGATTAAATATTGATATCGTGGCAGTAAGAATCGCGATATATTGCAATATCGTTTGTTTGTTTGTTTTAACCCCTAGTCTGGGGTGTCAAGATAATTATGCAATTACTAGACCAGTGAGTCTCGATCATTTTAATTTCAAGGAGCCTCAGTTTCATGTGCATTAGGCTACGGAACCCCATTCGAAGCCTGTATTTATTTATCTCTGGGTCCCCAAAACACTGTATACTGTATAAAATCTACAGTGTTAATTTAACTCTGACAGCATGATACACTTTTAGGAGTTAAAGGTCGGTAGAGATTTTTAGCTTATCAATCATTTAGCCTGGGACCCCCTTGAGGGGGTTCCTCAAGGACCTCTACATTGGAACCTGTGAATTAAGACAAAATACACTTCCCTTGAACATTCAATCTCCTCACCTGACCAAACTGATCATGTAAGAAATAAGAACTGGGTCTGTGTGTGTGTGTGTGTGTGTGTGTGTGTGTGTGTGTGTGTGTCTACATTTTCAACTGACCAGAGCGAGACATCTCTCTTGGGGCGTAGGGGAAGTCCAGGGCCTTGCAGGCATAGTTCTCTAGCAGCTTATCGATGTCCTCCATGCTGAAGCCGGCCTCCTGGGCAACCAGGAGGGTCCGCAGGGTTCCTACTGCCACGTCCAACCAGTCCACCTTTAGGTTCATCAGCAGCTGTTCCAGCATCAGCAGCGGCTCAGAGAGCAGAGGGAAGTAGTCTTGCCTGGCGGCCGAGGGCAGAGTGAGCAGCACCTACACGTGCACAGACACACATGACACATTTTACAGGGGCATCCTGAGGACTTAACCAGCTAGTAGGTTACCAAACGGGGTGCCAAAGCACACTGTGACTCAAAATTATATAGTGTATTATCATGAGGGGACTAAACACGTACAGTAGTTGCAGTTCTGGCCTAACTGTGCAGTAATTTCTTACAAAACTCAATATGGTAGAGGCTTAGGCCAAATGGCCAAGAAACAAAAATCACAACCACCGGCCTAAGGTTGCGCTACAGCTGAATCCATAGAGGTGCTGCCCTGGGTGCAGCCATTACTGAGGTGCACCTTTAAGCTGCTTAGCTACATGCAAACATTGAACAGGCATAGCTAATGTTTTTCTTAAGCTTTGCCTGTTCAATGTTTGCATTTGGAATTAAGTTCTCCTCCCTGGAGGTTTACAAAAAACCATTCACCTTCTCAACTCAATTGGAGGTTTCTCTACACTGTTCCACAGGAATGTCTGACTAATTTCAAATCTATTTATGATGTGGAAATTTCCAGTCACCACATATCTCTGTTTCACCAGTTAGCCATATGGGTTGACAATTGTGGATTAAACCAATGAGAACCCTGAATATTACTTGGTCCACAAGCCAAGATGAGTAATACAACTTAATGGAATTCATGGTGCTTGTGGTACACTCAGTGGCTGTAATTGGTGAATCATTGTCAAAACATTGTCAAAAAGATTACAGATTTGGGGGTAGAATGCCATTTGAGTACATTTACGCCATATAAAATGATGTTTGATTAATGATACACAATGCATCTATATATAGAGAAACATGTTAGAAATTTGCAATTCATATCTACGTGTGGCACTTATTTTGTTTTGTTTTTCTTAATTCCGTTATTCTACAGAAGAATGCATACATAAGTGGATGAATCAATTTTGTATGACATTTCATGTCATGCTGTAGGTTTCACAATCCCTCATGAGACACAGAAAGATGTGATAATGAGCAATGATAAAGGCTTGGTAAAGGAATACCTCCAAATGACATACCAGTAGTGTTGTTAAAAGTACAGTGTGTACTGATATCCCTTTGTTGCGTCTTGCTAACTAACCAAGCAGCTACCATTTCACCCCACACCCACATGTTCAACAGGGACTTGTGACATAATGTCAACAATGTCATGATGTCAACATGATGAAGACCCGGGAGGATTGAGCAGATATATGATGCAGACAAACCTTTCTTTCTCAACACATGTCAACACATCCACAGCACTAATCAGTAAAATGCTGAGAGTTAACAAATCTGAATATAAAATGTAACAAAATGGACCAGTAGGGGTGCGTTTGGTTACATTTGGATTTTGCCCAGGCAGAGAGCTCTTTGGAGCGGTTCTGGTGGTGTGGAAAGCGTATTGGATTTCCACTCTAGCTTTCTTTACCTTAGAGCCCAGATGGAGGGCGTGAATGTGACGCCGCCGCGCTGGTGACACCTGGCTCTGGAAATGCAGAGTGAGGTAATCAGCCAGGAAGTGACAAGCAGCCAATCCTGGTCGGCGGTCTAGGGCACGTTCGCAAACTTCCAAGCCCACTGCGGTGTCTGAGAGGGCCTCAAGCAACTAGACAAGGACAGGACATTTATTTTTTTAAATGTTTCAGTCTGAAATAATACTTTTTGAACTACACCTCCATCACCATCTTTTTTTTCCTTCTTTTTTACAATTTGCAATTGCCTTACAAACATTTGGAAGACAAAAAGAGCAAAGCAAATAGGGTGTAAGTAAGTGTTTAAGAAACAACATCAGGTGACATCCTAACACAATATGCTAGGGTGCAGACCTGGTAGGCCTCCTCCGCCTGTCCTTTCTCCAGCAGGTGAAGCAGGTGTTCTGTCTGGAGCTGCAGTGTCAGATGTTCAGAGACAGGGTAGAGCTCCACCCACTGGCCACAGAGTGCGAATTCCTGAAATAAACACCAGACTCCATCATGAAACAGTTAATGTGTTAATGTCATATACAGTATCAAATCAATGTGCTTTAACATTAAGCAGTTGCACAACATGAACAGAACAGTTGCAATGTATGAGGAGGTCACTATGGATAATAGGTCAGCGGTGTGGCTAAAATGTGACTGCAGTATGAAAATTTGTATGACCCTTTGAATGATCCTTCTATGTTTAAGAGAAAATTCATGGAATGTCGTTCCACCACCTACTCGTGCCTCCAGGATGATAGAAAACACAGATTCAGAGTTTCTTTTAGACTCAGTCCTCAGTTCCTGCCATGTTTTCCAGGGCAAGGGCATCTGTAGATCCAACATCTTGGGGAAAGAACACAGAAGAGAAACCGGAATGTCACAACTGACGTTTCTCATTACATAATATTTAAACAATTGGTTTAAAAGATTGTATGAGTAAAGAATATGGAGAGCAAGTAAAATATATGGAGGAGTTTTTCCCTTTGCTCAATCACAGCCAAACGGCAAACGCCTAGAGGGATAAGGATTAGAGAACTTACAATACAAGTTTTCATTTCTATGGTTACTGTTTTAACTGTGTGTGTGTGTGTGTGTGTGTGTGTGTGTGTGTGTGTGTGTGTGTGTGTGTGTGTGTGTGTGTGTGTGTGTGTGTGTGTGTGTGTGTGTGTGTGTGTGTCCATCATCACTTCCCATCTGTCATCACACCATCAGCTGCTCACACTGATAATAGGTTTGTCAACAACATGCTTTACCAGAAACGTCACTGGAATCTGTGCTCACAAGGAAATGTGTAATCTTTACCTACACAGCACAATCTCTGTTACAAACATCAACACCTACACATACCACTCCAGTACATTACATAACAGTGTTTTAAACCCCCGAAATAGGCTACTAGGCTACTGTAGCATGCACAGCTCAGCATTTTTTGTTATGGAGAATGTTGGGGATTAATTGTGTTTTTGTTACATGTTATAATGTTATGTGTGATTAATGATTAAAACCATTGGTTATGCAGTCAGGGGAAATGATCACCCTTACACTTACAACGTGCATACAGTAGTTCACTATGACTGACTAACACACAAAAGTGTCAACTGAGCTACACTTCCTAACCATCTGTACAAGGAAATCAGAGACACACAGATTACAATCAGCCACAGAGATTTCGAAAACATACTTCCCACAAAGATTTTGAAAACATGACTAATGACAAAAAATCCCATGCCCATGTCTGTTGGGCGTGGTACAACAATGTGCAAATATAGCAGGTTTGTGAGCTGCTGTGATAGGAGAAGTGTATCAAATGGAACACAACCACAATAAAAACTAATAATTGTGTGTATCCCGCATTGAGTTAACTAGGTACAGTTAACTAGGTACAGAAAACAATTTATTGAACCTTCTGAATTTCAATTGTATATTATTTTGTCTTGATTGCATTGTACTTTCTGCTTTGGAAATATGTAAATATGTAAAAACATTCTGTTAAGTGGGAATCAACAACCCACCAATCATTACAATACGATTGCAATAGGATTGAGTAACTGACAAAATTGTAGTAGATATCCATAACCCTATTTTCACTTGCATAGATATGACTCGACATTTATGAACCTAAACTACATCAAAGCCTTGGATTCAATGGTGTAAACAAGAGGGCTACGGTATAAACAGACTAGCTCAATGGGGTATGATTTAGATCGTAAGTGCTGGGGTTCTGGCTTTTGGCCAGACCTTAACTTTCAGACATGATCCAAGTCTTGACAACGTAAAGCCGAATTAGGTTGAATCTCTGAGAGGATTTGGTTAAACAACTTTTGGAGAACTGTTTAGACCAGGGGTCTGCCTAGGGACCGAAATGCTTTGGCCACATCTTGGGACCCCCTTCAACACCCCAATACGAATTTACCACTACAATAACATGAATTTAAGGAAAAGGAAAGTTTAAGCTTGGACATATGTACTATCTAGAGTCTCAATTCAGTTACCAAAAATAATACAATGAAGGGTTGGGGTCACGACGCCTGGGTAGAGAACCCCTGACTTAGACAACAGCAGTGTAGGGCAGTAACCTAATTAAATACTACATATTACTGTAATATTACCTTTTCCTGCAAAAGTAAAGATATTACTCTGCCAAAATGTGTAATAAGTATGTGTAATGTAATGAGCCAAAACATCTCATTACTTTTGAGCTTGCTGTTGCATGGGAAAATAGAGTAGATTTACAAAATATCAACAGCAGAGATGCCCTGTAGTTTGTAGATCCTAATCCATCGTAGCATTCTGCTCACAGGACATACACTACAAGTTGTCACAGTTGTTGCAATTTCTCACTAAACAAAACAGATTGTGTTGTACCTCTTTATTCCTTTGCAGGTGGGAGAGGTGGACTTTGAAAAGTAATATTGTAATTTGTAATATGATTGATTTTAGTAAAAACTTAAAGTAATATTAATCCTTTTTCTAAGGGGTCATACGTAAAGATATTACTCTCCTAAGTAATGCCACACTGGACAAAAGACAATTTCTTAAACCATGGGATGACATAATGGTTCGATTATAGTTGCGTCATCCTTGACATTTACAGTGACGGGCAGGAGTACTGTAACAAATGCCAGGTTGAAGTGGTCTTTGTGAGTGTCAATATATCTGATCTCTCTTTAGAGAGATCAGATCTGGTATTATTCTGACTTCGTAGATGCTGCTGAAACACAGAACATATGCCGTATGCCACTTTGAAAGGCACGCGGTCAACTACAGCACATTATCCTCTTTGTAAGACTACAAATGGTCAACTACGCCTCTGTCAATAGCAATTGCCTCCTAACGATCACAAAAATAGTACCAGCATTGAATTCAAGTGCATGTCCTTGGCTCTGTGCCAGCTACTGTATTTCTTGTGACTTGGTTTGTTTTCAAACATTTTTAGGATGCATCTGGTTCCTGGTGCGGCTGCAAACTGCAGGAACTGGATGTTGCTTACCAACTGTCGAAGGCGCTTGTTATCTGTAAGGTACTGTATGTGTTCTGATTGCTGTCCAGTTTGTTTATGTCCACCTTGTCGGTGTAGCATAATGTGTGCTTTGTTTCCTTGATTCCAACACTTTACAGGTGTCATGCTAGTGTCAGCGTTCTAGGCAAAGTAATTTGATTTTACTCGTGGTAACTAAGAATTTATTATTACTAATCGGTCTGATAAATTTCATTTTACTCATTGTAAATCAAGAATTTCTTCTTACCGTTCTGCCTGATTCAATAGAATTGTCTAATTTTAGCTTGAATTACCCAGCGATAAATTTCCAGTTCCTTCTTGCGTAGCTCCAGATGGGTTCTCAGCGAGGCCTCTGTGTTGGGGTCATTGAGACAGAACTCCAGCAGCTCCAGACAGGAGAGCAGAGGCCAGCGCTCCAGGGCCTGCAGGGTAACACGCGCACGCAGGCTGGCCTCCTGCACTCGAAACAGCTGTGCTATACCTTCCTCTACCTCTGAACATAGATAATTAGACAGAACACACCAATCAATTAGAAAAAATATAAGTGAGCTGTTTACTATGTCATGGCATGTTTACTATGCCTATCAACTATGCCCCTGTTTAAACAGGTGCATACTTTATTAGCAGTTTTAAAATAACATTAAATCCATAGGAAAAAACATTAAATCCAAATGATGTGGTTATTTATGCCTTTACCATTTAGATAATTGTCTGTTTTAGTGATTTTAGCTACCTGCACTTTTTAGAGGATGGGGGCATTCAAATATGGGGTTAAATGTGTATTTTCATTCATCCATTCATTTCCTATTATTTTCTGGTTTTACTGTAATTTACTGTAATTTACTGGGTCTAATAGGACTATAGTAAATGATTAAAAAAAAAAGCTCTATTAAAAATGTAAGAAATATATTAAAAAAGAAAGAAAGGGAGAAAAAAAAAACAAGGTTGTTCTTAAAATTCAAGCAAAAATATGAATTGCATGGTCAACATGTCATCATTTCTTGGTCTACCTGAACTGAAGCTAAACTGTGTAAAAACAATTCCATGAACTTCCATGAACTGCCTTGGTGGTCAAAACATGTTTACCAGAGGAGAGGTCTCTCACTCACCTTCCAGAGCAGCGCAGGCCAGCAGGCGGTCTCTCAGCGCCCTCTCCTGGCTGCAGCCTTGTCCAAACAGCTCCAGCAGACTCAGTGCTCTGCCCAGGTCCTTACTGGCCAGGGCCTCCTGAAAGGCCTGGGCAGCCACCGCCTGGGCCATGTCTCCCTGGGGCCCAGATAGAAGGAGACTGACCAGGGGTCTCCCACAGAGTGCCGAGCCTAAACCGGCAGAGCCCTCCTCCCTTGCGTTTCCTAGGGTCCCAAGTATGGGCTCAGACATGTTCTGCAGGTACGCCCGGAGTATAGGGAACTCCTTCAGCAGGCCGTCTGCTTCTCGAGCGATCTGATCTGCATCTAGCGTTGCCTCCTTACGTCCACTACGGAAATAGCCTGACCAGCCTGAGGACTGTGCTCGGGGGCTTTCCCCTTTACAGGCACTCAGACACGCCAGCAAAGCCAACAACGGGCAGCGAGACTTCAAGAAAGACAATGCGGACGAGGTGAGGAGGAAAGATGAAGAGGGCGAAGAGTTGGAGGAAGAAGCAGATGAAACGGAAGAAGAGGATGAAGCAGAAGGCGGTGAGGTGGAGAGACTGGTGGATGTTGCAGTGACGTCCTCCGCAGAGGCCTCCGACTCAGAGCTGGGTTCAGGCGAAGGGTCTGCCATGCCCACTTTGTGCAGTGTCGGCATGTGTTCCTGGGCATGCTGCTGTAGCAGGGCAGACATGCTGGCCACACAGAAAACTCCTTCTCCCTCAGCACCCTGCGTAGAGTCCTTGACAGGGTTTGGACATGAGGACCACACAGGCAGAACCTCACAGCAGCGCTGGATGATCACCTGCTGAATGCTCAGATGCAGCCCTTCCTGCTGCAGCAGGGACAGAAGCCTGGGGAAAAGGGAAGCAGGGGGAATAACATCTATGGTATCACGTCTACAGTGTAGCTTTGTGTGAGCTCTGTGATGAACGTATGAGTAAGCCAGTGTGCATACCTATCAGGAGATACCTGTCTGTCAAACAGCAGGTGAGAAAGAAGTTGAGATGGAGCCTGAAGCAGCACAAGTAGTGGGTTCCCCAGCTTCACTTCAGTGGACTGGTCTAAGAGGGACAAGACAAATTCAGGAATGAAGAGAGGCTTTCTTGCCCTGATGATTTTGCCCTGGTTTTCCTCCTCTGTTCATTACACATTCTCACTATTCACAGATATACAGTCAGTGACTACATACTCTAAAGGTTAAAGAAGCAAAACTGGGAGTCCAAAAGACCCACTAGCACCACATAAACAAGTATTTTTGAACCATAGCCATCTTTAGAGCCCTGCAAAATTACTAATGGGGCTAAGAGGGGAGAATGCTAACTTCACAAATGGATGATTATTATTTATAATGATTTGATTTTGAGATATGCAGTGTACAACTTTTGGGGTCACAGTGACCAGAATCTAGCGTTACCCGACCGTAGAAAATGGCTTGGATCACTATGATCATCATTTAGTTTCTGGCTGTATCAACGTCCCTATGGGATTATTGAGACACATTTAAACAAACACAGTATTATTTTATGTATATACTGTACATAACTGATGGAAAGTACTGTATGTATAAAAGGTATACCTTCTGAACCAAGGCTGCGTACGAGCACAGATGCTAGCGTGTTCACATAGTCCAAAAAGCTGCGCATGTAGTCAGGCCTGGCGAGGCTCCCATCAGGCTCAAATGGACAGAGCTGGTCCAGCGACCGGAGAAGCTGCTTCATGCTGGAGCGTACAGGGTGGGCATCCAGCTCAGACTGCTTCAGGCTGGCCTGCTCTACCAAGGCCCCCAGCAGAGAGCTGCCCGCATGGCCCTCTGTCAAAAGACACAACACAGATAAGACTTTCAGAAACAAAAAAATCAGTATCTTCGACACAGTAAAACTGAACACGGAATGTCTACAAATAACAAATACACACAATAACCAACAGGACTGTCTATTCTGTGAACTTGAATTGTAGGTTATATGCATGGATACCCCTGTGTTATAAGCATGAACCCAAATAAAAGCAAACAGTGAAAGTTAAAAATTTGGGCATAGACGTAATTTAATGTGAAGACATTCTGAGATAAATTTGTAGAACCAAACTTGAGAGTGACAATAGTCGGTCTACAAACTGTGACATTGTGTGCACTTGTAGAGGTTTGCAAAGATTGGAAAATCTTTCAAAAACTTTTTTGATTTTGATTTTTTTGCAGGAAAAGTAAAAGAAAAACTAGGGTATTTACTAGTGACTAAAAATAATTAAAGTAACCAGACTTGTATTCCAAGACTAACAAATCACTACCCCAAATTTGTGAAACACTGCATTGACCTGTGTTATCTGTGGCAGTGCTGAGGGTTTGCAGGGTGTGTTCCAGGCGTTGAGAGAGACTGAGCCGGGAGGAGATGCTCTCTTCACTAAGCGTTGGGTGACAACACAGCAAAACTTCCTGTATAGAGCATCCAAATGGACTGCATATCATATGGTCCTCTCCAACCGCTTCTATGGAAACAGAGAGGGTCAGTTAATCATTTACAACTACCCCAGTTTCTCTTGACAATCAGTGTTAATGTTGTTTTCTCAGTCTCTTCTTTACTTTGTTATGTACGTTGTATGCAACTAATACACATCTCTATCTACTATGCCATAAGAGCTTTACAAGCACATTCAAACAAAGACACACAAAACAACTTTAAGCAACCAACATTTAAGATGATATATCATTGTGCCGTTGTATTCACCTGTCTTGACAGATCCCTTGTTACTGGCTGTGTGGTTCAGAATCTTACTGATTTGTTGCAGAACCATTGGGAATCCACAGATGCCCTCTGCATGGGGCACCTTGGGCTCAACCCTCAGTCCTGAACAGCAACAAGGTTTGAAATAAGAAGAAAAACAAAAACATCATTAATGAATCAGGGCTTCTGTGTTATCATTTTAGCCTAAATGCCCGACTATCTCCAGTCCTATTCACGGTTATGACTAATAACCTCCAATCAATTAAAAACATAAAATAATATACTATAGATTTCATAGCATATACTGTAGGTTGGTAATGTCAGCAGCTATCACAGAACTTTCAATGGTAGTTGGAGTGGAACAAATTGAGATGATAGTAGATAATAGTGATTGCATTTGAGGTCATAGTAGACACATGTATAAACATGATTGGTGAAGAAACTATTGATTTGGCTGACATAACTACAGTTAGTAGAGAGAGAATGTAAGAGAACACATAACCATAATAATATTAATAATAATTGCTAATTATGAAGGCTGAAATAGAAAATCTAATGATCTGAGGCAAAGTCCCAAAGATCACTGAGAGTTCCTTGTGAACTTGTGCGACCCGTACACACCCCGTGCTTCCAGGCTGCTATAGAGCCTGCGCTCTGCCGTGTCAAGCAGCTGCCTGGAAGTCTTCCAAAGCTGGCAGTGGCAGCAGGCCAGGTCAAATGCAGCCATGGCTGCCGGGCTTAGCTCCTTCACCAGGGTGTACAGGAGGCCAGAGGGCTCTGAACCACAGCGGCTCAACCAGTAGCCTTCTTCCAGTGAGGGTATAGGGTGGGCTGGTGTGCTGAGGAGTCTGTCTGCTATGTCTGAGATGGAGTAGAAGGCCATGCCTATAGAAGGATACAACAAGACCATGAGTTCTACATAATTACAATTACAATATAATTACATACAAAATCACACTTGTGTGAAGTGAGAGGGGTTCACCCCGGGGTGGGTCCCACATGGACCATCCAGAGCCCCAGGACTGACCCAGGGCTTGTACTGTAGTGTACTCTGTTCCACTTTACTCTGTGCTGTACTCTACTGGCCACTTTAGGTGTTGCACCTTTACAAGGGGCAGTTTCCAAAAGTGCTCTTTGAGAGTGTTTTTAAATAGCTTTTTATTAGTTTAGTTTTAGTTCGTTTTTACATTTAATCTTTAATCAATTAATCTAATACAGATTATTTTAGTTAGTTCTTTGAGCAGATTTGCTAGTTTTCATTTTTGGGAAAAGGGTTAGTTTTAGTTAATTTAATTTAGTTTTAGTTATTTTGTTTTTTTCCTACTTTGATTTATTTAATTGTCATGTAGCATTTAAAAAGATCAGAGTTATTAGAACTAATGCATTAGAAAAGATACCATTTAAAAACATAAACTCAGCAATAATAGTTTGGAAACCTAACTTTAGTCCATTACTTTGATAATACCAATTGGTATTGTGTTTTATGTATTTTTAATCATTGACATTTATCACCTGTACAACAAGGTATACATTGTAAGGACCAGAGACTTGTGGAATGAGCAATAGACTACTGCTAAGCATGTGTGTGGTGCCTCCACGAATGTGCCAGAATGGAAAATGGTTGGTATTCAACCCTTGCTTTAAGTTGCTTAGTAGACTGGATGATTGTACTATGCCATAACAACAAATTCTTACATTCAGTGTTATGGAACACAAGATTCTGAACTAAACCTAAAGGAACTAAAAAGGTTCATATAATAAATATCCAAAATGCATATAAATGTTGCAAAATAAAAATAAAAAAATAAAATAAAAATAAAGGTATTTTGTCTCAAATTTAACTTAGTTTTGTGAACACAAGACAATTTTACTTTAGTTATCATTTTTTTAATTGATTTTTGGTTTTTACGAGTTTTAGTTAACTGAAAATGTTTTTTTTTATTTTTTTATTTTTATTTTTTTAGTTTTAGTTAACTATTATAACCCTGATCTAGGGCAGAGGTTTTCAACCCATGGGCTGGGTTGGGTGAATGAATGAAAAATTGAATTTCAGAGTTTACCGGTACATAGTACACATACTACATGCATAAACTTTTACTTATGATTATATCTGTTTTTAGTATATATTTTCTCTACTGGTCAAAGCATTTCTGGGGGTCCCCAGCCAAAAACCTTGAAAAGTCCTGTTCTAGGGATTTACATTTCTTAATGGCTGTTGGTAGGGCATTTCACATTTTCATGACATAGTTAAGAGATCTTATTGAATCTTAAAATAGAACCTAGTTATCAAACACAAACACAAGGACTAATGTCATGAGATCTCTGGCAGGATGGTGCAACAACCACCAAAGTGAAACAGGTCATACCGGCTGCAGCTGCACTTCCAATGGCCTGCAGTGTAGAACGGCCACTGCTGCCCAGCCTGCTGCGTCCTGAAGCTGAAGCCACGGTGGTCCCCAGGCCCTCTGAAGAGGACGAGGAATTAGACACAGACTTGGACTCCATCTTCTGCTCAACCTGTCCCAGCTCTGTTAGGACCTCCTTGTAGCGCTCCATGAACACCAGTTCCCCGCCGCACGCAGACACCTCAAGACCGAACACCAGAGAAACCTGGTAGATAGGGACGAAGGAGATAGTACTAAGAAACTTAACTTGCCAACAGGGCTGAGTGCACAACATACTGTACATACTGAGTGCACATAAAATACTCTTCCTGGGCTGGTTTTGGGCTTAACAAGTTGTTCTCTTATGCACAAATTCAATAAATACAGTATAGTACATGCCTGCCTTTTCCAATCAACCACACTTACACTCATGAGAATGCAACTGTGAGATTGACAAGATTCGGCATGCAAGAAATTAATTACAGACCTATTTCAACTGTAATAGCACTCTTGATTTTAACAAAGGGCCAAGTTGTGACTGCCCCAATTTGTGTTGAATGCTGTTTTCCAAGTTCCCTGACTTGATCAACTGACAATGTATTCATGTATTTCATGAGGGGATACGTACCACCGACCATACATACACAAGTTCAAGCATTTGATCATGTTATGCTATGTAACAATCTTCATGACCCAATTTACGTTCACAATTTACGACCTCTACAGTGGTAATGTAACAATAAAATATGTATTCTACATGCTACAGAAGGCACACGCACGCACACGCACACACACCTTACCTGATGTGCCTCCATGAAGTTTCCCCGTCGGATGCAGGACATGAGCAGTGACTCTGGAGGGGACAGCATGGCTGGGACAAGCCAAATGTGTGGACTTCCACATGGACATGTCTCCCTTTCTACACTCCGTCCTGCTCCAGTACTTCCACTACCATCTGGTGGTCAGCAGACAAACATTTACCCACAAGTGACTGGAACCATATTGTCATATCAGTGGGTTGGGGGGGGGGGGGGGGGGGGCGGATGAACAAAAAAAGGGGGAGCATGCAATGTTTTATTTATTTTTCCTAATATGTGCATCACCTGAGGTACTGGTGCTAACTTCTCCGTTGTATCTTTCTGTGGAGCCTTGTTTCTGTAGGCCATGTCTCCCAGCTCTCTTCCTTCTCCTCAGGCTGGCATGGCTGCCGCTCTGCCCCAGAGAGGGAGAAGGCTGGTTGAAGGATGAGGTCTGAAGAGGCCTCTCTGGAACTGAGGACGTAGATGTACAGTACATTTAGTTATTGTCAGCAAGACATAAAAAGAATTGAACTGGTGAGAGGGAACATGCTTGTTGATTGTTAAACAAAAATTCAACACTACAACAATAACAAATGGGGAGCAGAGGTAATTAGTTGGGGAAAGCAAGTCGAGGTGGGATTAGAACGTGGCATAACTAAGCTTTAATGTGGGATTAACATAGGCTGAAAGAGACAGAGTGGCAGCTGAGATGATCAATTGAAAAAAGAGAACACTGAATCTATACCAGAAATTATTCACTCTTACCATTTCCACCACTATCCTGATTGCTGGTGATAATCTGCAGCCTCCAGTGAGCCTCGGCAGTGCGTTTGGTCAGCCTCTGCAGACGAGCCCCAAACGTCTCTACGGTTACAGAACACCCCAGGCTCTCTGCCACCTCTGCCTCGCCCACCAGCGCTCGTCCCTCCTCCTGTCCCTCCTGCTGCCCCACCACGCACAATCGCTCCAGGCCTTCCTTCAGCAGCTTCAGAAAACCTTTCATGGCACTCACATCCACCAGAAACCCCCTGCAGCCCCGAGTCAGGTGGCCCAGGTCCAGGTGGCCGTGTTCAGCAGTTCTTGCTGAGAATGTCCCAGGCTGCCGCTCCCTCCTGTCGTCCCTGATTGCATCCTGTTTGAGTTTACTTCCGGGTTCCACCGGATTCCTGGTTTCCAACGTGCCTTCTGTATGCGCAGTGCAACCCGTGTTCGTGTTCCCTTCTCTCTGGTTCTGCTGAGGGAGGAAATCGGTGTCTGACAGGAAGAGGAGGGAGAAGATGTTCTCCAGGAGTTCCAGGCGGAACATAGGGGGGACTGCCTCCAGGTACCGCTGGCACTCTGACAGGAAGTGCTGAAACAGTGGATGGTTACCTGGGAATAAACAACCAATTAGAGAGAACTGATGTAGAGCATTATTGTAAAACAAAAAGTGAAGCTGATACAGTGTATCTGATACATCATCTGATACATCAGTGACCATGAGACCAAACGTCAGTTTCTCAGATTTATCATCTATGAAGGTTAAACAACAAATTGAGCAAATTTACATCAATAACATAGTTAGGCCGGGTTAGCTCTTAGCAAAGTCCAATAACACCCACAAGGTCACCTTCTGAAAGGTAGCCCACCTTTTGTTTTAAACTGACACCAATCAAAAACTGAAACATGGGAGAGAGCATCCATACGTTCTGAAGCAGATGTCGAGGTCTGGCTTTGGTCCACTTCTGGTTCAGAGGGGTGCTGCTGCTGCATAGCCTCACATTCAGTGCAATTGGAGTATTGGTGTGCATTCACACAGAGGGCATAGAGGGCATACTTCATGGCACAGAAACCTTGAAACAGAACCACGTTCCTCTGTACAGCTAAGCTGGGAGTACTGGTGGACTCTGTGTCCTCTGAAATGGAAAAGATGCAATCCAGGTTAATTTACATGCAGGTTTTATTGTTTGCTTGCACTGCTAGAAAGAAAGAATCATGAAAGATGAGTGATTCTCACTGAGATATGGGAAACCCTCACCTGTTCCTGGTGGTTTTGGCAGTTGTTGCAGTAGATCCAGCACCCTGGGCTCCTCAAACTGAGCCAGAGGGGTCAGGGAATGCAGAATGTAAAGAGCAGAGTGATTGTCTAGAGTGTGAAGCTGTGCCAGCAACGCCTCCATGGAAATTACTCTGAAGTGAAAGGAGACATACAGTATAATGAAACAAGACATGGATGGGACAAATAAATCAGAATGTATCCAAATTATGTTAATCTTCAAATAAGGATAAAACGAGAACAGCTTACGGATTATTGTTTTTACACCACTCAAGTATTCCAAGCTGAGAGGACAAAACATTGGCGAATTCCTGCAGAACTGAGTCATTAGCCGGTGCCTAAGAAGAGGGCAAGCAGGACCATATTATCAGGCTCTGAACTGATTTCTGCTATGTGCTGTAGCTGTCCTGCCATGCCATATATTCCTCGTGCTGCATGTAGCCTGTACTCCTGTACTACAGTGAACGCTAAATATACAGTAGGACTTCTAGCTTAAAGATCATTCCACATTATATACTGTATACACTAGGCCTGACCCCAAATAGTCGACTAGTCGACTAGTCAGTCGGTAGGGGGCGCTGTCGACTGACAACCTCCCAGTCGAATGTCGTTTTTTTTTTTTTTTTTTTTTTTTTTTTGTACTCGTTTTTTTTAATCATTCCACTCTCGGGGTTGGGGTGGTTAATGTCTAACATAAACAAATGAACAGAGAGAGCCTATTGTTGAAGTGCTGTCAGATTTAACTGTCAGTAAAAAGTCCGACCGTGCACTTGATCTCACAAACGCCCAGTGAGAACAGCAGAGGACAAGCCAATGATAACCCAGGTCCCAGACGGAGCGGATATGAATGCATCGCTGTCCGGCTGTATTCTTTGTCATTTCTTGTTCAAAATGTTATAACGTTACTGTTTTATAGGGAAGAGAATTGCTTATTTGCTTATTTTACTATCGCTGTACCGAGGACATGTCTGTGCTGTGCGAGTCTGTGCTGCTGCTGCTGCTGCGGCGGGCGGCGGCGTCCTCCTCCTCCTCCCCGCAGTCTGTCTCAAAGAACGCGGCTATGATCGCTTATTTGCTTATTTTTTGGAACCACGGCACAAACACCTAAAGTTCACCACCAACGTGATGAGAGGAGCCGTTTGTGAACATGTCACTGCTTTCTTGTCAAATCTCGAGCTCCGGTGTGCGCGCTCTCTTGTTGTCGGCTTACGTTACTGTTTTCAGGTCCGGGTATAAAATTTCACAATAGGGGGGGCAGGCGAAAAGTTTAAGCGACTAGATTCCGGAGATTTAGGGCGTTTAGGGGGGCATTCCCCCCCTGTGCACAGCCTTTTATCCGGCTCTGCAAATGCTTCCCAAAAAAAAGGAAATAAGAAAGAAAGAAAGAAGGCGATCCACAGACGCTCTTTCCCCTCCCTCAACCCTCGTGGATTACGGTATATATGGATTATATCTTTGATAAAATACTGCAAAAGGTACACAGTGACAGTAGCCTAAGTTAACATCGATTCTCTCAGAACACATGCACACGGCTGCGTTGTGAGGCGTATGGCAACATTTTGCGTTGGTTCCCGCGGGCGCCGCGGGGTAAAGAAATAATAATAATATTAATATTAATGTTAATTTTGCCCGCGGGGGGGGGGGGGGGGGGGGGGGGGGGCTCATTCGACTGGCAGTCGACTAACGGCACATTTATTCATATTAATTTCGACTATAGAAATCCTTAGTCGGGGACAGGCCTAGTATACACACTTCCACAATAATAGTATACATACTATTATTTTAACTTCACAGAAAACTACAATCATTCGCTGAAGTAAATATTAATTTGAGACAAACTACAAACAAAATTTCAATCATAATAAACAAAAGCGTTAATTTTACCATCATATGATCAAAGATGAAATAGAAAATTGTAAAACAGAACCAAAATATAGGGGTGTTTGAAAAAACATTTCTAGAGGATGCCCTGACCTGCTCGTGGTGAAGGATGTTTAGCAGGGTCTGAGCTGAGCTGAGGCTGCGGCATTGAGTCCAACCCAGCAGCAGCAGAAGGCGACACAGTGGCTGGAACTCTAATCTCAGCATGTCTTTTAACCTGGAAAACTCCTCACGTTTTATCAAGTCCAGTGCAGTCACCTGGGGAGAAGAAGATCTGCTTTAAAGGGACAATCCGCTATAAATTGAAGAGTTGAAATTCACAAGTTCTGGGGTTGTGATGAGAAGACATTAGACAGCAAAAATAGATTTGATGGGGTCGGGGTTTGCTTTTCTACACACAAAAACATTTTGAGGCAGCATGATACCATTTATCCACGGGTTTATTCTGTGTTGTTTAAAAGTATAAATGTAGACACAGCTATATTTGGTTTTATTTAATTTTTAAAACAATGACATTCCAGGGATCACAACATGTTGTGAGCCCTAACAACACTTTACCAGACCTGATGAATGTCAATTGTGGCCAATAGTTTATCAGATATATTATAAATACGTGTTCTTACACAATGTAAGACCATTCAATATTGTTACACTTAATGAAAGGATTTACATCACGCTATTATACATTTATGTTTTTTAAATAAACTTGAAGTTAATTTCAACTGATTTTGAAGAGTTTCAATGACATATACTGCATATATGAGAACGAGAGGAACAATGTACTTTTAAGTGACACTGCAGTCCTATTTGGGTCCAGAATCTTAAAGTACTTACCACAACCTGTTCAAGGAAGTGCTTCCCACTGCTAAGGCACTCAAAATAGATGATCTTCCAAGCGGATGGCCGATCACTGTGGCAACACAAGCTGAGCACTAGGTTCTCTGCTTCAGGAAGGACCACTAAGGGCGTGTTAGAAATACATAGGAAACAAAAGGAAAGATATGATGGCATATAGAGAAGCATCAATATAATGAGACTTAGCTCAAAATGAGATTTGGAAGGATCTTTTGTGTTGATTTAAAAAAAAAAAAACATTTTATATACAAAATTGGGTTAGACTATTGTTGAAAGGGTGTCATTAGTTTTCTCAAAACAAACAACAGTTCTTTATGAAACCGAATTGTAAATAATTAACCATCTGAATATTATTATATATATAGAGAGAGATGGTGCCCATGTTCATGTGGTCTGTTGTAGAAGTATGCAGTTAAGATCGGTAAGTGCATACTTCTTTAAACACTACAGCTGTTTATTGGAGAGGATAGCACCCCTCAAAAATAGGTAAGGGCCTACTGGCAGCATGTACTCTATAATTGAATACAGCTTGTCCAAACAAAAAGATATGCAGACACACGGACAGACTTATAGATATATTTGTAGACATCCTACAGCCTAAAGTCATAATCAAGTGACATTGTGCTGTCACATGTAAATCTATGCAGACCACAGAAGGAGAAGTGATCTTCACTGACAGCAACAGTCGGATGAGTTACTTCCTTCACCTCTTGAGGCAATAAACAAACGCAATTTAAACTAATATTGTTGTGAAACTACAGGCTCAATGACCACCTCAGTTCAAAATGCAACACAAGAAAAGGAACTTAATTGCATGATCATTGACATTTTACCCATAGCATGGATTTGATTAGGCAGGGTTGCTTGCCTAAGTGCAAAGACCTTGGGGTTGTGTGAGATCAGGATTTTTCTCAAACAGTGATGGCAAGAACTGTGTGTTCATGAGGAATTTAAGACTTCATGGCTTTCTCTCTGAATCAGTATCTGGTAAATGTCAATTGCAGCCTAAATGTTAAATATAAATAGAACAGAAGGCATATAATTGCAATTATTACGTAGGCCACAGGGGGAAACAAATACATGTTGTAAATACTGATCAAACCTTGGGTTTCAGGTGTGCTTTTCAGAAAATTGTCTCTCTGAAGCCGCAGAGCGGTGGTGCAGTACTGCGACACAAGAGAGCTGCACTGAGGTCGCAGCAATGCACTCAGTACCCTCTCTTCCTTCAGAGGGCCATCTCTGCTCGCCCATAGCGCCTCACACAATGTCTCAAAATGCCCCCCGCCTCTTTCAGAGCTCCATGGCATCACAGACAAGACAGTGCATGTCTCCTCCACCCACTCCTCCACTCTGTCAGGATCCCTCTCTGGTTTTCCGACTTTCTCCAGCAGGTACTGGATGAAGGTGTGCTGGAGAGTCTGGTCCCCTGTGCTGCCTCCCAACATGTGGCCCTGCAGAAAAATGCAGACAGTGCTGAACTGGAGTATATTTTCTTTTCTATACACATAAAGGCTTGCCTTGGCCTTAGTTCACCATCAACCCCCAACATGAACAGTTAAATGAAGTGCAACATTATTATAGGTAGTAGATCTGTAGAATATCGTATGCAGTGTTGGTCTATATTACTTTGGAAAGTAACTTCTTTACTTTACTCGTTACCCCTTAGACAAAGTAATATCATTACTTTACTTATTACTGGAATCAAAGAGTAATATATTACATATTACGTTATTACTTTCCCAAGTTCTCAACTCCTACATTTGAAAAAATAGAGATGTACAACATAATCTATTTAGCGAGCTCTTTTTAGAACTGAATCCAATTTATTGTAATAATAGTAGTCTCTTTGCCTCTTTGACTTTTTAAACTTTTTCACAATTGTTTTCAAAGACAGTTGAGGTCTTGTATTTAAAAATAAATACAAAATATAGCAGCAAGCGATTTGTAGTGTACATAACTGTGCGCAGGATGCAACGTGTGGACTGGATCTACAATCTAGTGCACATCTCTGTTGTTACAGTTCCTGTCGATAGCTTGTAAATCTGTTCTATTTTTGCATGCAACAACAAGCTCATTTTAAAAAGTAACTTGGCGTTACTTGCAAAGTAATGCGTTACTTATTACCCATTTTTGCAGAGTAATCTCGTTACTTTACTTTTTGGAGCAAAAGTAATAATATTACAGTAATATGTAATCTAAAATTAGTTACTGCCCAACACTGATCGTATGTTCATCAAATCATTCACTACCTGTAAGAACTGTGCCAGTGCGTGAGCTAGTCTGGGCTTCTTCCTCTCCAGAAGGTCCTGGAGGCAAGACTCAACGCAAACATCTGTTGTCCTGGATGCTCCTTTTAGCTCACATTGGATGTCTAAAAAAGCCTGGTGCAGCTCCTGGTGAAAGAGAATGTTTGTTTTTGTTATGCTTGTTCCAGTCATAGAATATTATAAAACCAAGGTTATGTAGTCAGAATCATTACACATGAATTTATCTTTATGACCCAATAAACAACTTTTTTAAAGACTATACCAGTGACTTCTATTGTGTGGCTGCTTTTATCACTTATGCTTGAGTGAATACAAGCTGTCACACAATTTTACCCTTTTATAATAAAACGACCAAAGTCTGGATACAAGGTTTGAATGTGGTTCTTATAACATCTGCAAGTGATGTGATAACAGACCAGAACATTAAGCTAACCTTGAGAACAGCCTCTGGAACTTTCTCCTCAACCAGCTCTTCCAGGAGCAGCATGAACTCAAGCTCTCTCTGGACCACAGGAGAAACCTACAGGATAACATCAGAATCCAGTTCTTATGGAAAGGCAGGTGATACCAGTGTGGACAGTGGTCCAGTGATGAACCAGTAATGTAATTAGTAGGGTAACCTCATTTATATTAGTAGTTTGTGGTGCAGAGCATTAAGGCACAGTGCTACACATACAATGGTCTGTAGTCTGTACGCTTATCAATCCACATGGGAACGACATTAAGCGACGACATTAAGCTCTCCCTACCAAGGAAAGGGAGAGGGGAAGATTACTGTGCAATCTTGTGCTGGTGATAAGTGTGATCTATCTAGTGTCCTTGAAACATATTTTATCTCCCTGAAGTGCTATATGCATTGGACCTAGTTGCTTGTAAAGCATTATAACATTTATTCTACAAATGGTGCCATAAAAACAAAGAATGGTTTAATAATGTGTTCATACATTCATGTCATTGTTGTTGGCCTGTTCATGTGGGGAACAATGCTCATATTCAAGGATGACAAAAAGGGGAACATGGTCAGGGCACAAATATACAACAATTTATAATTTCATAAATGTACCTGCTCGTTTGTCAGTTTCTCCAGAACTTGAAGCCAAAACCAGGCCAGTTTGTGCGGACTGCCCACAGACTCCCATCTATCAAATTAACAACCACAGATATACAGTAGTAACATCATTATCATCATCATTTATAACTTATTGGGCTTTAATATTGAATTCAAAACATAATGGCAGCACAGCAATTCTGAAAAACGTAGCTCATATTGTGAGCTTGCAGACAGGCTAACAAATAAAAAATGTTTTTCAAGATAGTAAAAACAAAAGGAAAAGTTTAGGCAGGAGTTTAGCCTGGATGATAATAGATGTTCAACTCCCAAAGGGAATTTAATGCTGGATATAGGAGTGACTAGCATCCCTCAAAAAAGGACACATTGGGTATACCCTCCTCGTCTTACCATCAAGCAGTTACTCACTTAAGAATGTAGGGATGGGAGACAATGGCTTTGACAATGTCCCGTAGCTTTGCAGAGAGCCCTCCAGTTGAGTTGGCAAGCTGTGGCACACAGGCACTGGCCAGCTCCCACTCTCCATGCTGCAAGCACCGAGTGAAGTACCCAAACAGCTCCTGGAGGGATTCCTCAGCCTCACATCCTACAGGATGCATTGCCACACTATCGTGGCACTCCCTGTGTTCACCGTGACACTCCTGTGTTCACTGGTCACACCAGTGTTATCCCCTTTACTACTGGGTAGTGACAGAGTGCTCTTGAACTTCCCTCATCTGTAAAGAAAGAATAGCCGCTTCTAAACTCAAACACATACAATACGTAATCGCAGCATAGAGTTTATAGACGACATAAAAAGATGCCAATGTCACAACAACTATGGCTTTTTATGAAACAAAGTCTTAACTGAGACAAAGTGGATAGTCCAAGCTATCTGCATTCAGCACAGGTGCAACATTGTTCCGTTCATCATCCTTTACGATCAGACTTTTTCTGTTTCATGAATGGGCTGTGTCCATGGAGGGTACTGCAACTTGAATGCAGATGGGCATTTATAGCATTTAAGTAAGTTGCTTGAGGCTAAAGGAAGAATAACCTATTATGTCCTCACAGACTGCTCAGTGTTTAACTCTGAGTTACAAATGGATGACACAGAATTGTGTTGTGCTTCCTCGGTCCACAAGTTGGTACACTAAATATTATTTTTTCGCATAGGTGTGGGGTTGATTCACATTCTATGACAAAAGGTCTAAAAGTAATTTAATACAGCAAAATACTCAACAGCAGACAATCCCTGTTTAGTTTACTTTAGAGATTCGAGTCGAGAACTTGAAAATTTCTTTAAAGGTAAATGAACGTTACTTTTACTAGGATTTTCATTGGAGATAAACCAATTTATCTTTGGATCTGATGAGGTAAATACATGTCATGTTCCATCATTTCCTAAAGTGCATACAGTAAAGTACATACAGTACAGATCTGACAGCTAGCATTGCTTCAGTACTTTGCTACTGTTAGCCAGACTTAATAGACTTGACATAAACACGCTAGATAGAGTGGAATCACGACGTACATGATATTTAACCCATATTCAACAAAGTCACTTACTCATTTCCGCGGATAGTTCTTTATTTCTCAATCTATCTGCACATTCTCCTCCTCTTGTTCTCTCTCTTCATCTGTTATGCTAGGCGGCTGCAGGGTGCCTAGGGTAACGTTTTGCCTTTGACATTATTAAAGACGCTTCTTACAGTAAATGTAACAATTGTATTAATTCAAATATTCTCAAAATAACATTTGTGTTGTGTTGAGTTTGTCTTTAGCGCCATTGAAATTATTACTATTGTTATTATCATTGTTCGTACAACTTTTCTTTTCAAAGGGCAAAACATTACAAAATATCTTCGTAAAGGGCAACAAAAATACCCTATGGAAACTAGACGCACGCTAAAGAGGGTCATGTGACAAAAGCAGCTGATTCCCCTGTGCTGGTTGGTGCAAAGGTTGAGAGGAGAAGAAGGGGCGTTCCATCCAGATTTGCAGGATTATAAAACACAACTTTCATTTAGTTTAATTTAATCTATTGTTTATTAAGCAAAGCACCTTTTTTGTTTGCTGCCCTGTAGTACTACAATTCAGATTATGATACAATCACATTCAGGAAATGCAATATTGTTGAACAATAGTACTGTATTAATATTGTGATGATTTAAAACGAAAAACTAGGAGGCAAGTTGTCCCGACCAAAGGCATTAATTAGTTAAACACCATTGACTTATTGTATCAGAGTCACTTCTGAAAAGAATATACAAACCTCAATGGTTCTTAATATAGTACTAGTTAGACTAGAGTTTTTGTTTGTACAGGCCAGGTGTGCACTGCATGGGTGACTGTGGCGTTCTCACTTCTCTTTTGCATATATGGGATCAACTGGCCATCTGTAGAGACTCAATTATTTATTGTCATTTTAATTTAATTAAAATGCATACAATAGTAGGCTATATACAATAGTACAATAGTATTTGGAATGCTATATCTTTTCTTTGTATCTCTCTCTCTCTCTCTCTCTCTCTCTCTCTCTCTCTCTCTCCTCTCTCTCTCTCTCTCTCTCTCTCTCTCTCTCTCTCTCTCTCTCTCTCTCTCTCTCTCTCTCTCTCTCTCTCTCTCTCTCTCTCTCTCTCTCTCTCTCTCTCTCTCTCTCTCTCTCATCTCTCTCCATCTCTCTCTCTCTCTCTCTCTCTCTCTCTCTCTCTCTCTCTCTCTCTCTCTCTCTCTCTCTCTCTCTCTCTCTCTCTCTCTCGCACGCACGCACACACCCTGGCATCCTTTGTGCTAAATGTAGGAGCCTGTCTCTATGACAACGACAGGCGGGGTTTGCCAGCTGGGAGGCACAGAATTAATCAACTCTCTCACTGGCATCGTATCGTATCAATTCAGATAGAATATCCTCCTGCACTGACTGGAATGGAAGAAAACGATAAGAAACAAAATGTATGTAACGAGGTATCTGCCAGGATGCAGCTTTTTCCCCTCTGCATGTGAGCCTTTCTTTAGAACGTAAATGCATGGCTATAAATTGTTTAATTACGTTTTTATGTCCTTCAATCGCGGTTTAACAATAAAACACGTTTGTCGGCTCGTTCGTTCAAGGACCGCTCACCTGTGGACGTTTTAAAGACGCAGACAAGGCTTCGTAGCAGCTGAATAGTTGTAGACTGTAGCCTGAAATGCAGACAACAGACAGCCGCTACCAGGCCCCATGGCGCTTATTTATAGGCGTATAACCTGCAATGATATAAAATACCGGTAGGCTAACTGTGGGTTGAGACTGCCACGTGCTTTGTGTCTACTCCATCCTGTGTCGATGCTGATGCATGTCTGACGTTTATTTCCTTTTGTTTTACAGGAGGAGTATATTGGAGAAATAAAAGGTGGGCTGCGGCCTTCAATGAAATTGGTTGTTATGGGAATTGTTGACCAAAAACCCCAGAGGTTAGTAGCCAAATATATAGCCTATCCTACACCTGTTTCATGTAGGCCTAATGTGGTGTAAAGCGGCTCTTTAATTGTGCACCATTGCATTCACCACCCTGCAGCTGAAGTCCCTGGTGCATGTTTGGGGGAAATACCTTTGCAAGCGCATTGCTTAATTATAGGCTAGCAGCCTTTCAGTGAGTGTGGGAGAGTTGCAAATCCGAAGAAATCATAATAATCACAATGGAATCTCCCTGAGAGATAATACCGACACGCGCGCGCGCACACGCACACAGTTAAGGTTAGGTTAATATGCGGGGTATAATTGGTTGGAAATAATTGCCCTTAAATAATTCATAATTCTTAAATTTTCATAAACTAATGTTCATGATAAAAAAAATTCTAGTCTGTGTCTCATAGTTGGGCCGAATGCAGTTCAGACAGTTCAGAGGTGTCCAAACTTCCCCTCCCATGAGACAAAGACTGAGTAAAAAGAAATTTGCCATTTTATCATGAATATTGGTGAGGACGAGTTGAAAAGTGGTGAAGTGGTCCTTTAACAGCCAGACAGATCAATCAAGGGAACATAGACCTACTTATCTGTTTAGCCCTGTAGTTATTTGTATTTTATCTTGTCTGAGTTTGTGTTTGTGCTTAGTGATAGGCTAAGTCTTGCATGATGCTGGCCAGTGGCCACCACCATGTGTTACCCAAAAAATCAGCCGCTGAAACATAATGTGCTCTTCATTTTCTAAACAGCATCATGGCAGTCAGAGCATGCTGGGTTAAGATTGAATGCAGACTGCAGAGCTAGGCTACTAATAATTTGACATGCAATGTGAATAAATGCAATATAGCATTGGAAAATGAAAGACAGTTATGCATTGACAAAATGGAAAGCAGCAATAGTATTCAGTCTACCATAATCTAATTTAGTGTGCTACTCAGCCCCAGGTTTTTGCTATAGTACTTTTTGTACAAAAATATATTCCAATGAAATGTTGACCATTTCCAGTAAAATCCAGGAGATGTCACCGTTACTGCCTGAGCTGCTGGGTCAGAGCTCTTAGTCAGAATTGAACTTGCATAACCAAGATGTTTTGCAATTTTGCCAGCTATTCAACATTGTGATTGTACTGGCTAGTTCCCAGGTGCCATTTGTGTCTGTGGTTAAATTGAGAAATCTCCAGGGGTGTGTGTGTGTGTGTGTGTGTGTGTGTGTGTGTGTGTGTGTGTGTGTGTGTGTGTGTGTGTGTGTGTGTGTGTGTGTGTGTGTGTGTGTGTGTGTGTGTGTTTACATATGTACTTGAGTGTGTGCTTGTACAAGTCTGTTTTTGTTTTACTTTCTACTTTCTTAAGGTTTGTCTGTCTGTCCAGCACAGCATGCTCTGTCTGCTGTCTCTGCTCAAGATCCATTTGAGTTGAATTCTGCATCTGGTATCTAACCACTTTATATGTATTTGTCCAGCATTGAGGTGACTGTATCCAGTGTCCCGCAAGAGGAACAGACAGAGGGAGATGTTGGTCTTCAAATGAAGGTCAGCTTTATGGACAAGGCCATCCAGCGCAACGCTCGCCTGGCAGGGAAATGGGGACCCTCTGAAAACACCCTCTCCTTCTTCCCTTTTGCTGCTGGAGAATCCTTTAAGGTAAATGTAATGTGCACATGGTCTCTGCACTAATTGTCGCAGCATCTTCTTATGGTCTTGTTCTGGCACATGGCGTCATATGGATTGCCTTCAATACTGTATACTGTAGGTGATCAAAGAATTAAGCTAAACATTGAAGTGATTTGGCAATAGCTGTGGAATCCAGGGGAACTTAATAACTGTAACCTAAACACCATCAAATCTAAATGCACAAACAGTAAAGTTACAGGTATAAAAATAATACAAAATGATCCGAATGGTCCTCCATTCAAAAGTGAGTTAACTCAAAAGTGAGCACTCTAGAGTACATACTTTCATTGTAGATATTCTACTGTTAGACGGATGTTAGGTTCTTTGATTCTTGACTATTAGATGACCGTTCAAGTTGACTATGATAACCTGCAAAACAGGTTCTGTTTCAGCCAGTCAGTCCGTCCGTCACGCCTTGTGAGATGCATTGTACACTCAAGACACTGCCTCAGCTGCCACTCTTAGATCTGCATGGAGCTGACCTCATCAAACTCTGTACACTCAGTATATGGCTGTAGTATATTAATTCCATATATAATATTCTGACTGCCCATTAATAGACGGAGGTTGCTTTTGCCTTCAGGGCATCATGTTGGTTTAATTTAACGTTTGTAATTAATTTGATGTAGTGCCATGTGTTCTTGCTTAATGTAAATCGCTCTGGATTAGGAGTGTCAGCTAAATGCCTAAATTGAAAATTGCTATTGTTTTTGTTATAATACAGGATGTGCATGTAACATTATCATTATACCTCTATTCTCAGATGGAGATTGTTTGTGAGCACCAGCAGTTTCGTATCTTAGTCGATGGTCAACCCCTATGTGGTTTCACACATCGCTTCTTCCCGCTTGCATCTCTGACTGCTCTGAGAATCTTTGGAGATCTACAACTCACAAAAGTGGCCTAAGGCTGCCCCTGACCCTCAGATGGAAGATGAAGCGATGTTTTTTTTTGTTTAGGGACAACAGAATTAGAATAGTGCTACCTTAATTGTGTATAAATCAATCCATACTGAAGAAGTTTTCTTAAGTTACAACTGGCTCGTAATCATGTGTTAAGACAAAGTGCCTTCACTAGATTACCTGTTCGGAGATTTGAACATGCTTATTGAATGTAACGGTCTTCTTGAAGTCCGATGTCCGTTGATTACTGAGATCTGACCTCAATTTGCGCAATGCCCCCACCCCCACCCCCACCGAAGACATTTAAAATGTCTTTGGTGGGAGTGGTCTAAAATTAAAATATGACAATGCTTGAAGCTGAATGTTTCTGAAATCAGAATATCCAACACTACAGACTGTAATTATTTTACCTATGAAGTACTGTAACTGTTGTAATGTTCAACCAAGTATAGCCTACATTAGTGCATGCCTGTAATATAATTTAGTATGTTAAGGGGTACTCCACTTTCAAAAAAACTTTTGGTCATTTTATGGTCTACTCAGCCTCATGTGAACACACCAGACAGTTTATAAGTTACTCCTTTCAGTTTTTAGATATTTGATGTTTATTTTAGCGCCTCCAGCTCCTTCCCATAGAAACCCATTATAACTTAAAACTCCATTTTAACCATGACAGATTATTCGAAAACAACCAATCTTTTTTCTGGTGACTCATATTGTCCTCGGAATACGTGAGAGGACCGTGGAATTTCATTTACAGTTTTTATTTATTTTTTAAATATTGTTTTGGAAAATGTAGCCGCCTCCATATTTGGGAAGGCCTACCCAAATGAATAAAACAATATTTTAAAAATCAATAAAAACTGTAAATGAAATTCCACGGCCCTCTCACGTATTCCGAGGACAATATCAGTCACCAGAAAAAAAAATTGGTTGTTTTCGAATAATCTGTCATGGTTAAAATGGAGTTTTAAGTTATAATGGGTTTCTATGGGAAGGAGCTGGAGGCGCTAAAATAAACATCAAATATCTAAATACTGAAAGGAGTAACTTATAAACTGTCTGGTGTGTTCACATGAGGCTGAGTAGACCATAAATTGACCAAAAGTTTTTTTGAAAGTGTAACACCCCTTTAAGTCGTACTTAATTTGCCTTCAAAGGGGATACAGACAATTTGGGACAAAACAGCTTAAAGTGTCATTAATGTACCGGTAGTTTGCACTTTTGTTATTGTCATCCCAACACAGGGTTGTATACATTTCTAACTACCATGACACTTTTTATGTCAATGTTTCATAATGACTTATTTGACTGCAATAAATCATGTCATTTTCTTTTTCAATGTGTTTACATCTACTGGTTGATTAGAACACAAAGTAACATAAATCACTACACCTAAAGTCTCAGGGGACTGTGTCACACATTTATAGTTATCTTTTCCCTGTACCATACTCAAGCATTCTGGTGACTATATCAAAAAAGACAAAATGCAAAGGGGAATTGACCAACACAGTTCCTCTTACTTCATACTTGTGGAGACCCCTATGAGTAATCCTATGAAGTAAGACAATTATATCTTTGTGATAAAAAGGTTAAAGAAAATTGCTCCCTTGAGCAGAAGAGAGGTTGAATCACCAGCTGTTCACTATGAATCACATGGTCAACATAGTAACATGCTGACAAAAGAGGAGAGGCTAGCATCAGCTTGTGGAGTGGGTGTGTTCCCCTTTTCCAGGAGAGCTGCCAATCTGTATGATTGTGAAAAACACAACCTGGGGCATTAGTTGTACTTGCCTGTATTCGGGAATCAGGACTCAGTGTTAAGAGTAAATAACAATGAAGTAAGTAACAATGAGTAAATAACAATGAAGCTCAATGAAGAAAACATTTAATAATGGAAAAAATGCATATACAAAATAGATTGCCATCTCATCAGATTTACTCAAATTTACTATTCAATTGCATTTAGATTGCACACTTTGCTATTGCTATGGTACAACATTCACAGAATGTATGGATTCAGTTCAAAATAGGTTATTTTAGGTCTGTTTTCTGATCGCATCTATCCAGTCCATCTTGTCCTGGTGGGTTGGAGCCTGAATGAAGTAATGTGTGTCTGACTGTGTGATGATTTTAAACAGGTTGCCTTGAATGTTGCCTTTCACTCCTGCATGGAAAAGATGCAGGAATATTCAGTAATGTATAGCTGCTTACTGTATTTTGCTTTATATTTCCCTCTACACCAAGTTTCTTCACCAAAAATACCCCAATGCTAGCAGGCACTTACATGAACATGAGTCTAAGGGACGGAACCAATGTTCTGCTGGGCCATAAAAATAAGTCATTGTTGTAATTCAATACCATGCCACCACTTCCATGTCCCTTTCTGCACTTTAAAAAGAGAGAAGTCTGCATACAGACTCAGCTCCAGTGCATCATTTACCAACATCTAAAAACTTTTGTCCAAGACAGGCCTGCACTTTACAGTGTTTATTTCATGTATATGTCATGAGCATGTGTATTTTCAGTCCTAACACAGCAAGGCAGACAGAAAGCTTCCCATTTAAGGACAAACAATCCTTGAGCATGGCCTTAATTACTCCAGTGGGCTCATTCCACCCCTATTACTTGAGGCTGCACCTATGACCGAGGCTGAGGCTGACTCACCTGAGGGAACTCCGTTATCATCCAGTGCTGAGACCAGACAGCCTCGCAGACTGAATCCGCCTACAGGGCTGACATCATCCTGAGAGGTGACATCATAAGACAGGAAACGGATGCGTCAGAAAACAAACACATTCACAGACAGTAGCACAAACAAATAGGTCAGTTACCACATGGCAGAAGTTAAGATGATGATGTTGAGTAATAACTATTAGTATTATCTATTAAGTGATTTGTGTGCTCACCCTGCTGGGATCATAGTAGTGGAGGTAGGCAGGCTCTGAACGCAAGACAAAGAGTCGCACCTTCCAGTTCTTTCTCTTGTGTCCCTAAATTTGTGATTAAGCCATATAGCAAAAATAATAATAATGTGAATACATACAGCATGCTAAGCGCTAAACTAATATAATATATTATTATATATATTATAATATAATCTATATATAGATTATATTATAATATATATCTATATTATATATATATATTATAATATAGATTTGAACATACCTGTTTTAACAGATAACCCCTTCTCATCACTTTCCCACTGACCTCGACGGCTGACAGAGTCGTCTCTGCCTTCACACTTCCTCTTTTCGTAAAGCTCTCAGACTGAGGAAACATGAACAACTAGATCAGCACTCGGTAGAGTGCATACTTGTGCGTTGCGCTCATGTAGGCCATGGCCTACTTGAGCCAACCACGCACCGATCGCTTAGCTTGCGCCTGCTCTACTCACGAAGTAATAAAGCAATGAATAATATAGTACATTATACTAATATAGTATATAATAATATACTATAAAGTAAGTTCTTTATAGTATAATATTATATACTATATTACTATAATGTACTATGTTATTCATTGCTTTATTATTTCGACTGGCTGACTGACTGTTGCACACAGACTTCTACACACCATAAAATCACCATGGTGGACAGTACAGATCCAGTCAACGCAATCAGGTGGACCACTGGTACTTACAAAGCTGTAAAGCGCAGTGGAGTCATCCATGAACTGTTCTACGATTCCCACACTGCGGATGGCGTCTAGACTCCTCTGTCCTATAGGCCGTAAAAAGCCTTCCTCCAGCAGGGCAGAGGCCAGGGTTACTCCCTCCACACGGGTCAGGACTAACTCCATAAATACTAGCCAGTCCACCACTGCTGAACCTTTAAACAGAGATATGAGCATGAGCAAGCAAATATATTACATTATGCTCATGCTATACACATTAATTTACACACACACACACACACACACACACACACACACACACACACACACACACACACACACACACACACACACACACACACACACACACACACACACACACACACACAGAGAACAGGGCTGATAAAAGTCGTACACAACATTAGCCTACCTAAGAAGCAGTTGCTGTAGGTACTGCCTTGCTCCACATGGTTGGTCAGCTTGATGCCACTGTGGATGTCATACATGGAGTCTACCACCTGACTGGGACACAGAGCAACCAGTTGTCTGTTTACATTTGCTGCTGAGCCATAGTGTCTCACAGAATAGAATATAACATTATAAGTGGCTAATATTACAGCGTTCCATAGGCTACAAGTATGTAAAGTATCCCTTTGTCTTTATAGTTTAGAAGAAATAGGAATGACAGAAAACATGTTGCCACATTTAAGGCAAGTGGGTATTTGTAGCTGGAGGTATTCAAGCGTGTGTGTGAGTGTGTGTGTGTGTGTGTGTGTGTGTGTGTGTGTGTGTGTGTGTGTGTGTGTGTGTGTGTGTGTGTGTGTGTGTGTGTGTGTGTGTGCATGCAGGTGGGGGGGGGCTTTGGGGGGGGGTTTGCTTCGCACTTTGGAAGAGTGCTTGTTTTTTGGTTTCAAATCCAGGTGTTAACATGAGAATGGCTTACTTCAGACTGAGGTTGTTGAACTGTAGTGATTTAGATATGGTGGGCTCTGCTTGACTTTGGGGCGCTCCATCATCAGCCGTCCGGAGTTTCTCCACTGCAACAGTGATGGCTTCTGCCCACTCATCTCGTTTCTCCCGAGAACAAGATTCGAGGAAATGCTCCACAGAACTCTGTGTCTGCAGCTTAAATACCAGCTAGGAATAGAGATTGCATCCAAGTGCCAAAATACGTTAAAACAATTTGAAGAAAAATAGTGGCTTGGAATAAATTGCATCTTGACATTAGCACTGTTATTATGCATAATGCATGTGCAGTCATGTTTTCACAGATCTGCAACATTCAGGCAGAGAATTGTCTGAACAAGTGAGAGGAGATCATAAAACATGACACCACGCCTACAATAAATTGTTCAGAAAGAATAAAATGTCTACTGTGTATAGTAATGCATTTACAATATTACATTTGATAGAAAACCCATATCCTAATCTGTTACAATGAAAAGTGTCCCATGTGAAGGCTCACAATAGAAATGAATTTTTTTATATATACAGTATAAATTAAGTGTTTTGAATGGTGTTTTGCCGCTTTAATGCCTGCATAACTGTGTTGTATATATATACCAAAAATACACCAAAGCAAGATATGTATAGTCACCAAAAACATAGTGTATTTAAATGGTTCTTATTCTAAACTTTAAAATTATAACCATTTAATTCCACTTTAAGGTATTATCAAGAAATAATAATAATTACTATTACCCTTATTATTATTATTACCCTTATTATTATTACCCTTATTATTATTATTACAGTCTATGATTAGTACTACTTACACATTACACAATGAGCACAATCAATTCCCAATGAGCACAAGATCTAAAAAATGTGTTTTTTTTATCTAAAGGTTTTTAGAGGTCTAATCTAAGATTAGACGTGTATTAGACATCTAATAAACATGAAATGAAATGAAATGAAATGAAATGATTCCTTGTTTACCCAGGGTGAACGGACTAAGCTTTGAAAACTTGTTTACAGCCGTGCCCTGCATATTTCATAGAACATTTCATGGTTGGGGTTCAATGCCTTGTTCAAGGGCACTTCAGCGGTGGTAATTTTAACGTGCCGGTCCGGGGATTCGAACTGGGGACCTTCCGGTATCAAGACCGATCCCTAACCGTTCGGCCACTGCTCCCCCATCTAGCTACATCTATCTTAGATTAGACATTGATTAAATATCTAATCAACCTAATCTAAGACTAGACCTAAAAAAAAATCCATTTGTAGTTCTTTAGTTTTAGACATAGCTTTAGATCACAAGATAGCCTACATAACAGTTCAATGATGATAACTCACCGGCCGATTATCATACTCCAGAAAAGGACAGGTAATCACACAGTTCTTCAACATGATTTTTCCACGTTGGCAGGAGTCCCTCTTGCCACCTTCATATTTATAATACAGTAACTTGTCTGGCATCAGTACAAACCAGCGAGCCTTCCAGTTGTGTACAAGATGACCCTGAAAAAAAGGAATTAATTAGCCTATGTTAGATCAAATTATAGCCTAAATGTTGAACCATTGCCCTTTCAAAAACTTTTTTTTACCCTTTTCACCAGGAATCCCTCTTTCAGAACAGTATTCTTCTGATCCGCATCCATGCTGTTACACGTCTTTTTGCATACTACCTTGTCTGTTCTGACCTGCTGCTTTTGAAATGTCCTACTCTGATGTGTCATACCACATTCACAGTCACACCCACACACACATTGGTAGATCTTTCAATTTCCCTGCAGAGTCACTTGAGGGCGCTCTTTGATTTGCTACTACATCACCAAGATCCTCCATGAGATTAACTCATGTACAAAAACTACCAAAAATATATACGGTAGAATTGTAGTAATCTGTAAATGTCATGATGAATTGATCCTTGCGGTCTGTCTGACTGACTGATTGATTGATTGATTGATTGATTGATTGATTGATTGATTGATTGATTGATTGATTGATTGATTGATTGAGGGGTTAGCTCAACATAAGAATTGGATTCTGTACTGGCCATATATGGAGCATGTCTTGAGTGTAAAGATTTTGATGAGTTCAGATCAACATATGGAATGCTAGAACATGCCAGTTCCATATATGGAGATTTAAGGGTGGCTGCGAGGGCAGAGTTTACAGGGTTTGGTGAGCCTTTGGTCTGGGCGCATGGCACATGAAAACCATTTGTATGTATACCCTATTGGCCTGAATATAAGACTATGTTTTTTACCAATGGAAATATCCTAAAAATGCATATTCAATGTTATTTTTTCTGTAAATGGGTCTTGAAAAATGGGGGTCGTCTTATAACCGAGTCGTCTTATATTCGGGACAATAAAAAAATCAAAATAGTAGGCCTACACTGTAATATAGGCAAAGACATTTAGGGATAAGCAAGTACCGAAAATGGAGGCCTAGCTGTACACAGCCAGATATACGGACCACACAGATGCTGAAAACATAGTGGGGGCCACACATTGGGCCTGGCAGAGATAAGATCAAGAGGATGGGGAAGGGCACAGACAGATAGTGTGATTAGAGAGGGATGAATAAACTACTTCAAAACCAGATTAATCAAATATTTCTCTCCATGACAACTTGGTTCTTTGTAATTTTGGTTCAGATCCTGGAAGGGTGGGGCTGGCAGATTTTGGGAAGTAGCTATAGTTCCTGAAATAGCAGACATGCTTATCCCAATTTGATGAAAAAGCAACAGCAGGGGTAAATTGTGTGTAACAGCTGTGGCCAATAGGCAGTGATGGGCAGTAGCTTGTTACAAGTAGCTAAGCTACATAGCTTAACTACATTTTCCCGTAACTTGTAGTGTTGCTTACTACATTTGCTCTGGGAATAGCTTGTAGTGAAGCTACACTACTTGTTTCGAGTAGCTTGTAGTGAAGCTAAACTACATGTTTTGAGTAACAAGGATTGTAGTTTACTACATTTTCCCACACACATTTTCAAATTCCACCCATTTTAATGGGTAGAAAACCTCTAATATACATCCCAAAACTTAAACATGCCACCATCCTATGTTCAAACCCTCCGCTAAATTATTATCGTTATTATTTTTGCCCATATTGTTTTATTATTATGATTAGTATTTAGAAAGTTGTACATTAAGTTAAGATATATATTTATATTATGTAGTGATTATGTAGCAAGCTACATCAAGCTACTTTTGTCATGTAGCTTGTAGTGTTGCTTGCTACAAATCTCTGGCGATAGCTTGTTGTGTAGCTTAGCTACATTTTTTCGAGAGTAACAAGTAGTGTAGGTTACTACATTTTCCCAGTAACTTGCCCATCACAGCTGTTGCCAATAGGAGAGGCTGCCTAGCAACAAACAGCTGCCGAATACTAGTTTCAATCACATCTGTTGATTCCCACCAATTACACTACATTATTACTGCTAGGATAGGCCTACAGATAACATGATTATTTGGGGGCACTTCTAGCTGAAAATTGTATGGCTCTTGAGGGCCCCTATATCCACTAGATTAGAAGTTAGAAATACTATGCACTGATGATACCTGAGGGAAAGAAAAGTGCCAAGGGAGGCAGGCACGCAACCATTATTCAAAATTAATGTTTGGAAAATGGAATGCTTCTCAGTAAATGCCACTGCTAAAACAACTTTTAAAAACATGTTTTCAGATTTGCTTTTCGTAAACAAGACTCCCATCAGAGATGGAAACTGACAATAAGAGGATAAAGATCTGCTACACAAGTTTTCAAGCAGTAATTAAGCAACTGCATAGGCTAAAAGTCATGCTTGATTTTGTTTTCATTATCAAAATACTATCCATTTACTATGTATTTATTAAATATATTTCATAAATAGAATAACTATACGACTACAGGTATACAGGTAAATATACATAGGTCTACAGTACTTGCTTTTGTTCATGGACTATATTGTTTTAGGCGATATGGGTCTCTTCTGACTGTTGGCTGTCATAACCTCTAACATCTATTTCTTTGAACAGCGGCTGCCAAATCGAAGGAATTTGTTGATGCAAGTTGGTACACATGAGACAGCTGGAATGTGGAACAGAGAAAGGTTGGCAGTCTGCCAAATGGCTGTAAGTTCAGAATCTGTTTTAACACATTAACCCATCTCCACATAGGACAGGAGACACTCGTGGCACACTTGAGTGAGTTAGACACCAACACACCAGTGGTAGACGCCAAGTCACTGGAACAGGTGTGTCTGGAATGCCCTCTGTGTGACTAACCATTAACCATAAATCAAACATGTATTACGTAAAAAAAAATGCCATGCCGATTTGGCAGCCAGGATACAGGAGGGGCTTTGACGCAGGGCTATTCACGTGATGTGTTTTGTAGTCTTGGCCACACACACTTAACACACAAACACTCACTGTATAGCGTATTTGCATATGAAATGATGAAAAGATCCGTGTTCACCGGTGCCTTTCTCCGGGTTAGCCCTTCTAAGAAGTGAAGTTAAAATCTTTACTCACTGTTTTGTTGGTCCACAGTTATTGTTCTCTGGGTGTGTTTGTGTGTCCAGACGGGTCACTTCCACAGCTGGTTACACATGGAGTCATTGGGCAGCCCCAGGCTTTAAAGGAATGAACCGCAAACTCAGATATTGTGCTGCTCGAAGAGCTTATTTTAAATTACTGCATCACCTAAGCCTTGTATTTTAATTATATTCCTACCAATGCACATGTAGAAAACATACTTGATATCCATTGAAGAACAAATATGATTTTGCATAGTCTGAAATTAATCAGTGTTCTGGGCAAATGTAAATAAAAAGCCACACTTTGGTCTGTTGAATAGAAATGGCGTCTAAAATCGAGAAACTATTGATGAAGGTCCAGTGGGACCAAAACATCTATCACTTGTAATGATAGATATGCAGTGGGTAGGATTATTTTATATCCATCAAAAATATTTGGTCTGCGTTTGCTTAAGAACACCAAAGCAAACCATGTTCTCTCCTGAAGTCATTCTGCCTTCCTGAAGCCAAATCAACTGCCTATGAATAGCCTCTATACTGAAAAAGCGAAATTGAAAATAAAGATGAACCAGTGAAAATATGTAAGGCAAAAGGTCATTAGTCATCCCTGGTCCACAGAGATTGTCTTGGTGTTTACCTGAAAATGTCACAATCACACGTCTTCAATAAGAGTGCACATGGTTGACGACACAGTGTTTTATGACTGTTGACCTAGTTTACAGGTGCTGAAGACAGACCTGTCCGTACTACACTGTACTGTACATGGTTCTTCTTCTGACCCATCCTATTCAAACAAGCAAAAGACAAATGTAATTGAAGATGAAATGAGAAGTTAGTATAACAACACATTGATATCCTAGCTTGTCGGTCCCATTAACAAAGAGCACCTCTAAATAACATGTTTTATTTTATGCCTCTTGTCTTTTATTATCCACAAATATTTTCTCAATCTGAAGACTTTACATTTAATTGTTCAACATTACGAAAAAGAAAATCAACTAGGAGCTCAATATTACATTACATTTAATACATACTGTACAAAAGAAAGGGTTTCTGATGCCTTATCCAGGTTTAGAGACACTGCTAACATATTACTGTGATATGACACTATGTTAAATTAGAGGTAAATCACATATTGCATGTCAGATTTTAAACTGACACACCTTTGGATAGTCTCTACACAGTATTGTGCACCTTACAATGTATACAAAGAACCATGTAAACATTCAATTCAAGTACAAAACTATATACCATGTTACAAAGCTTAAAGGTAGGGGAAGTGATTTCACTTTTGTCAGATATCACCCCGCCAAAAAAAAAAAAAAAATCTGTTAAAATGCTCTCTTATAAGGTGTGCGGACCATATATGGAGTTTTCCCCTCCCCCACGTTAGCAGAGGAGCTAATAAAAGTTCCCCAGGTGGAGGGTGAATTCTCCTCCAATCAGGATCGAGCAGCAGGTTTGCATAGTGTAGCTATTCTTGGGCGCCCCTAGTGCTCCAGGCTGGTAGTACACAATGAATTTCAAATCACTTACCCTACCTTTAAAATGGATATTTCACTTTTAAAAATCTGGTAATTTTACTGTCTACTCATGCTCAACACCCCACACACTTTTTAAGTTAAGTTAAGTTAAAGTTACTCCATTCAGTTTTTAGATGTTTGATATTCATTTTAGCTGCCTTACCCCCTTCCTATACAATGCATTGTAATGATAATGCCCTCCTAATAAGGGAGGAGGCTGTGCTTTTTCATTTACTGTTGTCATATATTTTTTAAAGAATGTTTTATTCTTTCTTGTTTACTGGTGTGGAGCCGTGGCTGCTACATTTACCATTTTATAAATAAATTAAAACAGTAAATGTACAAGGATAATTCTATGAATTCATCATGGTTGAAATTTTATTTCAACCATTTATATTTTATAATGAGTTTGTATAGGAAGTATCAAATGTCTAATTACTGAATTGAGTAACGAATAAACCGTCTGGTGTGTTAGCCTGAGCTGACACTTTTTAAAAAGTGAAGTATCCCTTTAAGCATTAATAACAAGTGTTTGTTATTCCCAAGTGAACTTACAACTTAAGTTGTTACGTAAATGGCACATCTCCCAATAGTTTATTTGAAAAGAAAACATTTAGCTGCAAAGCATAGTTGTCATGTCCTACCTTTAAATTTGAACCCTGGTCTTGTGGATTGGAGACCAAACTATTCTTCTGACAGAATCCGGCATTTGCCAGGGTGAAGGTTCAGGCAGTATGGAGGGAGACCATCTCTAATCACTGAACCGCTTATGTTATATTAACAGGCTTCAACATAGTGGTTTTCCAACTTATGCTCAAGCACACCAATAGGCAAGTCAATATCCCGAAGCACTACTATTACATTTCTGAAAGTGTTTGCCAATAGTGAAATTTTCCATATTGCCCACAATATGGAAAATAAGTGGTTCAAATATTTTTAAGGATACAGAATTATCTCTGTTTTGGGAAATGGGTGCAATAATAAAGTGTGGTTGTCACAAAACCCTAAGGCAGACCTGGACTTGTCTCACAGCAAACCATTGTCCTTTTAGCATACAGTTTGCGAACCACTGCACATACTGATTGATAAAAACCAAAATTCAATGTATAATTCATTAAAATAAATTCTAGGGTGCAGCTTTAAAATAAAATAAACACAAAGTAAAAGTCTTTGCATAAAGTATGTACACTACATTTTGTTCAAACTACAGTACCTGTATTCGCTATAAATAACAATACAAAGATACAGTAAAGTATACGACTGAAACTGCAACTAAATCTGGTAACTATCTCCATGGAACTCCATGTGGCCCCCATGGGCATGCAAAGAATGTCCAGTAATTTACAGTCACTTCCGTCAATAGCATTGTGCTGGTTGACTGGAAAAGCAAGTAGCAAGGGTCTGCATCACAGATGAGTTACAGTATGTCCATATTGACCTTCCATTAAAAACTTTCCCCATTTATAGGGAAATTCAGAAGTAATCTAGGTTCCACTCAGTCTGTGCCATGTTTTTACCACTTTTTCAGGATGGGCCATAGTGTCTTTCCATTGCTCCATGGCTTCTGCTACGGGGCAGTCAAATCCCAGCAAGACCTGATGGATATGTAACACATGGTGATTGTGTTAACTTTGTCTTTTGTGAGCTTGTCGATCGGCACACTTTAATAACGCTTCTCACCATCCTACTGCATTACCAAGATATCCTTTCAGTTTTACTTTACGAAATTGAATGCATTAGCTGGAAAAAAACGTTGGTATAACATGAAGCTCACCTGGCCGAGACACTGTTTCCTTCTGACAGAGCTGCGACTGTACAGTTTAACAGACAGCATTGAGGCATGGTCCAAAGTAGCTAAGGGGAAGTGAAATGTATCCATCCATTGGCACTGGCCCCCTGAGGCTTTCATCACTCGAGTCTTCTTCTTCATCACCACCCGTCCCAGCTGGTGAACCTCCGCCTTGACGAAGAATCCTTTGGGGACATAATCCAAATGTATGCTAAAGTATCGTTCTAAAAGAAATGTTAAACTGAAATGACATTAGGAGGACAATTAGTCATGAAGCTCAGCAATTATTACTGATGTTTTTAGCCCGCCAGTTTGAAATCCCTTTGATGTTGTCATTTTTAGGTACAAATAGGCTGTACACCTGTGGCTTCCTGTGAGGTTAGGGTTAGGGTAGTGTTTGAAATGACTAGTTTTAGTTGAGAATTATGGGAGGTCGGAATATAGAAAATATTCATTAGAAAACATTCAACATTCAAGTGTTCATTCTACAAATATGTCCATAGTTTGTTGTTATGCACTGTTTTCAGTCGATGCTGGCAGTGTTTGTACCATGCTCTCTAGTAGGGTTACAAATGTTTACAGTTGCTTTTTAAAGACATTTTCTTTTTAGTGTTTCGTTTGATTGTCCGGCATTTGAGCCCATGTGGTACGCACATACCCAAACCCCTCGGATATCGGGTTGTCCCCAGTGGTCCACTTTGACCCTCAATTCCATCATCACTTACCCTGTGTGAGGGGCGAGGATGATGCAGGGAGATTGTGAGCAGCAGGAACCTGGAGCTGCACACGTCCATTGACAGGCTGGAAACAGGTTGCTAGATGTAGCTCAGCGTGGCACACCTACAGTATGAACACATATGTTCAACTACTTATGTTTAACTATAACTACAACATAATATACTGTATTTAACAGTATTGTACTTTGTACCAGTCCACTTAAACTCCTTAGTTGACTGGGGTCCCCCCAGGACTCTATACAGTACTTCATCTGAACCTTTTGTCCATCAACACAATAATGCTTTGATGAAATTAGCTGTTCTACTGTACTGCAATATGCAAGATGGATATGGATGCTACAGTTCATGTTGTTAATTATGACAGTTTTCATTCCAAAATCCAATAATTCCATTTTGGAAAGCAATTCGACCTACTTTTCATTGTGTATTTAAGCAACAGATTAATACATACTTGTTAGGTCACCACTGCAGTATAGGAACATCCCTGGTTAATTTACAGCAGGGGATTATACAATTATACAAAATATTGGGCTGAATACACACAGTACAATCCTGTCTTAATCTATATATTAATAACTATACAGTACAGTGTAACTATAAGTGTACAAAGTTAACCGAATGGACCCATAAGGTTCCGTTTGTAAACTTTTGGATTAACAATCTCCATTAACACTGAGGTTTTGACCGTGTACAATGATTCTTGGCTGTTAGCACACTGTGTTGTATAAGAAGACCATGTGATGCTGTGGTCTGACCCTGGGGAGGGTGAACATCTACGAGGAATGATTGGCAGCACTTTGGACAATTTGAGGTTTTGTGTCTGTTTGATGGCTAGAATCACTCTGTAAATGAAGGCTCCCCTTTGAGAGCTTAATGATGACTCACTGCCTGATCTCTTAAAGGAATATCTCACTTCTGGTTCACTTCAGGGGTCATTGTAATGTCTACTCTGTCTGTTTTGAGGGTCGCTAGCCCATCCTATATTCAGCTATTGAATGAGTGTTCGTCTTTCACAAACATTATATTTCCATTGACAATGAATGGAGATATGGGGCAACTACACCAGCTATTTTTATCCTACACAGACTGCATTTCCCATTCATTTGAGAATGAATGGAGAATTCACATCCTATGTGGAAGAGCAAATCGACATGTTACCAATACCTATTGATGATGTAAAATAAGAGCGACCTTCACTTCACTCAGGTGTGATTTCTGTCTTATCAGACAGCAGTTGCTTCTGCACCCTAGACAGCTGTTGCTTAATTCAATATTTATTTTGATATTAATTTTATCAGACCTGCCCCCTCTTATTATTTATTTATTTTTACTTTTTCAAAAATGATATTCACTCTATGTATTTAAAATGAAAAGTAATCGTATAAATGAAGAAAAGCAATTAAAAACATATTTTTTTGTGATTATGCAACAGGAGTCCTTCTTGCTCTGTCAGGACTAGGTGTACTGCTGTAGATGTCAGCAGGTTACAATAGATCACGTCACAGGGACAGGTTTATGAGGTATTCACAGTGCCTTCATGTGTTGTTCCTATTTACTGTGCACATACACAGGGCTGTAAAAAGACAGATCTGTACAGAGGGAATTGTCACTAGGAATGACTTATTGGAATTCAGAGACATTCCCATAACACTTGTATTTCCTCTTGGCTACACAGCCAATACGATGGCATACAATAAGAGGTAATAGGCGTAGCATACTTTTAGTATGTATTTCTATGATGATGCAAAATATTTTATGCATGGATGGAGTTATTCTTATTGGGTGTTTTTCTGAAATGAAATGCCATGTATAGGAAGTAAAATACGTCCAAGACAAAACTTCCAAGCATAACAGACTGTCTGTCTGCCTGCCTGTCTGTCTGTCTACTGCTTCTCTGTCTCTGCTTTACTATATACATTTACATGATACGATTAGAAATGCCTCTGAAAATGAAAAATGAAAGAAGATATTAAATAAAAGAAAGCAAAGACCCACGGTGCTTTTGGATGGTGTGCTGAGGTCCAGCCAGTGCTCCATTTCCTGGGGACCCCCCAGCTGTCTCAGAGACAGCACACACTCTGCCACCGTGTGTTTCCTGGGCTGGTGCGCCTGGAGCCGCAGCACCAGGGCGCTGCAGCGGAGCTGCTGCAGACGGACGGCAAAGACAAAGGTCTCCATGAAGGCAGCATCCTGGAGGAAAGAGCACAGGAGAGATTAGGGAAGAAGAGGCCATGAGGAGTAAGAGAGAGGAGGGAGAAGAAAAAGATAACTAAGTGAAAAGGAGAGAGAAAGAAACGGAGGATATAATGTCTTAAAAAGAATGATGACAGGGAAACTAAACGGAAACTCGCAACTGACTGAGCTGGCACTGGAATAGGAACTGACCATTTGTAATAACTGTCTTTAAGAGTAATTGCACTGTAAAACGCTAAATTTAACCCTCACAGTTACAAATGGATAAATGAACGCTGGGGATTTTACTGTGTACATACAAGAGAGCTTAACCAGCTTGAGAGCTTGTTCTGGGTCATTTGTGTATTTGACTTCCGCTTATATTGATGGATATGCTGTGGTGGAAGTACTTGTAGACGTACATGTTTACCCAAATGTACAGCCTTGCATTTATCATGAACAGACTGTTTACATGTACCTAGCAATGATGGGTGAGAATGAAATAAATGCTTAAATCTTGGCATAGGGAAATGCTTTAGTTGTATTGACAGCCCTTACAGTGTGTACGGGTTATTTTTTGTTTTTATAGGGAATAAATTGTTGAGTTTTCCAATAACTCAAAACTCCCTTTGGGATTTTGTTTTTAGACAACTGTAAAGCTCTTATGTATAGTGATGTCATAGATGAGTCTAACGTCTCTTATTACCGACATCCATGATCCCACCTAATGTGCCGGATCCTTTAAGCTGTAAAATGGCATAGGGTCAGGAAAGAGCAAAACTGAGCATGCATGGCATTGCACTTTAAGCTATTCAATCCGACTTGTGTAATGGCTTTCAAATGTGTGACTCAGTAGTCATTATTACCTGAGAGCACTCCTTGACTGAGCTCTTGAACTGTATTGGCTTGGCCATGGTGATGATCCCTTTAAAGCCAATCTTTTGCTGCTCACCACCATCTACAGGGAGATTCAGGTCTGAACACTGATAAGAGAGAGGATGGCATCAGTGCAGTGTAGTGAATGTTTTCGTTTACAAACCATTAACAAGATTGCTTTGACAGAACAGAAACTAATATCAGTGAAATTCAAAAATCAAGTTGTGTATTGTGGGCGCGTGCGCATGTGTTTGCATGCAACTAAGAGAATGAGTTGTTGAGAATGGGTGTCCTTGAGACTCAAAAATGTGTACTCTGAAATGTGTGAGGGCACACAACTGTAGTGAAATGTGAGTACCCACACAGGAGTGTGGTGCATGTGTGCATGTATTATCACCAGTGGAGCTGTAATATGTGCACACTGTAGTCTCTGACCACAGTACCTGGAGCATCAATCAGGCCCACTCAGTTAATCAAAATTTCAACCTTCAACTGAGTGAGCCAAAGTTAATGGAGCACCAGCTAATGGAAAGGGGTTACTTGCAGCAGGACTCTCTAGACACACAGAGGCCCCATTGAACAACATAACAGCTGAGAACAAGGGAGCATTTTGTCCCTCTAAGGTCCCCTTTCCTCATGGGATGTACTGTAACCGTACCTGGACCAGAGTGATCCACACCTGCTCCAGGGACTCTTGGTAGCTCAGTCTGACACACACCTTTCCCAGCTCACGCTCATCTCCAGAAAGAGTTATGGACTCTGAAATGCAATATGGAAGTAATTTAGGAACACATTAATGTATGATAACGGTGTGCAACCTCCCAAAGACAATTATTGCATAATACTAAAAACAATACATGATTAAACTGACATTGGGATTAGGGAATTGAGTAAGTCATTATGCAGGTAGATGATGGTCTCTAGATGTCTGACCGGTGCTGGACCAAAGTAAAAAAAATAACATCCTTTCACAAATATGATTGCACAATGTGGAGTGATTCTTATCCCACTCAGTCTGTTCAGGGAGGTCCTGGGGGGTTGAGGGATTGTATGAACTTACGAAGTGAAAGGAGGTGTGTTTGTGTGTGTGTGTGTGTGTGTGGGGGGGGGGGGGTCTCGGACGGTGGATCAGGAACTGTGAAGAATGTATGAGGAACAATGCCCCTCCCACCAACCCACACAACACAAGCAAACATACCGGCCGGGTACAAGAAAATGAAAATGTTTGTGAAAAGACCAAGTCTGCTGGACAAATAGTTACCAAGGCTGCTTTCAATGGAGCTGATGACAGACGAGGCACTGCTTGGGACACTGGAGGAAGAGTCAAACCGCTACAGGGAAATCATAATAATTATCAGTGTTTGTCAGTGATTACAATTATCATCAAACAGAAAGCAATGTAAAACATAGCAATCATGAATTTTGGACTCTTATGACCAGTAACCAAACTTCTGGAGTTGAACTGGACCTCTGAATAAACAGCATGACTTTAACAAGTTATGTTTTTAAAGGGGAAATTCACAATGTTTTCCTTAAGCAGACCATTCCAAACATCTCATATCCTGTTTACAAATAGGCTGTCACCACCACTGACATGATATTGACAAGACAGTACAATAAGACATGATTTGGCATTTGCTCTTGAAAACTGGGGACAATCATTAAAAAGTGTTTTGGCAAAGCTCCCACAGAGCTATAAAACAACATGGCTACTATGACGTGCACCACAAAGTGTATACACATGGTGGTGTTTATCATGGCTTTGGGCGAGACACTAGTGTGTGCATAATACATACAATCAAACAGTCATATTAAGTAATGGAAATCCAATGAAAGGCGGATATGTGATATCCTTTATGTAATGAAGAGGACTCGCCCCGAGCAAAGTAGTCTTAACTTCAGCTCTTTATTCTTGGAGTGTTATTGTAATTCTGATTAATTACAAAGAACAAAGCTGTGCCGCAATTGAGCAGAGTAACATGTGGCGGATAAAAATACTTATAGTACTTTATATATAGAGGAATACATCAAGGTGTGCTTGTCCCCAGACAAGCACACCTTGATTGTTAAATGGACTTTTCTCATCTGGTTTTGTCTTATCTGGTTTTGTCTACATTTTCAGATTTTCTTGATTTCTTACTTTGATAGTATTACTGCTACTGATCAAGCTGTGATGTTGCAAAATGGTGTCATGAGCCTCAACTGTCTGATTGGACATGCATTTTGTTAGTTGTTATATCATGGCATAATGACACCCTAACTCCACAGAGCACAGCAAGCTATATGTATTCATAAAATGTATTTTATGACTTTAATTGACTCTAAAATCACGTTGACACAAAAAATATTAGTTAAAACATTGTGGATGGCACAATACATTCACAGATTTATTTCCAATATGGTCCTTGGTACAGAATATTATTACGGAATAAAATAGAATAAACAATTTGTGTTAAAGGTCTGGAACAAAAAACACGTTTGAGTTGTGATCATCTTAATATCTGAAATTTGTTCCATAAATACATAATAGTGTACTTCCCAAAAATTTGGTTGTATCTGGGAACTGTAGTCAGGTCACATAAGATGTAATGGATCTGGTGTTATAAGTCTTCCTGTTTCTGACTAACTCTGTGTACTAAACTGTTAATTGTGTAGCTGTTTTCCATCAAAGGTCAACAGAGTTGTTGGAAGAGACTTCATTTTGATCGTGGAGAATGAGGTTCTCATTCTGGCCCTGGCCCTGATATATATTATTTTATTCATTTCTTATTACATTTACATGTAGATTTCATGTTTGTTTCTCTTTTTCCAATTGCTTCTCTTTTTCCAATGGTTCCTCTTTACTCTCCATACTGTAACTGGGACCCGACTGGAAACAAGACCGTGAGGTCTTTCGCCGGTGTTCCTTTTAGACCAATGCTATGTCCGACTGTATTACATACTGTTTAGATTTTATTTTCTAATAAACATGATCAATCAATCAATCAATCAACCAGTTTATTCATTCACAGAACCATGAAGTAACCACATAACTTCACTGAACAAATGGCATGCAGTTTCTGTCAAATATATACATCTTCCTTGCAAAAAATAGGTTTTAGCATTTATCCTTACACTTTTGCAGCTATGCTACCAGCATGTCAATCAAAAAACAATTATATTGACAATAGCAGACACCTTCAAATTTGTATGACCGCCTAAGTCAGGACCAAATGTATGCATAGCCCTCTATAATGGTATTCTTTGCCTGTGATCCTGTCAAAACATTGGCCCACTGGCCGAGAAACACTAATGTGAACATTCTGTGACAGGTCTCTTTCAGTTCGTTTATAACCTCATTTTCCCAAGCAAGTTTGTTTAAAAATGTTCACACTGAGGTCATTGGAAAAAGACTGTAGCTATATTTAGGTTTGTTTTTACACAGGGTGAGAAACGCTGTGTGACTACAGATTAGATATAGAACAAACTTACCTGCATGTGGCTGGGGGACAGGTCAAACATGGAACTGCATAGCCTTTGCTTCCCATTTTTAACATCCCAACCTAGAGAACAACATTTAGTTAAATACTGTATGTTGCTTCCAAAAATGTTTGCCGCAAATGCACTTTTTCACCATTTGTACTTTGTTGAGTTGAGTTAATGTCACATTATATTAAAATATTTATACTTGCTAGTTGAATGTAGGATGCCTAGAATTTACTATAATATTGATGATGATCTTATTCATGATAATATATTGTTACCTTGGGGGCTTAAGTTTTTGTTTATCATTGTGTTGCGGCGGACCGACCCAGGAGAAATGTACTCAGCAATTTGTCCATGATGGAATGTGGATTCTGTGCTGTAAGCGATGTGATTGGTCCCTGAGAGCTCTGCTTTCCTCTCTGCATATGTTGTCCTGGTTGAACCTATGGAATAAAAATCCTGTCAATTAGTGTGAGCTGAGTGGTACTGTGTGTGTTCTCTGTTGATGAAACAGCACCCTGTATTGATACTCTAAACATAGGGACAGAAAGGGGTATACAATTGTACAGGTCTACATAGAGACAAAGCCAGTCCTCGGAGTGGTTGCACCACTCAAAAAAAGTTGTGTGGTGACCCGAACCTATTGCAATGAATCCCAGCAATTTGATTATGTTCCTAAAAGATTAAGATGACACACATAATTCATACTATTCTTGATTATCGGTGAAAAGTAAGCATGTTGGCAACCCATTATTTGTCAGAACTCACACACACATGCACACGCACACGCACACACACACACACACACACACACACACACACACACACACACACACACACACACACACACACAGGCCCCATTTTCATTACATGCTAAACCCCTTATCCCAAAGCCCTTATCCTTTTTTTTTTTTACGATTTTCTGGGAAAACTTTTGGGAATAGTTCAATCTATTGACACGTGAGCATGTAGACTGGCCATTTGAGCTATTGATTTTTTTAATATAGTTTAAAAGGGCAAAGAAGTTGAGGGATAAGGGGTTTAGCGGTGATGAAAATCTAGGCCCTTACGGTATGTTACATTACCAGAAAACATCTGAGACAACCAACTCAGAAAACAGGTTAGGCTACTTACTCAGTGGCCCAGAATGTGAGTTGGGGTAATGAGAACCTCTAGGTTGGATGTAAGAGGGCTTGAACGTCGGCAGGACAAAGGGGACCTCTCTTCCGTCTGGAGGGAGCTTGGACAACAGGTAGTCCTCAGAGACCCCAATGCTCCTCCTCGCCTCAACTGGGCCTGTTCCCACCTTGGCAGGAGGCATCCGGACTGTAATCACTTCACGTGAGAAGAAAATACCCAGTCACACATACACAGGGGTGTAGTGGAGGGGGGACGCGGGGGGACGGCATCCCCCCACTTCTCACATCTAAAATATTTTTGGGTCTGAAAAAAATCATTGGCATGGTGAAATACATCTTGATGACATCAAGATGTGTATCACCATGTTAATGAGGTTCCTTTTTTCTCAGAGTGTACAAATGGAACCAAATGGACCCGCTAGGGTCCATTTGGTTCACATTTGTACACTCTCAGAAAAAAAAATCAAATGGGGGGAATTCCCCTTTCAGAGGCGTCCCCCTACTTCTAAAAGTACCACTACAACACTGCACACTGGGGGGGGGGGGGATTATTTTTAAAGCAGTATCATCCACAATGTTATTATTACTTTTTCCACATCATTTTTGTGGTTATTTTTCAGGTTATATCTACACGATAACAATAACTAAAATAAAACAAAGATCAAAATCTTCAAAACAAAACCAATCTGTCGCTCTCTACAGATCTTTTTTGTCTGAAATCACATAATGTGCATGTGATGTATCACATTATACGATATGTTTGAAAAGACAAATCGTATAATTTTCACACACGCACCTATGTCACTTTACCTTGAGTCTCAGGCTCTTTTTCCTTCTTGATCAATTTCTTGCAGCAGCTCTTAAAACATTCCATTGCTATGAAAGGAAACAGTCTCTAGGTTATTGTTAGCATGAGTAAATGGCATGTGTAATGTATATATAATAATCTGAAATGTATTAATTTAAAGGTAAAAAAAAACAAGTGATGGATGAATGATTTTATTATTAACAGAAAAGGAGAATTGCAGTGCAACTACAACAAAACTGATAACATCAAGTTTACAGTAGGCTACAATTCATTCCAAGTACAACTAAACAAATCTGAAAAACCGAGTAGACAACACTAGTTCAATTAATTTCAGAGATTAATCTCATTCGTCCTATAGGCTATTGTAATATTTCGCTTCATCGAGTCTCATCATGAGTCTTCATGAGTCTCTCTCCTTAGTACCCGACCACTCAACCCAATGGGGTAAAATGGGGATAAAAAAATAACAACAAAACATATTAGCCTAGTTCAAATATCTCAAATAGCAAAATAATAATAATAACAACAATAGCCTAATAATAATAATAAAAAAAGAAGAAAAAAAAAAACAATACTTGAATTGAATGAATCAAATAGGCTATGATGCCAACTCACCAGCCATTATTAGTGAGGCAAAACTTCCTGTGTCCAAAGAGATGCAGTTCACTCTCGGGGAAAAGGGAACGGAGTGTGTGCAGCTGTGGGCAGAGGGTTGACCTGTAGGCTACTAGTGCTCTGGTAGGCTACTTACATACCCCCCCGCACACACACACACGCACATAGATACACACGCGCGCGCAATTTGAGGGAGCTCAGTCGGTCGTCACACAAACACAGAGAAGTGGTCACAGATACTAGATAGTGGACTCCAGTCCAGACACTGCCCATTTAACTGTCTGTGAACTGCCCTTTGCAGACCGTGAATGCAGCATCTGCTAATGAAATGCCATTTCCCCGAAGTCTCCAGAACTTGAACACGCCGTTTTGCTTTGAACAAACGTGTATAGAAATCCATGTCGTGAACACCGTAGCTCGACTAGATGAAGGCTCCTGGTCGCGATACGAAAATATCTGTTTACAAGCGCTCGCCGTAAATCCACCGTAAGCACCACACACAGTAAGTCGATGCGGGTGCGCGTGGTGTTCTCGTCATTGCATGGGTCCTTTTCCCGGATTTAAACAGCGTTTCCTTATTACTTGAAAAGAAAAGCATGTGCTCCTTCTTGCAAAGCAACTTTCAGTGAAACACACACCCCGGTCACTGCCTGTATTTCAAATGTGCCATCACCGAAGTAAAAGCTATATCAATTTCAAAACAACCTGCACAGTCATCATATCACACACTCCTGATGAAGTGACTTTCTCAGCCTCTCAGGTTAATCTTCAGATTGCTTTACAGCTGTTCACTGATTGATAGATATTAGATACCGAAGAATCAAACACCATTGCTTGCATGAATATATGAACAGAACTGTACAGTGTGTTACAGAATACTAGTCTATGGAAACTCTACAGAAAGAAAAAAGAAAGGGCTACATTTTAGTCATTTAAGTTATTTAAAGGGGAAGTCCACCCATTTTCAACATTTGAATATGCCATTAATATACCTTAGAGATGTTGTGTCAACTTGTGTGGACATGATAACATGTTGAAATACATCTGATGACATCATCAAGATGCATTTCACCATGTTAATGATTTTTCTTTCAGACCCCTTTTTCCTGAGAGGATACAAATGTGAACCAATTTTTGAAAATGGGTGGAATTCCCATTTAAGATTCCTGTAGTTAGTAGGCATACAACAAATCATGAAGTGTAGATCCACATTCACAATCACACTTCTGAGTCCCAAAGCCCTTTCACTTTTGCCCAACAGAGTTAGACATATCACTTGACACATAAAGCATGATGGATTTTTTGCATTCTATACGTTGTGACTAGTGACTCAAGAGTCTTGACTACAAGCGAAACCAAAACAAAACCAAAACCTAGGGGTCGAGACCAAAATGAGACAGAGACTTCCACAAGACTGGGGCAGTTGAGGCAGAGACCGAGACCAAGACCTACAGGGGTCGAGATCGAGACATTTGCTCCGAGATGGCAACGAGAACAAGACAAATTGTGGGCAAGACCAAGACACAAACTACTCTAAGTGTGGGAAAGGTAGAACCTATTCAGAGATGGATTTTCGGTGCCCACCGCGACCACCGTTTCCTACAATATGACGTCATACCACCGCAACCACCGCACCTCCCAGCCCTCCGCTCGGATTTTACTAACCACCGCACCGCACCGCGGTGGTTGCTTGTTTTTAACGGCTGGTTAAAAAAAAGAAAACACACAACAAACCACAGCGCGGTGCGGTGCTGACAGTGGACTATATAATAGCGCGCGGTGCGGTGCTCTGAGCGGTGGTCGCGGTGGCCACCGAAATTCCAGACTCTGAAAGAGCCTTAAGTGTGGGAAAGGTAGAACCGAGACAAGACCAAGAGTGAGACAATGAAAATCTGCCTCGAGACCTGCATCGAGTTGAGACAATTTCTCGAGAACTACCACAATACTTGTGACTAGTAACTTTGATGTGTTTCTATGAGGTTTCACACAGGAGTTGAATTTCAGTTTAATTTAGTACATGTTATTAGACACGATTAGAAGCAAGTTAGTGAAGAAACTTCTTGATTTAGTTCCCAGATTTTCACAACTTTCCATTAGCATGGGCAAACCAGCCTGGCAGAGAAGCCCAGAGAAGTGCAGTCAGTTACAGTCACCTATGATACTCAACTGGACCACCATACATGTTTTGCTCAGGTCTAATTTTGCTCAGGTCTAATTTAATTTTATATTTTCTTTTATTTACTGACAAGGTTCACCTAACAGGTTCTCATTGAAAAAGATAAGACAATAATAAGAAAACAAAGATCCCTGGCCACAAAGCCTACTTATATCACATAAAGCAGTGTGGTGAATAAATTTATTAGATCTAATAGACAAAATTATATCAGGAATTCAGTCAATGGCTGACATTATTGGTACATTGTTTCAATTATAGTTTACATAAGGGCATTGTGATTAAAAAAAGTTGCATTACATGGTTTTTGGTCTCATTTTTTTGGAAGCACAGTCATGTGCCTATAGAAAATGAAAAAAATATATATACATTGCAGCTCAACTGATACCCACGTCAGTAAACAAAATACAGCCATATCTGAGCTCTGGGTTCAGACATAAAAAGGTCTTAATAGATTGACTCACATATTGCAAGCTCACTTTCACAGCTTATCTGAAAGGGATGACAGACAATAAGAGTTGTGAGAGAAGATCAGGAGGACACAAACACATTGCTTGGTTCAATTATATCAATTTAAGCTTTGTCAGGCAAAATATTCTCAAATAAAAATCAAAGGATGAACAAAAAATTGTACACCATAAATGTCCCTCTGCGCGGAACGTCCATCTCAAAGACAACAAGCAACAGAGTCCATTACACATGAGAACAGCGAAGGGAAGGGATGATGGCACAGGGATTTCTTCTGATCTTTACTGAGCATTTATCGGATGGGTCTTTGTCGATGACATGGTAATGAAATTATTAATGAGGATGAGCTCTCTGAAAGCAAACCATCATCTGCAGCTGAGAATACCGCAACTGCACCGTCATGGGCTGTGGGCATAGTCTGAGAGAGCTGGGATAACTGGAGGAAAAGGTCCTTTGGGGGGTTGGAATCGAATGAGATCACTCCCATCAGAAAGGATGCTCGGACACAAATATGGTGAGCCGTATGATGGAGCTTCCTCGAAAGTTGATGACGTTGTTCACTGTGACCATTTCCAAGTCCAGGACCAGTTCTCTGGGTCCTTTGATGGGACGTGACAACACAAGGGTGGCACTCACATTACTTGTTTGCTGTAAGATGAGAGGCAGAGAGAGAGAGAGAGAGAGAGAGAGAGAGAGAGAGATGAATCACAGGAAGTAGTGGAATGTGATGACTGCAAAAATAAAAATCCAAGCCACCAGTATCACTAGGGAGATATCTCATTTAATTCTACAAAACGTAAATTGTATTTCTTGATAACATTGATTGACCGTTTTTTAGACTATTAAGATGCTACAAAAGAAAAATTAATAGATGCATTAGGATTGTGTGTCCATTCACAGGGAATGTGCATTAAAACTAAATGTTAAAAAATATAATTGGATTACAGTATACTGTGTAAATCTGCTTGTGCTCCTATGCACTTCTAGCTCCATCTGCTGGCCAAAGATACTTTAACACATGTTACAGAGGCGTATTACCTATATACCATACTCAACTAGAGAAACTGGCATTTTACTGCAACCATGTATTCTGGATGTTCTGTATTTATTGTACAATGATTGTGTCTAAAGTTGTGTTCAGAATTGCAAGGGTAATTACAATGGCGTAGAAGTTGCATGAACGGTAGTACTATGTGAACCGAACCCCGGGTATATACTGTGTGTGTGTGTGTATATATATATATATATATATATATATATATATATATATATATATATATATATATATATATATATATATATATATATATATATATATATATATATACACTCAACAAAAATATAAACGCAACACTTTTGTTTTTGCTCCCATTTTTCAGGGGATGGACTTAAAGCCCTAAAATTCATTCCAGATATACAATATAACCATTTCTATCAAACGCTGTTCACAAATCTGCCTAAATGTGTGATATTGAGCACTTCTGCTTTGTTAAGATAATCCATCCCACCTCACAGGTGTGCCACATTAAGATGCAGGTGTGACATCATGATTAGTGCACAGGTGTACCTTAGACTCTCCACAATAAAAAGACACCCTGAAATGTGCAATTTTCTTTTGCCTTATTGGGTGTATGGGCCTCCGAATCAGTCAGTATCTGGTGTGACCACCATTTGCCTCATGCAGTGCAACACATCTTATTCGCATAGAGTTCATCAGATTGTCAATTGTGGCCTGTGGAATGTTGGTCCACTCCTCTTCAATGTCTATGTGAAGTTGCTGGATATTAGTGGGAACTGGTACACACTGTAAAAATGGTAATAACACATTATTACCACATTATTACCATTTCGACAGCGCATACCAGTTCCCACTAATATCCAGCAACTTCACACAGCCATTGAAGAGGAGTGGACCAACATTCCACAGGCCACAATTGACAATCTGATAAACTCTATGCGAATAAGATGTGTTGCACTGCATGAGGCAAATGGTGGTCACACCAGATACTGACTGATTCGGAGGCCCATACACCCAATAAGGCAAAAGAAAATTGCACATTTCAGGGTGTCTTTTTATTGTGGAGAGTCTAAGGTACACCTGTGCACTAATCATGATGTCACATCTGCATCTTGATGTGGCACACCTGTGAGGTGGGATCGATTATCTTAACAAAGCAGAAGTGCTCAATATCACACATTTAGGCAGATTTGTGAACAGTGTTTGAGAGAAATGGTAATATTGTATATCTGGAATGAATTTTAGGTCTTTAAGTCCATCCCCTGAAAAATAGGAGCAAAAACAAAAGTGTTGCGTTTATATTTTTGTTGAGTGTATATATATATATTGTATATTGTATATGTCTCATGGTTGTGTTGACAAAAAAGCCCCCCCTCTTGACTGGCACACAGGATCAAGGGTTGCATTGGGGGTAAATCCCTGGGGCATATAGCGCCATGTACAGTGGATGTACTTCTACAGTACATCAAGCTGTCTCATGCTGTGGAAAGTTGGAAACAGGAGACACTGGAGATAGTATCCTGACCTATGGGGCCACATGGCTCAGGAATGGTTGGTTCCCAAGGCTAATTACCTTTGAAATATAGATACATTTCACCAAAGGTTTCAGAGAGCAACCTCGGCTGTACAGATATAGTGAATTACTGCTTTTGAATTGCAGCACCATTTGCTCAATGCAAGTCAATGACCTAAAACCGTAACCATTTGCCTCGTTTAAACAATACACAGATCTACTTCACATTTTTGATACAGGACTAGCCAATACAGGAGGGCTAATTTAACCCCTAACAAATTCTAGTTGTATTCTATTCTATTTTTGTGAGTGACACTATAAATAAATTCCAGCAAACTTTAGAAGCCACTATTTTACAGTCTTATTAAACACTCACCCTCATGTAGAATTCTCGTCCATCGTTGCCTGACTTTATCTGAAAGATGTAAAAGGCACCAGGGTAGCGCGTGGTGGCTTGCATCTGAAAGATGTCTGCAGGTACAGTGCGACCAGAGGACAGGTCCATGTGGCGGTATAGGATAGTAAAGGGCTTGTCCCTGCAGGCAGGGTTCTCAGCCGAACACATACACTGACTAGGGAGAGAAGAGGGAAGGCGTCTTTTAGGTTTGAAAAGAAACACCTGCATGCTATGCTGACGACAAAATGAGAATGACAATAAAATATTTTGTATTCAAAACAATATTGTTGCTGTTGGGTAAAAACATTTTTCTCCATTTTTTCAGCTTTTAATGTCAGTGCCACAGCATTAAGAGCGTGTAGATCTGCTATTTTTGAAGAAGTAAAATTAAGTGAAAGTGATAGTTCTTAAGTCTCTCTGTGGCTGGAAAAAACATATTTAACCAATATAAACTATTAATTAACAATTGCTTGTGACTAAGTAACTACACAAGCTGTTGACAACCTGACAGCGACAATATGTTGGATACATAACTTGAATGAAGCTTTTCAAAAATAATAGCAATAAATAAAACACATTCCCTGAAGCTTAATCTATCCTAAAGTTAGAAAAGAAGGAGTGTACTCACTTGTCACTGAGTTCAATGTAAGGTAAGTCACATTTTAAAGCGTCTAGGCATGTGTAGCCTCCCTGGAAATTGAAACACACTTGTGCTGTTGTACAGGTGTTGTTACCACTTTCACATTCATTGATATCTTCAAAATCAAACACACAACAGTCATAGTCAGTAAAAACATCATCATCAAAATCATCATCAGCAGCATAATGAACACATCAATCAAAATACATCAATCAATCAAAATCATGAAAACATTTTTCATCACAATTTACAATTACAGTTACTGACTCACTGGGAATTGTGGAAAATGTTTACTGTATGTTAAATGCCCTTGGAGGGTCGGTTAGGTTTCCTCGAAATTACCTTCACAACTTCTGCCATCTTCATATACATAGTATCCAGGAGGACAGTGGCAAGCGAAAGAGCCAGGAGCATTCACACATCTGTGCTGACATAAAAATTCAGAGAAGCTGCACTCATCCAAGTCTATGGACGGCAAGAAAAAGCATAGTAAATTCTCCTGTGTTAAATGACAATACAGTAGGTTCATTTCTTTAGAAACATCAAAAGTGACTTGTAACTGATCTAAAATTTGTTTGATTCTAAACCATAACTAGACATTTTCTCAAGAAATCTCGAATTTTTATTCCATGCCCCATCTCAATAAAGTGGCCTGAGTTGAAGTTTAAAAAGGGCTACAAAAGGCTGTAGTAATAGGATACTAGTGTTTAATTTAATTTCATAATAGAGTCAACAATAGCTGGAAGCTGGATGTAAATTAATACAGTGACTGGTTTAATATGCTTTAAGATTATATTTAACCCAAAACAAATACACAAACAACTCATCTTGTCCCATGACATGATAGCTGATGAAGTGAAAGATGAAAAGACACTTCATACATACAGCGTTTGATATATAGTTGCTTGCCTTACCAGTAACCTGCACAAGATGAGATCACTATTTCAGTACAGACCACAATTACTGTATAATAGCACTATAAACTTTATTCTGAATAGTGATAATAGGCATCCCATAAGCTCACAATGCATTGCAAGCTTCTAGATTTTCTTTTGAATATGCTTGAAAAGGATATATACTGTATATCCTATCCAAATAGTTACTAGACAACCAGACCTATGACCATGTTTAGTCAATTACGAAGTGCCCTTTACACAGTGTATGTGAAATTACTTAAATCTTTATGCACTAGCGCTTTAGTAAGATACTTGCACTATTGTAAAATGCTGCTAATTATATACTGTAGATGCATTGTAGACCTTGTTTTTAGTGACCTGTTCTATAGATGCTTTTTTGTACTCTTTCTGTTGTGTTTGTCTTTTCATGTTCTGTTTTGTTTTAACTTGTCTCTTGTTCAATGTTGGGGATTGCGGAATGACACTAGCAACCTTGCACTTTATTGACTTTATTTTGTAATGTAATATGCACTGTCCCGTCTAAATAAATAAATAAAGTACTATATTGACATGTCAAAATCAGGTGATAATGGGTGTAACAATATAACATGTAACAAATGCCTTTTCTCACCAATACATGAAGTGCCATCAGATGCCAGCTCAAATCCCTCATCACAGTTACACATAAAGGAGCCATACGTGTTAAAACAGCCATGAGTGCATGGCTCTTCTTCACATTCATCAACATCTGGAAAGCAAAGAGTGGCACTTAGGATAGCATTATACCACTCCGAAAAATGAATCTGTGCATATAATCTGTGCATATAAACGCGTGTGCGCGCAAGTGTTTGTGTGTGTGTGTGTGCATGTCATCTCCATGGCTTCTATTAAAAATGGGGGGGGGGCACCTTGGCACCCATCGTGCACTGGCTGCAGACTGTGTGCCAGGTACTGTATTAATGGGTCTCAATTGTAGTCCTTTAGCGGCCATATTGAGGACCAACATAGCCTATATCGCCTATGATGGCTCTCAACATGGTCACTAAAGAACTACAAATGAGACCCATGAATACAGTACAGTACATGTACAGGTATACTCCTGTAACTGTCTGTACAATGTACAATGTTTGTGCATGCAACCTCTCATCGTCAGGCATTCCACCGAGGAAAGTCTGGTCTATGAAGGTAATTTACATCATGTTGTTGTTAAAGTCTAATTTGTAGGCATCAATCAGAACACCACAAGGCTTAACAAGCAAGTACACATTCATAATACTGATTGCGTGTTTCCTGTTTACCAATTACAATTCTTATACGAGGCATATTTTACCATCCACTACAGACCGGTTCATACACCTGAAAGGGAATTCTGCATAATCTACCAGAACAGTGGCCTTGTGGTTAGAGTGTCCGCCCTGGAACTGGGAGGTCGGGGTTCGATTCCCGGTCGGGTCATACCAAAGACTCTAAAAAATGGGACCCAATGCCTCCCCGCTTGGCACTCAGCATCAAAGGGATGGATTGGGGGTCAAAATCAGCTAATGATTCCCGAGCGCGGCAAGCCGCAGCTCACCGCTCCTTGGAGCTCACCACTCCAAGTGATGGGTTAAAAGCGGAGGTCCAATTTCGCTGCGGTAACGTAGTGACAAATCATGCGACTTTGACTTTGACTTTTGACTTTGATCTAGTTAGCTAGCTAGGTCACTAGATAGTGAGTGAGTGAGTGAGTGAGTGAGTGAGTGAGTGAGTGAGTGAGTGAGTGAGTGAGTGAGTGAGTGAGTGAGTGAGTTTGAAGGGTTGTGTTGTACCTTGACAGGTCCTGCTATCAGGGTTGAGAAGAAAGCCAGGATTACATGAACATGAATAAGAACCAGGAACGTTGGCACACAGCTGCTGGCAGTAACCATAACGACACTCATCAATATCTGTCCAACCAAAAAGGAAACAAGGATCAAATACCTCATTTATACAGTATGACTATAATTATAGTAGGATTTACATTCATCAACAACAAACAATTTGACCCTATTGTTTTATTTTAAGGCATTTAATTTATGTGAAAATATGGCATAGCATTTCGGAATGTGTTGTGTGTCAAGAGAGACCTTGCTATAATCACTGGCATGCCTATGAAAAATTAGACAAATTGATTTTTTAATTGAGGGCTGAAAAATTAATGCATGAATAATGAACCATTTATTGAGCCTTTCGAGAAAAAAATGTGTTTTGTCAGATTTTGCACCATTCAATCTAATCTCTATTATTGAGGATAGAAGATGGTAGCTGTATCCTATGAGTTCAATTTAGAAACGGGCACCCTGTTCTATTTGGTTCCTCAAACATATTCAATTCAAGGTTCAAGGTTCAAGGTTTTTTATTTCTCACTCAGGACATATACAGGGATGAAATAGCGTTTCCATTTTACAAGATCACAAAATATATGTAATTACATGTAAGCATTATAATTATTTTTCAATTTTCGAAAGGGATGGCTAGCCTTTAAACATGTCAAAATGTGCCTTTTACTGTATGTATCAGAAATGCCAGACATTAAGATGAACAAATTGCCACCAGTAAGATCCGCATTAACATCTCCCTTTTTAAATTGGTCAAGGCAAAATCAGCATGCAAGACGTATTTACCCTGGCACTGTCCAGCAACTAGCCAGTATCCCTCTGTACAGGAGCAGGTGTATCCACCTGCTGTGTTGATGCACACCTGGGTGGGGTTACACTGGTGAGAGTTTGTCTCGCATTCATCAATGTCTGGAAGAGATAGAAGGACCATGACAAGTTCATCTTTTTTGTGAAATTCATTTTCCCATACAAATTGTCTTTTGTATGTAGCATTCAGAGGGAGGGTGCACCACTAAGGAGAAAGAAAAATAAATTTAATGTACGTTCGAAAACAATACGATTTCACAAGCTGGATATTGATTAGTTCAATTTTGACCAAGACACTGCAGCTACAAAACTCCTGCTTAACTTAAAGATACATCGCATGGATGCAACTGGGACGTATCCTCAGTGATGTATCCCAAGGTCATCGGGGTTTCGGGTCTCGCAACATCATACCCCTCACTCAGGCGACCCAGCCGGGGTTGATCAAGTCCCGGCTTACGTCCCAGTAGCTACTCTCGGTCAGTCCACTAGGGAAAAACCGAAGGCCACACAGTCCACTGCTCCAGAACTACTCTGCCGGTACTGGGAGACACCATACTCTGGCGCATGGAAGGACTAGGCTCTGTGGGTTGACTCCTGTCCAGACCCCTCCTACGTCTCACCAGGTCTGCTCCTGCTCTCACCAGGCACAGGACCTGTGCGTTGCACCAGACTCCCAGCACCAGCATTTCATTCAGGAGCAGTGAATCATAATGGCCCTCCTAACGGCCTCACCAAGGGTTGTTGGGCTTCCTCCTCACGGAGGGCACAGGCTGGGGCGCTAACCCATACTGCTCACCCGAGTGCCGTCTACATTCCGGCTGTCACCCGTCTCTCCGGTGGTCACCAGACTATACCCGGTTGTCACATAGTCTATTCCTATGAGCCACTATAAATAGAAACTAAAGCTTAAAGATACATCGCATGGATGCAACTATCCTCAGTGATGCAAGATATGCTACTTCCACCATACGTCAAATGGCAAACCACCCACCTAACTACCCACTGAATGTTGAACCACAGTATTTGTCCATTGTCTGTGCAGTGTCCAGGCAGGTTCTGGAGAACTGCTCACCTTGCAAATGTAAAGTTTACTGGATGAGCAGTTTACTCTGACATACCGGTAATGCATTGGACATGCAGACAGACAGGCAGATTTGTGAAATTTATATAAAGATTTGCATTTTTTCTGTGGTGACACCGGTGCACCACCAAAAACTTGCCCACATGAACTCTGTGGACTTTTCTCTTTACTGTATAGTTATCTGATTTCAGTTTGACATTTAATAACGTGACTTGTTAACCTTTATTAATCTAGAGAAGCTTTTCTACGTATGCTTGTTTTTCCAGTGACACTCTTTTTGACATTTGTGCACATACTGTTGTCATGCACTTTATGCATTTGTAAGAGCTTTCTCAAGGACACAATCAATGGCATACACAAGACAATAGTATATCTATTTGAGCATCTGAGATTTAGAAACATCTGTGTCAAGATCTGTACATTATAGGATATAATATTGTAACTATGTAGTAGTCTACGCATAACGAATTATTCATTTTTATCACTGTAACATTACAATGTTCTCAAACCCATACATCTACACAATGTCTTACTTAGGTGTAACAGAAAAGTGGATTCATTCTTGTGCAGTTCCTCTTCAAGATATGTGCCTAGTTGGCTCAAGATTCAGTCTGTTGACCCTCTAATCACAAGCTTGCCTTTCTAACTTACAGCAACCCCCAAATGTGAAAACACAACATTACTGTTAACATTTCAACACCCCGACAAGTTTTAAGTGTTGTTGCAAAAGATTAGAGATCATAATCAGGATCAAATTCCATTAGATCCCCCGGTTCAGTTCACATGAACTACCTCATAATAGCCACATTTCCTTATGAGGACATGACCAATCAAAAATTCCACACTGTGCGTGGTTCTCAGACAATGAAGTCACCAATTCACAATGAAACACAAGTGCGAGAAATGGGTGGGAGCCCCAAGTAGAGCTTGGGATTTCTTTTTTGTTTGAACAGACTGCGATGATAAGCGATAAAGTCTGGTGGTGGGTTCTGTTGGCCTTTGTGCCAAGCTAGACCATGGGCCCATGGGTGTGGGGTTGTGAGAGGGGGGACGTTAATGCTAGGCCCATGGCCAAGGGCAACACAGTCTCGGCACCTGCTTGCACTTACTAACTTAAAACCCGGAGTACAGGCACCCAGATCATCTGCACTCCATGTGCAGGGTCTACCGTTATCCTGCAGAGGTTGAACTGTGAAATACACACCACAGGAGTGTTTCAGTTCAGTTCCTTATATAGCCTTTTTCATGAACTGTGTAAGGTCCCTGGGGGTTACGTCTGACAATTTTGATTAACTTGAGAGTTGGATGAGAGCTGTATGAAGGGGATAAGAACAGAGGTGTAAATTCTTCTCAATACATAAATATCTAAAATGGGAATTCACTCATTGGGACTAGACGGAACTTCAGAAACAAGGCAATAAAATAAAGTTGATGAAGCTGTTTAAACTGACTGATAAGATGAAAATGTTTTGCTATTGGTAATAAAAAAAAACAGTTATGGTCCAAATATATCTGTATCTGGATATGAATGACAAAATAACATAACCAAGACTCACACCTAGGTTGGATGTACCACTTAAGTTAAATGGAGGATGGATGGGCTATATATAAACTGGTTATGTTTAGCAATAAAGGCTAGCTACAATAGCTACCATGAACAATAGAATATGTAGCTTCTTGCAATATATACATTTATAACAACAAATATCACCTTATGCAATATTACTACTATAATGAAATAATGAAAATAATAGATTACCATTAGAAATGTAATAATACTATTTGTTACTAATTTGTTACTAAGTCAAAACAGTAAAACAATGCACAACTTTCAGAGGGACAAATAAGCTTCTAACAAATATATGCATACACTATTGGCAATTTAGTTTGAGTTTGTCCTACATCTAATGTTCCTTTTTTCTTTTCTTTTTATTCCAAAGCATAACATCATAATTGACTGTTATTCAGACAAGACTGTGTTACAAGAGCATAATTAGCTAAAAATGTTCAACTGCTGGAGCTTTGCACTCTGTTTATATAAGGCCATGCTGCGACTATAATTATCACCTCTTTTATATCATGCACATGTTGGTGTGGATTTATTAACAGCTCAAATTGCATGTTAACTGTTGTTCTCACAGCTGATTCTATAAATGACAGTAATAGATCTTTGCCATTAGATTCAAAACAACGCTGTGTCTGTTACAGGTTGAGACAGGAAGTAAGTCACTGACTGCTGAGTTTCAGTCCTGTGGCAACATCAATCAACACCCCCTTACATCACTATATATTAAAATGCACAGACACACACACACACCCATGTGGCATGCCTGTCTAGACCCAAGCATGCGTGTCTCTCTCACACATACCTGCGTGCACGCATGCAATGCGCACGCGCACGCACACGCACACGCACACGCACACACACACACACACACACACACACACACACACACACACCTTCAACAGTTTGAAGTGCACACACAGAAGAATGTCTGCTCTATATGCCAGCACGGCACAAGTTTGGCAACAAGTGACCTCATCCTTGGCAATCCGATTTTGTAGTTTACCCAAACAAGGCAGAGAGCTGATTTCCTGACTGCCCCCTTTTCCCTTACAAAAGTAGAAAGAGCCCATATTTGTATATGGGATAAAAGTTCTCTTTTGAGGAAGAATATGAATAGTTTTTCCACTCATTACACCATGTCTGATTTAGACAGTGTGACAGAAAAATACCCTAATGGACGTTCATGAGGCCCTTTTCAGCAGCGTATTCCTGTGGGACAGATTGTACCACTTGTGTTAGGATTTCCCAGTGTTTTTGACTTTTGTGTAGAGTGACACGGTTGTGTGTGATTAAATATAAATATATGGACGGAACACTGGCAACAAAGTGTACCATCAAGTATAAACTACTAAGAACGTGCTTAAGGCACCTTCTCCAAAAAGACATACTGTATTTGGAGATGCCTACTATAGCTCTCTTTTTGACTGGGGGAGGTTGAAAGATGCGGCCAAGTAGCTAGGCACGAGTTACAGATTGGGAATGAAATAGTGTTAAAGGATTGTCTGCAGCATTAATGTAAAATCACAAGAAAATCACAAGACTCTTGCAATGATACATTTGTACAGTAGTCTAACGGGTGTTTGGCCTCCATCCATATGTTGTGTTTGCACAGGTGTAAGAATGACTTATGCTGAGATTCCTGGCTTTGTATTTGTAAGACATTTTATGCTGGCACACTTAAAATGGCAGATCTAAAAGTTCACAATGTGCAGCAGCACAAAAGGGTTTTAAGCTTGTAGATTGGCTGGTGCAAGCTAAGGGCCCAGGCTGCAGAAAGCCTGGAATTGAGATTGTTCAATTCCAAAATACTTTATAACCATTTAAAAATAAACGACATAGTCATTCAGCATCAATAAAATTGCAGCCATTTTTCATCAATCTATAACTTGAGTTACTTTCGTCGCTAAGTTAATTTATGAATCTACTTAACTTTGGAATATCATTGTTTTGGACTTAGATGTCACAGTGATTGGATTTCATTCATGTCTTGTCTTGCACTACAAAAAAAAATCAGCTTTTTGATGGGCTTCACATAGATAGAAATGATACTACACATATATAGAAATGAGAGACGATTGTGGAACTTTTATTTGTATTACATATGCACTGAAGTTTAGCAATATCATGCATTCTGATATCACTTCTTGCTATGATATGAACGGAGGGAATAAACCGGTTTTAGGTAGAGGGTCATTCAGTGGTTGCTTGGTATTTAAGACAACCACTGACATTTGAAATTGACTTGAAAACCACTGTTGCAAAAGAGATTTGAGCGAGACATTTTGAAAGTCTTCCAAACCCATGTTTCCAGTACTTTGGCCACAGAAATGCTACTCTTTCTTTAAGCACCCTGTTTACATTTTCAGTTTGTCAAGAAAATCAAGGCACACTGACCAATGAGGGGGTTTTAGGCTATTCAATTCCATTTGAGGAGCATGGTTTGACATAAAGTACAAATTACCAGAAAATGTAGACTACTTATAAAACGTAATTCAAGATTCTGGGATTGGGAACTTATGGAAAAACTACAGTGCAATCACCCATTTGCCTAAATCGAGTGCTAGGAAAGCTACACGACTACTCGGCTCAGGTGTGAGTGCAGACTCACCATTACAAGTGCCATCTTCTGCCACTGCATATCCAAGGATGCATGGTGCGGTACTTCGCACTATGGGGTAGCTGGGCTCAACAGGCCCAGGAGGGGGTTGGCGGAAGGTGTCCAGTCTGTCCACAAAACCCACAGATGTGTCTGGATAGGGCTCTGGACGGACCGGTGTCTCTGGTCGATACGACTGGGTGTACAAACTCCTTGGCATGCACAAGTAGCCACCCATTTGATTAACGCAGAGCATGTCACCTCGACAAGGATCCGGTAGGGAACGGCACTCATCTACATCTGGGATGGAGTGAGGAGGAGGTTTCATTAGACTAGAGTTACTTCCATTGAGAGGGAGCCATAGCTTTTTACTGGCCTTGTACTCATTAGGCTACTGATGGCGGCTTATGATTAGCTGAACCACATTCTCTTGTTGCACTTAATGTGTGATTTGTATCTGGGTATAAGCAGGGGTGTGGGGGGGGGGGGCGCGGGGGGCGTCCCCCCACTTCTCACATCTAAAATATTTTTGGGTCTGAAAAAAATCATTAGCATGGTGAAATAGCCTACATCTTGATGACATCATCAAGATGTGTTTCACCATGTTAATGAGTTTCCTTTTTTCTGAGAGTGTACAAATGGAACCAAATGGACCCGCAAGGGTCCATTTGGTTGAAAACCTGCATTAGTTGAAAACCTGCATTAGGCTTAATGCAAAGCTGCTTAACAGCTACTATGTAAATAGGCCTATACTGTATATGCACATTGTATTGTCTGCCACATTAAAATATAATATTACACACTGCAAGAACCAATTTGTTATTAACTTACCTACACACTGCCTCGATCTGCGGTCGTACACTGAACCTTCTGTGCAGGTCTAGAGGGGGAAATAACCAGGATTCAGTATGTGCTCCTGTAATAGTGCAGTGGACTCTTGTCAACACTACATTTTCAATGTGTTCACATTATCCAAAAGAAAGGCACACCACCCTATGTATCAGCATATAATCTATAAGACGTCACATTAGGGCTACTGCTAATGTACTTTCATTATCCATGTTGCCTGTGTGAGTGAGTGAATTGACCATCCATTAATCTCAAATCATTTATGAAAGAACAGCTTCTGTTACCTGGCCATGTCCAGACTGGATAGAAAGCAGAGCAAATAGCAGACCTGTCAACATGCTGGAAAGAGGAAATTTCAAGTGTTCAAATGAGCGTCTGCTGAGACAACCTCAATGAAAAGAACTGTGCATATTCATTCAAACAACTCAAACTAAACACCAAATTGTGCAGGGAATGTATGTGGGTGAAAATGATTATATTAAAAAAAAATACATAAATAATAAAAACGCACTAACCTTGAAGAAGACCCAATCCTCAAGCCACGTGTTGCAGAGAACATGATTGAAAGGCGCTCTTGAAGTCTGTCCCAAAAGAGAGGTTCTTTAGACCAGTAAATTCGTCCAATCCTGCTACTACACACGGTGCAAGTATCCAACGCGCGGGGCAGTGCTCTGCTCTGACCAGCCCCCGGTGGTTGTGTTATGCGCCTTTACGCGAAAGCCGACACCGGGTTCTCATTAAACGCTGTCTGGTCGAACCAAAGCCTCGATACGCTGACCAGAGATCGAAGCGATCTGGCCCGTTTCCCCCAACGCTGACTGCTATCTGTCCGATTGCGCTCTTGTCGGCGCGTACAAATTATTTAGCAATGCAAATTGACTAGCCCCCTCCGAGCACTTCTTACAACAGCTGGATTCAATCACAGAGAGGAGAGACAGCCCCCTCCAGTCAGCGGGAGCGCCAGGGAGAGAGCCGAGGTCCCAGAGAGAGCGTTCACGGAGCGAGGGGTCCGCGGTGTGTTGGGGCGCGCCGACTCCAAGCAGGCTGGCTACGCACTGGTTCTGGCAAATAATAGGCTATTCGGAGAGCTTTAAGTGGCAAACATATGCACATAGTGGGGTACTGTTCCAGAAGAACCCCCGCCCCCTCCGCCTCCTCCACATAGCCTACTGCTCAACACAATATTGCACATCTGGTTTGGCCCGTGCATAGCCTACTATTCCCAAGTCTGGAAGATTTCTGTCGTAGCTGTAAATGTGAAATAACTCAATTAGAGAGAAAGTGCACAAGATACTGTAGCCTATAAGGGGGGCAGTAAGTACCTTTATTTTATTTTGTAATTGTTGTTTGAAACAAAATATCCAATTCAGAGACTGGTACTATATGCATCCTCCAAAGGTAACAATCTACTCTTCTGATTTTCTGATCAAACACCTACAAAATCTTATTTTAAAGTTACATTTTGTCAATTGACCAGAAAAAAAAAATCACTTGTAACATTTCTTTTTCTGCTATGGTTGCTGATTGTGGATGTCCATACAAAAATGCTGAGGAGCTATTATTACATTGTTGGCTTGCTTACTCATGTAAATCATTTTCAATGTGCAGTTTTTACATTTGCAAATATATATTTATATTAACAATTCACAATCCAAATCATACAATTATCGAAATTGCAAAAAATGTATAGGCACTTGGACAGATCCCGGCCTTCCGAAGTGCCCCATAAATATGAAAACGCCACTCAATTTACACATATATATATATATTTATATAACTATATAACAGTACTGTATTTATGCATAAGAGCAGTCTCCTAGACGGATCCTCTGACCAACCACAGCCCACAATTACTGCTGGAATTACAACACTATATCACAGTCTGGCCATCTAAGGAAATACAACATTTTGCAGAAACGTCTGTATGGATTTAACAGATGTAGGGAACCGCATAAATCTCTAAGCATCGGTATAGTGCCAAAAGACCATCAGGCTAGCCTTGCATCAGACAGATTATACCTTGTGTCTAAAATGGAGAAAAAATATAAGAAACTCAAAGAAAAGGGAAATAAAGCTCTTAGATGCAGAACTAGGGCATGCATGATTTCACTTGCAAACACAGGCAATGTTATGTATTGCACACCTATAAGTGTATTGCAAAGCACACAAATAGTTTACAAGGTCACTTGCGTTCAGAAAATAAAACATTTTGGCCAGACCCGTAATCAAAAGGCCTTTCTTTTATAAAATGTACATACATTGCACTCTGAATACAAAACCATTTTAAAAGGAAGTCAACTTCTTATTGAATGCATCAGTAATGTATACAGACCATCCGTCTTCATTCGATGCGTAAATAATGTAACATTGATGTGGTTAAAACACATCTGATAGATGGTGTAAAGGGCAAAATAAAGTGTTGCATAGAACAGCAATAGATCAAAATGAAATTCCTCAGAATATTTCAGGTTGATTTTAGTCCCTTCCCAAATAAGAGGGGGCAGATGGTCCCACAAGGGTCCATTGTTACACTCTCAGAGTCGAATTAACACTAGGGTTTTTGCTGTGTGTTTAATAAAGTCATCACTTCACAGCCATAACCCGAAAAGCAGCAAGTACTGTAGTAGCAGTGTTGGTTAATGTTCTCTCTTGCGTATTACTGAAAACAGTGAGGTGGTGCTATTGTCTTAACCTGCACTGTTATCCAAATTATAGCAGATCTACAAACTCAAAACATCTGCTATTGTTGGCAAAGATATGTTGTGTAGAGCAAACACTGGAAGAGTCCTAGGCTATAATAGAGCCCTGGGATCTGTAGTCAGCGCCTCCTTCTTTACCACTACTTTGGAACAGACGAAAAGCAATAACAGTATAAGTCAGAACAGCACCACTGCATCTTTTCCAGTTATATGTAGCATCCAACATCCGCTGACGTGAGAGGAGCCAGTCAATTGACTCAGAGCACTCAGATCCAATCACTGCTTGAGCAGGTCTTTGAGCACAGCACCACCGCTAGCCTCGGCAGAGACAGGCACGGGTGTGAAGGAGGGCAGGGCATCAGATATGGGTTTCATTAAGAGGTGACCTCCGGCGCCTCCAGCCCCAGCACCAGCCGAGTTCAGCAAGGGGACCGCAGCGGAACGGGGGGCTAGAAATGGGTTGGACTCACCGGCCCGTTTGCTGGCTGCTGCAACACCTAAGGCAAGATTTATTCATTCGATTTTTTTTTTTAATTTGCTCTACACAGTGACTTATGCATGCGTAACAACACATCAAATTGGTATTACTTACTTACTCTGTGATTATAACAGCATATAACAGTGCTACTCACCAATACTTGTCTTTTTTAGTAGGTGAGTACAACACAATATAGTGAAATATGGTGAATACAATATTGTGAAAGTAAATGATTGATTTTTAAAAAGTCCTCAAAATGTACAGACACAGTACATGAAAATGAAAACCAAGAGTAACCAGGCTCTAAATCAAGCATGAAAAGCAAAAGCAATAGAAAAAATAATGTCTAGCTAATGTAAATTATTTCATGTCGACAGTGTGAGACATGCTTCCGTTTGATGCCTCTGATTTAGCACATGATATAAAGAAACATGCATGCTGGTGTGGTTGCTGTAGTACCTGTACCAGAGCCGCTGCTGGTCCTTCCAGGAGGCGGAGCGCTCAGGGGTTTGATGTCATGGAGGAGCGTTGGAGGAGGCAAAGACGGGGAGGACTCCACCTCCAGGAACTTGACAAACATCTCTGAGAAGGACTGCAGTTTAGAGGGAAAGCAAATACGAGTCAGAGTACAGTACTGATGTGTAGCATTGAGTGGGTTGAGTTTTGTTCCATTTAATGTTTTGTTGCTACTAAACATACTAGACATGATTTGGTCTGATCCGGTCTGTCTATTGGTCCAGCATATGGACGTATAAAGGTAACAGTGAAACTGTGATAAAATCAGATGTTCTTTCAGTTACTGCCCCCCCCCCCCCCAACATGTTCTACAGTGTGTTTCTGTTATAGGTTGCATGTGCTTGCGAATGTATGTTCAAGAATGTGGGTGTACTAAAATGTGTTCTCTAGAATCAGTGTTCTCGACTGTGCTAGCAACCTAAGGAAGGTTTCTTCCTCTTGTCTCCTCACCGAGTTAAAGCCTTGGCTCTGGGTGGGCCTCTGGGGGGTGTTAGGGACACTATGTGCTCCCCTACCTCCCAGCCAGCTGGATACCCAGCCAGTGACCCCATGTCTCCCGTCCTCCTCCAACATCTGCAGGGGAAGTGAGTGACATGGGTCAAGAAAGGGTGGACGGATAAACATTACACAATCTAAAAGGAGAAATTAAGCAGCAAAGTCATCCTAACCATGTATGAACATTTTAGCTGAAACCTTGTTTAACCCACTGGACCAAAACTAAGTTGACCAAGAACAGATTTTTATGTACAACAGCCTGGGGAAGTACATTGGACGGGAAGTGAAGCTTATATTGATTCACACACACACACTCACATCTGGAACTTGCCTAGTTCCATCACAGTCAGTCTTATGCTGCTGTAAGTAGTGCTGGTGATGCAATAGGCTGTTTAGTGTTTACTTTACTAAAAGGCAGATCAAGAGCAGGTCTCCACCAGATCACGTGTCCTACACAGGGTACCCCCACACACACCAAAAGACATTAAGCACCATCATTGCCAATGGAGGACATGCAGCCAAACACTTCCTGGTTGGTTTGGAATTAACAGATCCTACCTGTCAGCAGACTCCCATTCACTGTGAAAGTATTGGTTGTGAATTTCTAGGAATAAAGCTCAGTTCTTTAAACCACACTTTTCATTTGATAATACCATTTCCTAGTTCTTCATAGTGTATATTATTTGTGGTGTGTTGTTGACATGATTACATGAGTTAGAAATGTGTAAAATCTTCAGTTAAAATCATGCATACTTCATGGATTTCTCTAAGTGTTGCCAGCAACTATTGAGCAACTGATTAATAAGTAATTCATTTGTCTTATTGATTTGATTAATGACCCCAGACATAATTCTGGCTATGATTGTTGTTGACTGATAATCACAGATTTTGTATTTCACTCAGCCATAAATGGCACAAAAGTTATGGTAAGCATCCACACTATTGTCAGCTCTGTGATCTCATGGGACAAATCAGCCCCACATACTATGCAAGGGGTCTTTTCAGGAGGTCGGCTCAATCCTGCCAAAATAATGACGTCAGGGATCAGGGTTCCAAATAACTTTTAAAGGCAAAGCCAAATATCCTCAAGGAGTGTTAAGTTGTCAATATTCAGATACATTGTATGAACAATACGAGAAGCGAGTCCAAAACAACCGTTCCAGAAAACTTTATTTAGTAGGGGGGGAAACAAAAGGGATTTGGGCTTCCCACAGCCATTTCAAAAGTAAAAATGGATCTCTGAAAAGAGTAGACCTACTGGAAATAAATATGTTTTTATATACTTTTAGAATACTAGAAATAAGAATGTAAAACAAATCTGATCACATAGAGTGATCTTCGAAAATGAAACAGGATTGTGTTACTCCACTAAGGTTTTTCTGAAAAAGACAGCATGGTTTTCTGGGACACTTGGCTGCCTGTTAACATGAGTTGAGTGGAAAGTTTCAATAGCATTAACAGGATGAGGGAGAAGTGAAAAAGAAAAAGAACAACAAAAGAGCGGAACAACCTCAAGCGCAATAAAACTGGGTCTTCGCAGGAGTTGTAATCGCATTTGCCCCTTACTCTCAAGCTGTTTTCCTTTAAGGCAGTTGGGTAATATACAGGGAATAGTTGGACATGGTCCCACGCGGCTCCTGCCAGAAAACTCTAAGTGAGGAAATGCCGAGCCTAGCTACAAGTAGATTCTCAGTCGCTGCTGGAGTTAAAAAAGGGATTAGGAATATAGTAGTTGATATTTGACTTAGGGCCACCACATGTTTATATTCAGAAGATCCCAAGGGGGATAGTGACAGAGCTGATCAAATCTGTGTATATTTAACAGTGACATGCAGCAAGGAGATTACACACGGTCAGAATGACCTGACCCTCAAATGGTTTCATTTGAAAAGGTTTAAAGTGCATGTGTGTAGCGTTCAGTGTTAGCAGGGGTCTCACCCGTTAACACTGAACACACGCGCATGCACACGCACACACATACACACTAAATAATAAATGTTAGTCAGTTGAGAGAAGAGCACAAAATAGTTGTGTTAATAGTTAATAGTTGTGATAATGTTGTATTTGGAACATTATCCCCGACCTTAACTGTGACTCGCGGATCACAGACAAGGTCGGAGAGAGAAGTGGGCACTGTGTCAGGCAAAGGAACTGATGGCAAGTAAATTGACACTGTGGGAGCCAAACTAAGGCATACAAGGCATGTGATTTTATTTTATTGTTTTCTTTTCTTCTTGTAATACGGTGGGCAAATTCAGCCAATACCTTTTTGGTTAAACAGTGACTTTGTTGGCTATTTTGTACTGTAAATTGCTCAAAAACGTGTTTTTTTTATTATTATTATCATTATTGTTATTATTAAACAAACTACTGTAACTAAGTTGACTTGACTGAAATGGGGATTAACAAAGCTGAGTAGTGATTGTTGTTAGTAACCAACAAACTGATTGTTTATATAAGAAAATATCTACAGCATACGTCCTGTTTTGGCCATAGTGCATTAATTTCTTTGCATATTTCAGAATTAGACTTTGCAAACAAAACAATATTTTCAATATTTTTTATGTTCCAATATACAATGCCCAAAATAATGAAATCAATAATCAAACTGTCAACTAAAACTTCACGACTGAGAGATCCCTGGAGGTAATGGTTCTGTACAGAATTGATTTGAATAGTCACCTGGTCAACATCTTCTCTCATCAAGCCCAGAACACTTCCCATGAGCCTCAGCACCTCGGCACGCTTGGTTTTAGGTGTGTGGAAGTATCCCATGAACAGGTTGCGCATAAGAACTCTGTGTAAAGGAATAACAAGAGACTTGTAATGAAATTGACAACATATGGTTTCTTTCTGACTGTAAGAAATACACATAACCATCACTTTCACTTAACCACAGGTGTACAGTAGATTTAGGCGGTAAGTTGAAATATTCTAAACAACATTAAGGCCTATTATTATACATTAAAAGACAGATGATTTGTTTGGTTTAGTCCCTTGGACTGAGCACTTTTTATTGAATATGAAGATCCCCCAGCCTTGGTGACAGAATAATAAGTAACAGATGACTTTGACAGTTGCTCATTTCTGCCTTGTTGTTGTAACAGAGAGTTTGCTTCAGTTTATTCTGAGATAATCACCAATCATAACTCACAAGCTTGCTCTAGTCATTTTGACAGCACGTAAAATGTACATGTGTACAAGTCATTACATAAAAGATCTGGGGCTAATTTTACAAGATTAATGCAGTATTTCTCAGATATCATGCTTGATTTTTTTTTAATTGGTTTAGTCATAGATAGGAGACACACACACACACCATTAATGCCATTAAATGCTGCTTAAACTGCAATGTATTTCAAATAATGAAAATGTGACCAATATCATTTTTAGATTATTTGTGAAGTCAAATGTGTGAAGACGTTTCACCTGACAAGCTCACGACACATGTATCTGGTAACACTTGAGTGATACCAGCACACAACCAAGTTTATACAGTATATAAAACAAAGTCTATAGGAGCATGTTTTTTTTATTCCAGATAGGATTGCTGCTGCACTTACTTGTCAACTTTGCCTTCTGTGCTGTTTAGCAGGTTCATCAACTTCTTTTGAGCCTCTTCCAACATCTCTTGTCTCACATCCACTGCAAGAACGCACACACTGTGTTATAAGTAATGCAGTATATAAAATGACTTACAACTGTAACATGTGCAACCACAAAATAGGATTTAAAGATCACTAAAGGCTGATGTTTCACAAATACTTAGACGCACGGTACCACAGCACACCAAAAGTAGCTGATTTACAACTGAAAATGTGTCACAATGTGCTGCATTGAGAGTTTTGCATCTCAGCCTTGCAGATCAGTGACAAGAATCTTCACACATCTGCAAAAACGTGCATCTTGTCACAAGATGGCCCTAAGAATTTCAAACAAACAATATCAAGCAATATAAAAGTCAAGATTAGTAGCCAAAAGATATTCCACAGATGCAAAAACAAAAAACACAGAGCAGAAAAACAAAAATAATCTTTAACATTTGCACGCCATGCATACATGCATACATTAATGTGTCCACGTGCCCATACAAGCACAGTCACATACTGTGTATGTGTGATTTAGGACTCCTTTGTAAACAGTAGGCTAACATTGATATATTTGCTGAGCAGACATTCCAAAGTTAGACTTTGTCATCAGTGAGACTGCAGATCAGAACATGCTGACACTCTTCCAGCATTGCTTTCTGCAATTAACATTGCCAATCCATAATGTGTTTCCAGGTGCTGGTTAATGTTCAGTCTGGTAAGAGTGTAAAACCAATGCCAGATTTTGAGGTCTTATGTCAATCTCGATTTTTGGTGAGCACTAGGCCACTGATGTTTTGACTGATATTTTGTCAAAAAGTGCAACATTTTATAAGTTTCTAATTATACAATTAACAATGAATATAACATACAGTACATTCAAAATTATCTAAATTTTACTGCAAAGGCAAAACTGCTAAGTTTTGCCTCTATTAGATGATCTAAACACTAGGGAAAAAGTCGGCATAATAGCTGATACTGAATCCCAATGTTGAAAAAAGATAGTCAAATAATAATGGCTGATATATTGTATCTCTCTCTATCCATCTATCAATGGGGCAATGTTTTTCAATTTACTTTTACTGCATTTTTAACGCATTATATTGTTTTTCATTTAGGACAAGAGAAGAGAGAGGGGAAAAATGTATGTCTGAGAATTTGTGATGTCATGGCCATATCTAAAGCTGATAGTGGGAAATCAGTAGGCTAGAGTAGAGTAAAAGAAATACATGGGAAAATCTACCCCCTAAGAATTTAACAGTGGTGTGATTTGATTGATTCTATTTTTGTTATTTTAGCCTTTGATAAGAACAGAGAATAACAAATGATCATGCTAGTGTGTATTCTAAAGGCTGGGCATGGCATGGCTGTATGGCCTCTTTTACACCCAGGTTGAAACGGTTCACTTGTTTCTTTCCCGCTTAAAAACATTTTGGTTCAGAACCTTAATAGTTGTATCAGAAAATGAACCAAAACATGGCCACCAATTCTGTGAAACTTTTCAAGAATCTAGAACGGAAGTAGTTCTAGAATCAAAGTTATTTTGCTGGAAAAGGGGCCAATGAGTACGTATAAGGACCTCTCCCATTGTTCAAAGACTAGTTGGCAATCACAACAAGGTATAAAATGTACAGTACATGCCATCAGAGAATTCCAGCGAGGCAGGGATTTCAGAAAAACGCATATCATTCATGACATATTAAACAAAAGCAGAACAAGGGGTGCCGTGGTCTTTGAACTTCGACATAAATCAGCCGTCAACATAATTTATTTCATTGCGGCTTAGTGAAACCAGCTTCCATTTGCTGTAAAGACTTAGAGCTTGGTTTTAGTTGCCACAAGCTCATATGGTGATTTTACCTTTTATAAATGATAATTATAGAATTTGGCATTTCAGCAATACAAACTAATTCAGAAAAACAGAGCAGATACAGTTTAAAATAGTCAATATGTATACAAGATTAAGACTCCAAACTAACTTTACAGTTTCATATACAGAACACCACTGAACATTTTTTTATTATTATGGACCAATGTTTGAGTGCATGTGCATCCAAAATGGGGGCACTCCGAAGCACAGTTATTATTTTACTCAGAAACCTATAATCATGATTATGAATTCTGAATCCTGATCAAGAAGAATGATGATTACTATTATTTTAGGCAAAATTACAGATGTCTGTTCAAAATTCAATTCTTAATTCACTGGCTCTTGAAAACAGCCATACATCTAACCTTGTTTTTTCAGTTCTTCAAGCTGCTCCTCTTTGATATCCAGCTGGTCTGTGAGTCGAGAGGCTGAATCTAGAGCAGCATTGGCCTCATCCAAGTTCACCTGACAGAAACACATGACAGCATGAGGAAAACCCCCCCGTCTTCATTTTCTTTTTCCAAAGTATCGAAAACAAATCTACAAGATGTTTTCCTTCTACAGCCAGCTTGTAGATTGGGCGTTTTTAACATTTTCAGAGGTCAGACTAAAAGAAAGAAAAGGACATTAAAAGTGTAGATTAAACATGCTCTTCTGGGCCTGCTTGTCATCACGAAGGGGGGTGGGTCTGCCACAGGAGACATTGAATATTGCCACCATATTATGACCAATGACACAGAGTAAAAAAAAGTGGCTACTTCAACTTGAGATATGATCTGAGTAAAAGCAGTGTATGGTCTTCTACCTGAAGTGCAGCAGTTTTGTCCTCCAGTGTCAAAGCTTTCCGTCTCCACTCATCCTTTTCCCTCCTGTGCTTGTCCAGCTCCGACGAGTACATGGCTTTCTCTTCTACAGGAAAGAACTCAACTTAATTAGTTAGTCCATGTTTACAGAAGTAAACAAGACTGATAAGGCAGACTACTTAAAGTATGGCTTCAGCCATTTCCAGCAACCGACTTGCCTTGCTGGAATTGCTCTAGCACCATCTGCAGGTTGGAGAGTGACACTGCATACTGGTTGACCTGCTCCTGGGAGGTGCGGAGTTGGAGCCGTGCTTCATCCCTCTGCTTCACCACTCCACTCAGCTGCTCCTGCAGAGACTCAACCTGCATGCTAGCCTGTTGGCTGGAAGGGGTGGAGCAGAAAAGTGTAAGAAATGAACACTGACCACCAAAAAAATGGACCAACAAAGCCTATCAAACTGGCTGTCCTTGAAGTTTGAGACCCACTGAAATAATTTACCTGGTGTTCTCCACTATACTGGAAGAAGTGGCCAGTCTGTCATCCAGAAAGGCTACTCTCTTGCGGAGCTCGGACTCCCTTTCCTCTGCAGATAAGGCCTCCCGGGTGTACGAGTCCTCTATCTCCAGCAAGTGGTTGCGTAACCTTTCCAGTTCCAGGTTCAGACGCTGTTCTTTGTCTTTCACGTGCTGCAGCTGAAAGATTAGGAAAAAGAACACAAATGTGAACGGTAGCACCATTGCAAAGTGTATAGTATACCGTAAATCAGTGGATTCCAACCAGTGGTCCGAGGACCACTAGTGGTCATTGAGTGGGCAATACACTCTGAAGAGTTGCATTACTGTTAAACATCTGTATTATTAATTTCCAAGAAGTTTACACTACTAGAGAATGTATAATGTTAATATTTTCATTAATGTTTGTTGATCTCTTAATACAGCATGGATTTGTGGACAAAATCTCATACAGCAACAATAAAATGATTGGTGATGAACTGCCTTGCTATAAGAGCATGCTGGTGAAAGGATGCATTTTACTCATGATCTATCCATCTCCCAATCATGTAGGAGCTGTAATAATAGACCTGTTTCTTTGCCAACACTGCCAACCTACCTCATTTTGTACAGCCGTCGTCTCCATTTGCTTCTGTTTGAGAGCCAGCATCACCTGGTCTCTCTCCTGCTGGAACATCACAGCTTTCTCCTGCATCGACCTCATCTCATTCAGCAGCTGGTTCAGCTCCCCAGACTTACCCTGTGTGGGATATTCATATAGGAAGAGAACACAACAATCTGTATTTGACAATTAAGGCAATTCCTCCCCAAACAATCAAGAATTTCACATTTTGCAAACTGGAATGTGTAGGCTCTTTTGTTTGATTATATACACTAGTTATTCTACATAGCATTAATTCCAGCTTTTTACTTTGCCCCAGTAAAAGCAAAGGCCCATTTACACATGTGAAAGCAAGCTAAAGTTTCTATTCTGTATTAATATTCAATATCTGTTTACATATTCAATAACAAGTAATGATATGTTCACAACTGACCTGCTCTTTGTCCTTTAGCATCTTCTCCATAGTGCCTGCCTTCTCGCTTACCGCACTCAGCTCAAACTCCTTCTCCCTCAGCAGGAGAGATACCTGCATGTTGGTTTCTTGCAGCGCCCGGAATTCTGACTCCTTTTCCCGGGAGCGTGCGGTCACCATCTCATTCTCTTCCTTCATCTTCTTGACATCCATCTCCAAGATAAGGGCACGTTCTTTCAAGTTTGTCACTGCCTGCTTCAGCACCTCGTTGTCATTTTCACGGTTGCGCAGTGCCTCGCTGACCTGGTTCAACTGGTCTCCCTTGGTTTTGATAAGGAGGTCCTTCTCTCTGACAGACATCTGCATGGCCTCCAGCCTCTCCCTGACCCTCCGTGCCTCCTCCATCTGGCCTCGCTGCTCGCTCTCCGAGGCCAACGAAGAGTTGGACAGGCGGTGGTTATTCTCTTGTAGAGTTCTGATCATGGCCTCCCTCTCAGCCAGCAGAGCTTGTAGCAACTGGATTTGTTTTTGTAGGCCCTCGTTGTTTGAGGACACTGCCTCCTGGTGGCTTCGGGGGGCTTCTGTTGCAAGGAACGTCTCAGCTGTCTGCGAAGACAGGGAAACATCTGGCCCCTGTGCAACACTGTCCAGTTTCCCCAGCAGAACATCCTTGGTGGTACTGAGCTGACTGATGGTCTGCTGAACATGAGCAAGCTCTTGGCTCAGGGTGCCGAGCTTCCTCTCCTTCTGTTCGTAGCTCTGGATGAGCCGGGTGTAGTCTACAGACAGCTTGGAGCTGCAGTCACTGTCTGCAGAAACCTGACCTTGCAGTTTGATCAGTTCCTCCTGCAGCTGGGCAGACTCGTGCTGCATGTTCTTCACTGTAGTGATCACTTGCTGTTTCCACTCATCCATCTTCTTTACCTGCTGCTTTAGTGTGTCTCTCTCATGGAGGAGCTCCTCAAACTGGTTGCTACTCACACCTCCACCTCCGGACGCCGAGTCAGGTTCCCCCCCTGACAACTGCAGTACAGCCACCAGGGTCTGGCACTTTTGGGTCAGGGCGTCAATTTCAATGTCCTTCTCCCTGATGATACGTGACAGGTTCTGGATGGTCTCCCGGAACATCTCCTGGCTTCCTGATGGGTCGCTCATGGAGGAGAGGCGCTGGTTCTCCTGCTGGAGCTTCATCAAGGCAGTCTCCTTTCCCGCCATGATGTCCATCAAGCGATGATAATCTGAGCGCAGCTGGCTGTTCTCCCTGGTCTTCTCATTCAGAACAGCCAGCACTTGCTCCCTCTCCACGGCATAGGCATGCATCTGCTGTTGGAGTAACAAGAAATCTTGACTAAGTCCTCCACCCATGGAGACTCTGGCGTGCAGTGCCTGGATCTCCAGGTCTTTCTGGAGGACCATCTGAGAGAGCTTTCCCACCTCATCGCGAGATCCTGACAGCTGATCAAGCTGCTTTGTTAAGGAAAGATTTCTCTCACTGAGTTGGTTGATTTCATTGTCCTTCTCCTTAATGCCCCTCACTAGACGCTCTAGCTCTACCTTAGACAAGTCATGCTTTTCATTGCCATTCTCACCATTTAGAGACTGGGTCTTGTCCTCCTGGAGGATGACTACACCCTGTACGAGTGGGTCGTTGGGGTGCCCCTGTTGCTCGGTGAAGCTGTCCACTGCCTGCTGGAGCCGGGCAATCTCTTCGTCCTTGGTGTGGATAAGCCTGTTGTAGTTGAGCGCCGTTTGCTCCTGGCGAGAGTGAGCCTGCTCCAGCTCACTCTGCTGTGCTTGGAGAGACTGCTGGGCGTGGAGGAGAGAAGCCTGCAACTCCTCTGTGGTTCTCCTCAGACTTTGGACTTCCTCATCCATGGCGTCCCTGGACGTTTTAAGCTGGGTGATCTCAGTCTCCAGTTCAGTAATGATATCCAGGGTCCTGGGCTCAGCCAGCGGCTGAGGCCTGCTTTGCTGGTCTCTGAGGCGATCAATCTCCTCCTTCAGGTGACTGTTTTCCTCCTTCATGCCACCCAGCTGTTTGTCTTTATCATCTAGCACCTGTCTAAGGGATTCAAGTTCCTTGTTCGCAGCAGAAATACTGTCCTCCATTTCCCTCTGCAGCTCTGCCGCATTCTGCTTAAGCGTGTCCATAAAAGTGTCTTTCTCCTGTAGCAGGTCTGTCAGCTGCTTTTGTCCAGCAACTGTGATGGAGAGCATTTCATTTGTGTCTCTGTGGTCGGATGCCATCTGCTCTAGGTCCCTCTTCAAATGGGCTATCTCCAGGTCTTTGTCCTGGTTGATCTTGATGGCACGTTCATGCTCCGTCTGCAAGGCCGAGGCATCCATGGAGCGGGCCCGTGTGAGCTCCTCGATGGTCTGCTGGTACTGTTTAGTCAGCTCTGTTAGTGCCTTCTCAGCCTGACCCAACTCTCCCTCAAGCTGGCCCTTCTCTAGCTTCAAGGCTTCAATACGGGTGTCCTTCTCCCGTACCGTCCTGTTAAGAGCTGCCTGTCCTTCCCTCAACTGCTTGCCGAGCTCTTCAATTTGAACCACAGCCTGCTCCCCCTCCGCTTTCAACCTCTGGCTTTCCATCTTCATCTCAAAGTCGTCCGACACCACCTTCTCATGAGTCCTCCTCATCTCGGCCAGCTCTCTGCTAAGCTCTGACAGCTCTGCCTCCTTTTCTGCCAACACCTCTCTCACCCCCTCCATCTCGCCTCCTCTCTTTCCAACCTGACTCAGCTCTGCCCTGGCGGCAGACAGATGTGCCTCTCTCTCCTGAAGGCTTTTCCTCAGCTCAGAGGCTTCTCTGCGGGCCTCCTTGCTCTGTTCTTGGGCACACCCATGTTTGTCCTTGAGCTCCTTCATTGCACTCTCCAGCTGCTGCTTGCTCATATGCAGGTCATTGAGGGTGAAAGCACTCTGGCTCAGTTTCTCCCTCTGTGTCTCCAGCTCTTGCTCCAAGTCACCTGCCTGTTTTTTGGCCACGTTGAGCTCCGTGGTCAATCGGGTCACCTCAGCCTCGGTCTCCTTCAGCTGCCCGGAAAGCTGATCCTTCACGGAGATCATATGCTAAACAAAAGAAAAACAAAGCATAAAAGAACATGCCATTCAGTTTCCCCATGTGTTTTGAGTACAAATATTAAAAAGAGGAAATTGGTCTGCAGTCAAATAGTTTCCTGAATTCTTCTAAGTCAATTATATGTGTTGAATTAATACATTTCTGCCATTATTGAGACAGAGATGAGGAGACAGCAAGCTCAAAATACTAATATAATAAAAACATGTACCATACATATACCATATTACTGAGTAGGCACAATTTCTCATGGTCCAAATTATTTTAGTCAGTTAAACCTGTGTGGCTTCCTGGTTTTGCCTATCCAGTTCCTCCAGTTCAGCCATCAAAGTGTCTCGTTCGTCTTGCATGTCCTTCAAGGCTCTGTCCCTCTTCTCCATCTCCAACTTCAGGTCCTCCAGCTCCTCCAGGTCACCTCCCCCACGAGATACATTCTCCTCAGCTGCTCGGAGTCTCTCCTGCAGATTTAACTGTCAAAGAAGGAAAAACAATGACAACCAATACATATAGTGGAAGGACTTTATGCAGAATTTGGTTTGACAAAATACAACTAATATGATCTCTCCGCAGGGAGGAACTATGAACAGGTCCTTTCATAGACTAACTAAAGGATTAGTTCCATCTAATATACAGAATGCACAAATCAACTCAAGTGGCCAAAGTGGCCATTGGACTTTGGTAGAACATTGACCTTTGCATACTTACTTGCATGGACTGAAAGCATAAGCATATGCTTTATATGATTTAAGGTTTTGTAAGTTCCAATAAAGAAAAAACACTGACCTTTTCCTGTTCGAGCAAATCATTTTCCTGTTTCATTGTTCCAATGATGGTGTTCAGCTCCAATATATCTGCATGTTCTACTTCCTCCTTTGGTTCAGTCTAAGAAAAAAATAATATAACTTAGGAAGTTAGGAAAACAATTTAGAGATTTGCCACGATGAATATGATGTAATGCATTTGTTTGTGAACTAATCAACACTTGCCTCTGCAAGAGTCTTCAGCCGCAATACTTCCTGCTCTGCACCTGAAAGAATTTAAGGAAATATTGAATTAAAAGTTGGAACCCAAGATGAATATGTATAATGATACAGGCTATATACAGTATTGTGAGTAAAACATCCATACCTTGCCCTAAAGGCTGAGGTTGCACTGAAAAACTACAGGTATTGATTTTTTTTTTTTTTTTTTTTTTACAATTTCAGATGGGCTAGGGCAAAACATGTGGTAATTAGTATGGCCAGAAGGGGCGTCTGTATACTTTGGTAGAATCACAAAATTAAAAGATAACTTACCTGCGAGGGCTTTCCTCAGCCCCTGGATCTCGCTGTCCAGCTGGGCTTTGTGCAAAGCTTTGCCCTCTTGCTCTTGTACCCTTGTCTGGAGCTCTGAGACAGAAGCTTGTAGTCGTGTGTAGTTCTGCAGAAGCTCACTGTTCTCGCCCTGGGCCTCGTCTTTCTCCAGCTGCAGGGAGGCCTGCTTCCTTGTGGCCTCCTCCAGGCTGGTGTTGAGCTCCTGCAAACGTTTCTCTTGCTCTACTGCCTCCTCCTGTAGACACTGGATGGTGCTCTGGAGCTCCAGCAGTTTGGAGGAATCTGGTGGACCCGTGATGTGACCAGCACCTGGGCAGAAAAGCAATCAGGTTGTCACAGGCACATGGAAAAAGGTTGAGTAAACCTAAATAGAAATTCCTAGACCTCCACTATAGTAGAGTCATAATATCATTCCCCCACAGTCTAAACTTTCTATAGCTGCTCCTCTGGTAAATGGTTTCTTAAACAGCAATTTACAGGGTGATAAACACACAGGCCCTCATTTATCAACGTGGTGTGTACACCCAAAAATGGACGTAGAGAATGCGTAGAGCAGAATTCCTGCATAGTTCAATATTTATCATTCCCATCATGAACTTGAAGTTAATCCTACGTCCACACAAAACCCACGTTAGGTCGGCAGCTGTCGAAGGATTTGTCCTCGCCTGTTTTTCTGTCCTAAACAAGCGAAGCAGCATTGTCCAAACTGCTGCAGGCAACTAAAGTTATGTATTCACTCCTAATAGTTATAAAACTTAATAATACTAAATAATAAAAATGGAAGGGCATAGTAGGTCTGCATCAATGATATTTGTACTTGAATTTGATATAGGATATTTCAAACTGTTAAGAAATGAAACGAGAAATTACAAACAATTAACATCATGCAGATAATCAACTGTGTTACAAGATGCATACAAGAATATGCCATTTTGATCGCAGGACAGCAGCAGGAGATGAGCCAACTAAACACCCAGCTATTATTTAATGTCAGGTTGATTACTGCTGTCACATTTATCATTGTAGGAAGGAAGTTAGGAAGCAATCAGCTGTTTGCGATCGCTTGATATATGCCGTGTGGACTTGTGTGCACTCCAAAACCCACACTGGAATTTGGTGACGAATTTGCGCTCCTTTGATAAATGAGGGCCACAGAATCTATCTCTAATGTGTCTACTTCCAATAGTCTCACCGTCCTGATGCTGTTCTTCCAACTCTTCTATTCTCTCCTCGTACTCAGCCAGCTCCTCTCTGTGTCTCCGGGAGATGTCAGCCATCTTCTGCCGCTGGGCATCTTGCATAGCCGTCAACTCATGCTGGTGCTCGTCCACCTCACGGCTCATCTCCTCCCGAAGCTCCTGTTCCAAAGTAAATGTGACATAAAGTCATCTATGTGTGATGTCTTTAAAATTAGTTCATGGATTGAAATTTTGCAATAAACCTCGAAAGGCTGTGGTTTGCCATTAATTCTAGAATTACTGGCCTCACATTATTGCTGCCATTTCTAAAATGCTTATTAAATATGACAACACAAAGACATATTTCCATTGAAAACGTTTTTAAATTTTGTCTCATACAAAAAGGCATTCCCCACTACGTTCAGCTGTGTGTTTTTCAGACACCCTGGAACTATTGCATGGCAGTTTAAAAATCAAATGCACTCACCTTGATAATCCTTTGAAGTCTTATTATCTCACCCTGATCGCCATTTCCAGTTCCTGGTGAAGCCTGCAATTTAAAAAGAGACCAGAGCCAAATAACTGACAAAATCCACTAATCAAATACACATTCCTATAAATGCCTAGCTATAATAACTATAATAGCAATACCAACTATAGTTGATTCATCCCACCAAGCTGACATCTGATGTCCAATATGTGCTTCAACCAATAATATCTGATCTAATAAGCTCACAAGTATAAATTAGGCTATGCCAAGGCTGTGCTCAAACAGCTGACCTGAGACACACGCCTCCAGTGCGCCACCTCAGACTCCAGTCGCATAACCTCTGTCGACAACCGGTTAATCTCTTGTTGAGACCAGAGGACATCGCTGAAGTCCATTTCGTCCCCATGGAAGCCATGATGGGACCCCGGGGGTCTTGGAAGGAAGGAGGAGGCTGAGGATGAGGTAACGGTTGTGGAGGAAGTGGAGACAGGAAGAACAGCGGGGCCGACGGAAGCACTTTGTGCCGACTGTTGCAGCTTCTGCACTTCTTCTTGCAGGCCACTCTGACGGGCTTTGAGGTGACTGATCTCCACCTGTAGAGACAATAATGAAACTTAAACCAGGCACAGACATTGTCTGATGCATGTCCATGTGCATATTATTGGCTGAAAATAGTTATCAAGGCTGGATATTGACATAAATCAATACCTAATGTAAAGTACTCAAATACCACATAAGAACGGTGTCCACAATAAGAGCGTATGTGCTCTAAAACAGTTAACACACATTATTTCACACCATCTTGACATATGTTATATAATAGAGTTATAGTTTAGGGTGCCACGCTGTACAGCAGTGGTTCTCAAACAGTGGCCACCAGTGGAACTTTGGGATTCCAGGTGGTCACCAGCTAATTATAACGCGTGTAACCAAAATTTAAATATCTGCATTACTTAAATTAAAAAGTTAAAAACTCTCCTAATCCTATAGTACCACATCAATACAGCCTGGAATTTGGGGCAAAATCTTATTTAATGACAATACTGTATATCTTGTCTAAGAGAACTAAATCCCATAAAATGCCAAATAAATAATGGATCTTGTTATATAAAGGTTTGAAACCCACTAGTGTATAGTAACAAACTGTTTTGTTTTCATGTTCAGTGAGGTGTATTTTCTTTTGTGTTTGTCATAACAGGTTATTTACATCACAACCTGTTTTGAGCTACATATCACAGCACGCCCTATGTTGAACAACATCACTTTACCCTTGCATTCTTCAATGGGGTAAAAATGTTGCCTATCCAAAGAATCAAAACAGTTTGCCATTGTTGCATTAAATTCAGGAATGAAAGCATTTTACGACCCATATCTGACCATTTCTTGTAACGTAAACAAACATTAGAATAATGCCTGACATGTAAATTTTAAAGCCCGTACATCTTTCTGCTGCAATAGGGTTCTGTACTCCATAGACTGCTGTTTGATCTGGATCTCTGAGGCCTCCAGCTTCTCTTCCAGTTCTCCATACAGCTTCTTAAGTCTCTCATGCTGGAGCAGAGATAGCACAGTTTAGTCCTTAAAATTCAGATACTGAAAATGATGGATTTATAAAATTAATAAAAGAAAAAAGAAAAAAAATTAAATACAAATATCTTGAGAATCATTCTGACCTCTAACTTTTGAGCAGTGAATGCAGACTCCACTTCTACCAGTTTGGAATTGGAGACCTGCAGCTCAGTGGTAGCATCTGTGGATTGATGTGAAAACGGCATGAGATATAAAGTCAGTGTCATTAAATGCAGAAAGTAGCTAAATATGTTTTAATATGCATCATTGTGAATGTTATAGAAATTATTGCAATATAGCTAAAACAACAGTTTGAGGGGCTTAAATATGGAAAAGCGTGGATATGGATTTGCAATTTCATAGGGGAAGTGAGATAAACAGATAAGAGGATTAAAGACACTTCATGATAGAGTTTTCACTATAGTAGCACCACAGCAGCATATTTTATGGTTAAAGACATTCCACTCAAGGGGAGTGAATGATATTTTCCATGGAATGGCAGTGAATCTCAACCTGTGGCCCAGGGCCAATGCCACTGGTGGGTGCTGAGGAAGTGCCACTCCCAACTAATAAAACACTAATTTGAATGGTATAGCATTAATATTATGTCATGTCATTGCATTTTTCTTTGCAAGTTAACACTGTGCCAACTCCAAAGATTTTTTGCTGTACTCATATTCGACTAATGAATCGATTATGAAAATAATAATTAGTTGCAGCCCTAAAATAAAGTAAAAACATGGGGATAATTTGCAGGGCCAGTTTCAATTGCAGACGTCCAAATGTGTTCTTGGGAGTGTTTTTTTTTTGTACTTAAATTTTATCCCCACGATTTTGTAACCCATTTTTTCACCCAGTGCGAATTCCTAATGTGATCCTGGGTTCTACACATCCTCTGCCAACCTGAGGAGGCAGCGGACTGGTTTCATGCTTCCTTCAATGCATGAGAAGTCCAAGCTGCCTTCTTTTCACCTGACAGGGGGGACTCAGGGGAGTTTCCCTGGTTGGACGTAGCGCGTGAAAGGAACACGTTATTCCAACCAGTTCCTGTCCCCTCCATTAGGTGCCCCGACTGCCAGGGGGAGGCAGTTTAGAGCTCAGGATTACTGCAAGTTTTTGTGAGGGTATCTACCCTAGGGGACACAACATGCAAAATCCACACAGAAAAGCCCTTTTGTCAACCCCGTCTTGGGTATGCCCCCACATTCAAAACCACTTGGGAGTGGTTTTGAAGGAGTCAAGGGATTTACATCTAAATGGCTGTTGATAGGGCATTCTACATTACAGTGGCATGGGAGAGCAAAATTAATTTAAGCCCTTGTTTGAGCTAAATCTGGGTTGAATGTGGTTTGATGAACTCCCACTGGTGTTGTGAGTGTGGATGTGTTGACAAGTCTCGGTTGGAGCCTGTTCAAGACACTGAAGAGCCCGAGTTTACTCCAATAGCTGATAAGCTTGATGCCATCAGCAAAGTTAGTATCAGTTAGATCAGTTTTAGCAGGATGATGATAGCATCTCCAAGGGTATAGTTGGTAGCCCTTATCATTGATAGTATCAACTGACAACAATAAATAGAAACAAGGCCAAGTAGTAGCCTCACCTGACCAGTTTGTTTTTGGAAGTCTGGAGCCTTGTTTCAAGGACCTGATTTATTTTAGTTTATTTTAACATTGGTGGTCATTATTACCAGAAAGATTTGTCTCCAGAATGGAACATATATAGGTAATTTCATCTTTCCATGTGATAACAATTGTCACCCACTATAAGGGATACCTTGCTGAGATTACCAACAATGGATTCTGTTTTCCCCAGGTGCAAAGAAAAGAAGTCTCAATCAGCTTGTTGTGTTTGTTTACAGGCTAAACGAGTGACATTTGAGGGCTGTTTCCAAAACGATGCAAGTCAATGAGAAGCATATTTTTAATGTTGGAATTCTAGTTAAAAGATCAAACATTTTAGATTGTCCAGGGGTTGCATTTGTGTTCTAAACAAGGACACCACAGAATGGTGTCCTTGTCCTTCTCCTCTCACATAGACGCACAGTTATGCTTAACCAGGTTCACATGACAAATCTTGCTTGGCTGAGAAGGAAGCAAACATTGTGGAGCTGTATGTAAATTTGTGACACAATATTGTCTATTTTAATATTATCTGCATGCAAGCGCAGAAGTGCAGTAGTGCATGAAATGTACAGTGTTTGACAGCAGCCCTATGAACTCATTTGTGCAGTGCCTGTGAGGTGGAGATCTGTGATCAAAGTTCTTTTTGTCACATTCCTTTGGGCCATCTCTCACAGGCTGTTTGCTCTCAACAGCTGACTTTTTGGATGAATGAATGCTTTTGACTCCCTTAAGTGGAATTTTCCCATATGGTTGAACAACAATTAAGCACATACAATGAATATCTCTTGGTGTCATCACAAATTATAATCATGTTCCTGAACTTCGTGTTTTAAACCATTGCTTCTAGATATCATTACATAGTTATTATCACAACCTAAACTGCCTGTGGCTGCAGTGGAGGCATCCGTGTAACAATTCAATCCCCCGTGCTTTTACTAATGTTTTTTTCCCCCAAAACAATATGCAATATGGGCCAAGGAAGCTGCACACACACGTACACAACATCAAGACAGTAGGTTGTTGGCTTTTTATGTGGACATGACTCTTACCTCCTACTTCTTCAACACCTTCCAGCAGCATGTCTTTGGTAAACGTGGATATCTGCCCGGTGAAGGAGGACAGGCTCCCCCCCACCTGGCCAAGGGACTGGCCGAGGCCAGAGCCAAGCCCACCGAGCCACGATGACATCTCGGTGAAAGGCAAAAACAAAACAAAAACAAAGAAAGGCTGAAAAAATAAAAAATAAGCTAGCTAGCCTAACAGTGGCTGGCGAGTTCGCAACGTTGGCCAGGTCATACAGATGGATTCTCGAACGCAGAAATACCTCTAGGTTCAATACACACTTTGTTTTGTTCGTACTCAAGAGCTGACATACGCTGTCATTCGAGGTCTGTGAGGCTAGAATCGTACGCGGTGTGCGGCAATGTCAAGACAAGCAAGCCAAACTGCAAAACCCGTGGGTGACGAGGTTGTGTTGCTATTTGCCTCATCGGTAATGTTTTTTCCGCATTGTTTTGATGAGGGTTTGAAGCCGGACTCTAAACAAAACGCCTGTGGAGTGCCACCTCAACTGCAGCCATTATCGGCTAGCTGGGTACGATCGTTGACAACTTTGACGTGGACACAGGCAAAAAGCACGGGACAGCGATGCATTGTGGGATCGTGGAGGACCAACAACCAACCAGCAGCAACCATTGGACGAGGCAATGTTCAAGAGCAGCAGTTTATTTATTTATTCAGCCTTTGAGCCACGGACCAGCATTTGATGACATTTTAGCCCTACGGAACCAAAACTAAAGATTTCTTTTGCTTTTGTCCGCAATACCAGGCTGGATTTCCGAAACAAAACACTCAAACATACAGATCAAAATGACCATTAATCTTCCACATTCTCTAGTTGTGTAGAGTTGGACTAATTCACATGATGAATATTTGAGACTTTGAGAGGGTAAACATGAAACAAAACCAACAACCTGCAAGGGGCCATTTGGTTTCATTTTTACGCCCCCAAAGAGTTACATCTAGACTAGTTAACAAACTTTCCATCATTTAATCTGGGGACCACATGGAATCCTCTCAGGGACCACAGGTTGAAAACCCCTGGTTTATTAAAATGATTCCTCCTCCTTTAAAACGTCCAGCGATGGAAAAAGTAAATACCGTATTGTCCCGAATATAAGACGACTCATTTATAAGACGACCCTCATTTTTCAAGACCCATTTACAGAAAAAAGAACATTGAATGTCAAATAGTATAGCCCCTGAATATAAGACTATTCAATTTTTTAGATATTTCCATTGGGAAAAAACATAGTCTTATATTCAGGCCAATAGGGTACTTGAACAAAGTGAATACATCGATATTAACCCAACAGAGTGTGTTATTACAATATAATCACTAGCACTGTAGTCTACAGAGTATTTGGTTGAGGTAATAATAATAATGGATTTTATTTATAATGCACTTTACATTCTACTGAACCTCAAAGTGCTACAATGGAAGTAAAACGAAACAGCAAGCAACAAAAGAAAAACAGTGTATTAAAAAGGGGGCATGTCATGTCAACCACTAGAGTTCATAAATGGATGATCTCCAAAACTGATTGTAACAAGCAGTTTCACTGCCATCTGGGAGAGCATCCCGACCACAACAGCGACAAAAGGTTGCTTTCATTAACATTCATAGTTTCTGTGATAAAGTTAGGTTAAAACAATTAGAGTTACTAAAATAAAATGACAATTGGTATGAACACCAGCTACTGTTTAAGATGTTTATTAAAAGAATCTTTTTACAGTGTTAAATACAATCTGTCAAGGAAGCAAATAGATGTCTGAAAAGGGTGATGAGGACAAAGAGAGCGCGAGGTGGGGTGAAATCAACTTTAATTTAATACCCCTCTATTAATCCCAACCGGTACAGTATATTGCTGCATAATGTATGTCAAATTCCATGCTATAGCCACTTTTGGGATCCTCAAATGAAGAAAGGACACCACAACTCTGAAACCCATAGCATATCTGTGCAAACAAATTAGTATTCAGTCCAAAGAAGAATACGCTTGATCGAGTTATGTTCCAGCAGCTTGAACCATCCAGTTCTCTATTCAAGACTTCTATCTTCCGTCTGGGTGGCCATGGTGCATCTCCGGTGTGTATGTCAGAAGAACCACCATGACCCATAGGTGCAGTAGCCCCTGGGAAACAGAAGTCATCTTTTATAGCATGAATTAGCTCTGCATGTTTTGAACAAATGCTGAATGTACAAATACTCACTATGTACAGGATAACAAAAACCCTGGCCATGGGGTAGCGTCTCAAGAAGATCCCCAGTCTTATGCTGAAATGAAAACATCATCTGGATGTAATGTGAACAAATGTCCCAAGAGGAAACACAAGTATACAGATTATATAATAAGTATATAGATTAGAACAAATGACACACCTGAACTTGTCAATGGTGCTGGCTGCCTTGCGTACTTGTCCGTACACGCCGGGGCTGTCCTGGTCACTAAAAAGGATTGGTGTGTTCCTCTGCCTTGCCCCTGTAAATGAAACACAGAATAGTATACCCACATAAAATAGGTCAATAATGAGGGCATACCACCCGCTTAATGAACCGCTTACCACACAAATATCCCACTGTATCCTACCTGGTCCCTCTAAGTGCCCCATGTTGATGGCTGGCCCTCCGCTCTGTCCTCCCTGAGCATTCTTCAGCTGCTGTTCCAGGCGCTCCAGCTGGAAGACCAGGGAGCTCTTCTCTGTGCCCAGAGCCTCCAGCATCGTCTGCTTCTGGATCAGTGTCTCCGTCAGTTGATGCAACCGACTCTCCAGTTCTGCCTCACTGCTGCTGCTGAGCGCCTTGTTGGTCAGCTAGTCGAAACACAGTTGATCAAAGAGGGCCATTGGATAAGATTTGGTTATTGCATTGTTTAGAATTCTTCCATTCAGCACAATACCACTTCATATTTTTTTTGAAAGCTACATTTTCCCAATTTGCTTTTTCCAATAATTTAATTGTGCTGCATGAATACAGATCAAATCTCAAAACACCACCAAAATGTTTCAAATTTACAGGAATAAACATAGCTTACCTGGTTCCTGAGTTTCTGAATTTCATCCTCTCTGTCTTTGATTCTGCTCTGAAGGGTGGCTTTGGCCCGGTGTTGCTCATCCTCAATGTATTGCAACTCCTGTGGCAGACATCAGGACAAATCATAGTCTGTCTTTGTTCTCCATTTATTGGAAAACACAAAATGCACAAAAATAATAATTCAGAAATACAGAATGGTTACTTGTTAGCTAGTAACATACTGTAAATACCAGCTTGTAAATCTAATTGCTGCCACAGTGCCTGTGTACTGTACAGTGTGTACAGTTTTTATTTGCTGAGGCTAACACTGAGTGCCAAAGTGTATGCAAATACCGGTATAATGTTCTAATCACTTAAGAACTATGCTACAACGTACTACAGTAGGCAAAGAAAAGTATATTGTAACCACATACCCGTTTAATGAGTATAAAGTACCTGTGTACAAGACGTGACAATAACAAAGAACAATCACCTGTTTGTAGCGCTCCACCTCAGCCTCTGCCTCCTGTCGTACTCTATTCTGTAAAGCCTGCTGTTCCTGCTGCTCCAGCTGCTGCTCTCGCCACGCCTCTGCCTCCGTCATGGCCTGGTTCTCAAAATCCTGACAGAGAAAGACAAAGAATCTCAGCCATGCAAGTGTTGAACAATGCAGCTGTTATATGGAAACAATATAGAGCTCAGCAGTCCCGTCCCCTTGTGACGTCGCCCCTGTTCCAGAAATGGATTCCCCATTCATTTTTCTCAGACTTTTCGAAAATGATTCATATAAAAACAATTATAATGCAGACAAAGCCAACTCGGGTTGGGACAAATCATGATAACACACAATGTTTTGGGACAAATCAAATAATTTCTAAGAAGAAAGCATAACAAAATGTGTTGTATCCTTCTGTTTTTTACTTCTTGATAATTAGATATTGCATGATAATATTGTGGTGGTTGTCATGATTAGTCATGACCTGAGCTGGCTTTGTCCGCGGCGTAATCATGTTCACATTAACAATTTTCGAAAGGTCTATGAGGATTCCAACACAGGCAACGTCATGCCCAGCTCTATAGCAGTTATTGCTGGTAAGGAAATGGCTAGACAAGCTTCCACCAATAAATCCCTTTCTCTTGCAATTTGTTTTAGAAGGCTCAAGCAGTTTTTCTCTGTAATCTCTCTCAGTTTTTGTATTGTATTGTTGCTTTTTTCCCGTTTGTTTTATAAACAAAAACATTGTCCATTTCTGTTTTTTATCTAACCTGCAATTCTGCACGGAGTGTCTGCACTTGGCCCTGCAGCTTCTGGATCTCATCTCTCTGAAGCTCCTTCTCATGTCGTAGCTCCTCCAGCTCCAGGGCCGTGGCACCACTCCCATCTAGAGCCTCCAGCCCAGACCCCTCTTTCAGACTACTGATCAGCTTCTCTTTGGACTGGACAAACATGTTTACACAGTAAATAACATTAATACATGTACATGGAACCATATTAGAAGAACATTATACAGAATTATAAGCACCCCACTCAATTGCACTATACAGTAGTAGATTGCACTTATGTGGGGCATGAAATGGTAATTATCATCCACTTAAACTCAGTCGGAGAGAATTATTATGTATTTATTTATTTTTTCCCTGTGTTTTCCTTTCACAGGTGTAAGAGTACTACAGTAATAAACTAATAAATACATTATTATGTATATCATGTATATAATAATAAATAAATGACAATAGATTTCATTTATATAGCACTCAAAAGTCTTGTTTAGACTACTTTGAAGGAGAACAGCTAAAGTCAGTAGCAGATGATCCCTGACCTGCAGGATGCGTGAGGCTTTATGTTTGTAGTCTTGCAACTCCTGCTTGGCAGTTTCAGATGTTGCCTTGGCACTTTTCATCTGCTGCTGGAGGTCATCGGCCCTGTGCTTCTCCTCCATCACCCGTCGTTCTGCTGCAGTCACTGCCTCTGCCAGGGTCTGCCTCTCAGCCTCTACTTTGGATAACCGGGTAGCATACTCATTCTGTGTAAAAAGTAGCCAAACACTCTTAGCATAAAAATAGTAATTAAGCAAAACATACTTAAACATAAAGAAAACAGGCACGTGCACACGTACGCACACACACACACACACACACACACACACACACACACACACACACACACACACACACACACACACACACACACACACACACACACACACACACACACACACACACACACACACACACACACACACACACACCTGCATCTGCCTGTAGTTGTCCTGCTCCCTCCTGAGGGACAGTTCAGCTTCTCTCAGCCTCTCCTGTACAGTTTCAAGAGCTTGTACATGCAGGTTGTTCCCTTCTGATTGGTCCTGCATGATTCTAAACAAAAGGAAATATTTTACAATTCGAGTACATTAAGCTTGAAAGTTAAGTCTAAGTTTTACTAACTAATGTCTAAAGTACATAAAACGAGACAATCAACATGTTTTAGTTACATTGTAGAGTACAATGTAATTAAACGTAGCTGGGAGTCACTCAATACGCCTCTATATAAAGAACTCTCACAACAGAGTTGTAACTCTGCTATAACTAATGTATCCAATCCAACTACAATGTGGTCTATCACGTTGCAACAACATATTGTAATTTGTAACTGTGTTACTGAGAAATGCAATGACACTGTACCTTGACCTTTCACACTGTGCCTCCTCTAGTGCAATGTTGCGAGACTTCAACAGCTGGTCAGCTTCATCCAGTCTGATTTTCAAAACAGCAAGCTGACCATCCTTAGCAGAGAGGGCTTCTGTGAGGTCATCAACCTGCGACCGCAGGTCCCTAACTGTACGGTCTGTGCGGGACTGGTCTGAGTTCCATTTCTCTGCTCGCAGACGGGTCTGGTTCAGTTCTATGAAAGGACAGCAGCTATTTAAAATCATCATAGGGGTTACTGTTATGCAGATTAGGGTTGGTGAGTGACTAACTTACATAATAATGACTATTGTCCCGCTTCCCTATAGAAATTGTGATTCATAGTCACAGTTACTAAAATTTGGATATACTATACAATTACTAAATATTGGATAAATACTATGTTGAATTTTTGCAACCCTAGGAACAATGTATTACAATTAACTGTAGACTAGAGTCTAGTCTACAAATCTCATTAACAGTGCATGAATGTATCATACTAGTGTAGTGTCTAGTCACTAGACACTAAGCTAGTATGATTCATTCATACATGATTAAGTGTGCAACTGCAACCCTAAATTAAATATTACCATTGTTGCTGTTTGTCAGTCAGAAAACATATTTCATCATAAGTGCCATACAAAGGTATCACGTATAGCTTGTAGATCAGCTATTTATTTTGTATTGTTAAGCGACATGAAAGTGCCTGTGTCTGTATATTGGTTTTAATAATATAGGCTTGTGGTGAGATAACTATAGCTTATTCTGTCCATTTCCTGAAAAGTAACTGTTTCAGTATGTGTTCTCAACCTACCCTCCTGCATGTCTTTTGCTCTCTGGATGAGGGAAGCCATCTCCTGGTTGAGGGAGGATACCTCGCCGCGCAGCAGCTGGTTTTCCAGACGCAGACTGGACAGCACCAGACTTTGGGGCTCCTCTGTGGGAGGAGAGGCCTCCTGTCTGGTGGAGGACTCCGTGGGAGGGACCATGCCAGAGTCTGAACCCGAACTCTCGGGTGTTTCTGTGGCAGCAGGTGGTATTACAAAAACAGAGCTCTGAGACAGTAATCAGTGTCTGTATGACTGTCAGTCTGTGCACTGCGGTCAGATTGGTTGGTGTTTGATTTGTGATATCCAAAAGTTTGATATATGTTGAATAATATAATTTCAATGACAAAGGCCATTAAATGTTTCCACATTGCCACTGTCAAAACAAACAATGACACTAAAAAACTTGACAGACTCATACCTTGACTCTGATCTTTGGCAGACCCATCATCTGAGATCTTCATGCTGTGAGTAGACAGAGAGCTCAGGCTTGAAGCCCGTGAGATGCCCCTGGTTGAGGGGGGAGTGGAAGGGGCTGAAGGGAGACTATGAAGAGGTGCAGCAGCAGAGAGGGGAGGGACATCAGGTGTGCTTTGTACCTCGGTGACCTCAGGGACTGCCACTTTCAGAGGCTCCCGTCTCAAATCCTTCCGGTCACCAGAAGGTGGATCTGAACTATTTAGAAAGTCAAATAGCATGTCGTCGTCCATATCCTGTTCACTCTTTTTGCGCCTCACAAACCCTGAAGAGGTTTTCACTGTGTTGGGGTTGGTGGTGTTTTGGACATTAGCTGTGCCGGTCAACACCAAGTTGGATCTCTTGATGTTGGAAGCAGCTGTAGAAATGAAACTTGATGCATCATTCGAAGAGGCATAGGAGTGTTCTGTCGCAGATGTGTCGGTATTGTAGCCTGTGCTCCTGTATCTAGAACTGCTCATGGAATCACCATCATATGATGTTGAAAAGGAGGATGTCCTCTGCCTCTCTTGAGTTTTACTAAGGGCAGTGGCAGCGCCCTGGTCCACTTTAGTTAGGAAATCTTCAGCTTTCCCAGCCAATTCAGTAAACCAGGACATTTTGCACCTATGAAAGAAACAAGTTAGAAGATAAGCTCAATTTTACAGCCAGCATTTGAACCAACCTAAAGTGTGGAAAACGTTACCAAATTATACGATAATCTTAAATAAGCAATTGTGGCATACAATGCCGTTGAAACCATGACGCTAAACTGGATGCAAGAGGTAAAGGTATTCTCTCTGTAGCCTAAATGCTAACAGGCTAGCTAGTTCTGAAGGAGCTACATAGACATACCCGTTATTGAACGACGTCCAAAATGCAAACGATCTCCAGTTAGTTTGCTACGGCTGGTTTAGGTTGGATTAGAGATCATGATAGGACTGCGATACTGTTTGAAAGTACACTGTCGAATGTCATCATCTGTCAAATAGGATCTTGTTGACCTGCTGTGAGTTGACTACAATACGTGGACCAGGAAGTGTTACAGGCAAAGCAAGGACCTCAAAACAGTGTGCCGCAGACGGAGCCTGATTAAAAATATTTTACTTTTCACATATGATTCTCTATTTCTATTCTAGAAATAGAGAATATGATTCTCTATTTCTAGAATAGGTCTATAGGCACATTGCACAAACGGTCCTGGCTTGGTTAACGATTCTCGGCTTAATGCGTTCCAATAATGTGTTCGATAGTGTGTGCTATTAGTGGGACAATGTGTCAGCCTCAGTCACAGGCGTTTTCTTCCGCAGCAATCCTACCAGAGGGAGCCAACTCAATGGAGCCATCTAGTAGAAGAGTTGCGACACCGAGGGGTCAGAAAGCGTCCTGAATAGAGACAACCTGGAGTTGTAAATACATCGAGGCCGGGTGACGTAAATAAGAGACAAGACCATTAAAGCTGGCCTGTTGCCTGAGTCCGCTGCCCCCATTCTCAATAGATGTAGGCCTATAGGTAGAAGACTGACCCCAAGAAGTGAACGGGGTTTGCGTAACTGTGGCTATACTCTAGGACCTAGGTCCTACGCTCAACACTAGCAACAAAAACACTTGTAGAATGTGGAAAGATGTCGCGTTTGACCCTTCAGGAGCACCTGCAATGGGGATGGAGTAATTGGAAACTGGTGTTACAGCATTACACAGTGGCAGGATTATTTGGTGAGAGCTCTGGTACAATTTACAAACCTAGAACTAAGTTCCGTGAGACTGGTGAAGTCAGACAGCAAGCGCCTCAGTGTCAGTGTCTTTCGTGGGAGTGCGAATCACCCCATTCATTAAGTAACTTGAATGAACTTGCCTCAAATTAAACAGACAAGACATATGAAACAGTGCCTCTTTATTTTTTCCGCACCCACTCCAAAATGCATATTTACATGGCATGCCACATCAATACAAGAACTGACTATGGACACAATCGGTAACACGTAGAATCTGCTCTGCAAGTAGGGAGGGGATTTATCCCATGAACAACCAAACTAGAGGTAAAATAAACAACATAATGCTTTTAATGATCCATAAAAAAGTTTTTGTTTTCATCTTAAATCCGGCTGGTTCAAATACTTAAAAAGTGACATTATCCAGTTGACATATATATAATCGGACAAGATGTGTCCCATTCCTATATTCCTTTGTTTAAACAAAGGGTAAAAGTTGTAGGTTGTAGTTGAGTTATACATGGAAGATCTCCATCAGCTCTATGAAAAACCATGAGCTGCTATGGGAGGGAAAAAGGTACAAAGTAATCACTGATGAGGTAAAAGCTGATTCAGCTCCATCAAGTGTTCCATCCAGTAGCCTCAGAGTAACCTGAAAATTTAAGTCAAAGAGGAGAATTGTCCTTGCCTGTTCACGGTCAAAAGCGCCATCCTTCCAAACAAATATTTAAAAAAAAGAAATATGAAAAGAGTGTACTCCCTTACATCCAAATGAGGGGAGATCAATTAAATACAAACTCAAAATAACTAAGAAAAAAGAAAAGAAATAACAACTTAACGTCCGTGTTTGAATGCAATAACAGCAAAGAAAATGTAATCTTCTGGAGATTTGTCTTCCTAGAGATCCTTGATAAAAACGTCTTCGCTTAATGATTAAGCTTTAGTAATCAATATGTCCTCTGTGGTAGGATGAACAGTCTCTTGTATCAACACTCAACGCACAACCTGTCCTCAAAGACTCGCTCGCACATTCTCACCTCTCTCTCTCACACCAACTCACTCACACACAATCAAACAAGTTGTACATGCAATGTGGTTTTGAACAAGTGGCTCATAGCCATCAGATTAATCCCCTCCTCTTCTTGTAGTCCTCCAGATTGAGAGACCTTCGGGGGGCACCATCCTTTACAGGAAGAGCGTTTGAGCTCACTGAGAGAGACTTTGCCTCTGTAACAGTACAAGGATATACATATTAGAAAACAAATAAGTTTACCAATAGCTGCTCTGGCTCTTCAAAGCCCTTTCACTCAATGCAATTTCACATGACCATCATTATCTAACATGTCATCATGATGAACATACCTGCATTAGGAACTTGTAAGTCAATCTTGACATCAAAATCATGAACTTTGAATAGGTCTTCTGAAAGGTCGCTTGTTGCTTTGGGGGCATCTTTGTCTTTCGGATTACCTTGTCCCTAGAACACAGAAAAGACAGTTTATATTATAAAGTAAAGAATACAAGTAAAACAGTAATAATGTGTTATCAAGTTGGTTACAGGGTTAACTTAATTACCATATAATTTGGGCTAAAAGGAAGCTTTAGTGTGCTATATAAATGCACCATTTACCCACCATTTTACAAAATGTGTACTATAGCTCTGCAATTGCCATCTGTTGAGTTTGTAGTCCCCCAGACTAATATCCAAAGCAACAACATTGGCAATAGATTATGGAAATTAAACGCCAACACCATAAATCGGAAGCAAGCACCATGAGGACCAGCCTACAAGAGCCTTGCAGATTTCTCTGCTGTAGTATTTGTCTAGTATTTTTATTTATTTATTTGTGGGGAAAAGGTAGGCATTGTGCTCGGGTGGCACAGTGGTCTACCTGTGCATGATTGCATCCAGCTTTGGATGCTCAAGGCAAAGACAATTGTCCCGTATTTGGCGGAGGGAAGCTAGGCATGACCAGGTGATATTTGTCACTTCAGGTCTACTACTACAGGATGGGGGCACCAGGAGTGTTGGGGGAGTGGTGAAACAAAGGCTCTATGAACACTCAATAAAATAAGAGATTGTAAGAGATTATATCATTAATAAAAATATAACAGTATAACAGTAGTCCTAGCTTCATCCATCAATCTCTTCAAAGTGACACATTAAAAAATTCCAAATTGCCACCGTAGTCTACAATGTCTAGACTGCCCAATCAGATATTTAATTGTGTTTTCTATTTGTTTATTTGCACAGTGCATTTAGTGAATGTAATATAATTGTAGTATCATTAACATAACATTGGGAAGTGGAGGGTGTTTTTGTTAAAGGTTGTTACATTAGTCATTCTAAAATGCACATTTGCAGATGCGTAGCTTACAGTGGGTTATGACTCAGCTACATCTGAAAATATATAGTGAAACCAATATGGAATACTGAATACTACATTACACTTTAACGTTGCCTGAATGTGCACCCACATTACCTGGTAGTTCCTGTCCCCAGAGTTGGGATCTTGCATTGCTGACCCCGAGCCATATTTCTGGTTTAGGTGAGCAATGATAGCTGCATGTACAGTTGGGTCTCTAGCCTAAAAAACAAACGGTGGTATTAGATCACCCAGATAAATTACAGAAATGATAAAATTAAATGTACTGTGAAGGAAATTAAGAATGCTTACATTAGACACCATAGTGGGTTTGCACTGTCTTCGGGTGAAAGGGTCCATTTGTTGGTTCTTGGTATTTTGTCCTTCAAGCTGTGAGAGGAATTGAGTACAATTGAACCATTGCGATGTTGTAATAAATAATTTACTGTAAAGCAAATCATAAGAATATTTAGTGAATGTTGTAACTTACAACTAAAGCCTTTTCAGATTCCACGATGTTCCAACTTCTGTTCCTCTGATTTATATAACTGTATCATAAAAAAAATAAGTAAAAGAGTTTGAGGTAAATGTAAACATCTTATTTTGTTAATTTTCATGAGGGTACACAGTATATGTGGTAAGCTCCTGGACCGCTAGGCCAGCACATGCCCCAAACTAAACAATTATTAATCATTTTTTTTTTTTTTTTACTTTTATTTAAAGTCAGGTTTAGCAGGTTTGGCATGCTAAACCAATTGGGAAAAGTCACAAAAACACGGTATGGAAATAATATTAAAGTCAAATGTTCTCCAAAAAACAAAACTCTTTTTATTAGCTATAGTCGTTCTTATTAGCTAATAAAACAATGTTGTTCCTTGTTAAACCATCTACAAGGATTCTGAAACCAACCTAATGGCAGAGATGCTTTTGGTCCTCTGCCTGTCAAGCGCTTCAGCTCTTTCCTCCAGCTCATTCAGTTCATCCTGGATAGTTTTTGCTTGATCACCATCTCCTCTGTCTTCTGCCATAGCCTTTAGTCAAACACAAAGAGACAGGTTGGCCTAGTCAGATGGTTCAATGTATGATTATTATATTCCAAACTGGTTGATTTGTGCTGCCAACAAAGCATATTAAGAACTCAAAAATACACAGTAAACATAGAACACCTGGATAATCACCATAATCAATCATGTCATTATAATCATATATACCGTGGCGTAATCATATATAACCACCCACCCACTCGTAGGCAGCAAACCCTGACCATATTGCACAAATAGAAATAAATACGTGATGGGCCTAAAAACTCTCCCCACGAGCTGACACGGGAGTGGATTTTCACTCCTGTCCTGTCCTGTTCCCACAGAAAAAATCCTGTGCCACTCCTGACCTGAACCAGGATAGGAAAAAAAAAAAACAATCCTGTCCTGTTCCACTCCTGTAGAATGGCTCCTGATCCTGTCCCACTCTCACTCGAAATTACTCCCCCTCCTGTTTTTTTTCCTTGTTATTGAGGGGCGCTATAGCCGCATACTATACAGCTTTTAAAGGGACACTTTAGCCTTTTTGCAACAAGAGCTTATGATGTTTAGGACACAAGGAACATTTTCTTAGGGCTTTTATGCCTGCAATGTAGTTTTTTTTATAGATATTTTAGTTACTAGGACCTTACCCATTGAATAATGAACAGCAGATGACGTGGTTAATATGATTTAATATCAATACCAAATACCAATAATGTATTTTGGTGAAGTACTGCAGTCATGGGTACCTTTTAATGAGTATTATATTAAGCATAATCCACAGCACGTCGCGATGGAGGGTGAAACGGCTCAGTGTTCAGCCGGTGTTGAGAACCAGTCAGCTGGGCTGCTGCCCAGCTCGCATGTGCGAGTAAAAAGCGACAGTGAAAACAAACAACTGCCTTCCAGTTTGAACGCACGTTCAGTTCCCAAGCCTATAGCCTCGTTCTGGACATATAAAGTGGCTGTCTAGCTTAGTTTCCGTATTAAAAAAAATCCACATTGCGCCAGCAACACCGCGTCAAGTCAACTGTGTATTCTCTATAGATAAGACGGGTGGAATAATGTTCCGGACCGCAGACAGCGTACGGCCAGTATGCCATGCCATCCGCTGCTTCTCGGGTGTACACGCTGCACCTGCCCCAATATGGGTGCTCTGTGCTCTATATTGGAAAGCACGGCCAGCTGAAAATTATCATTATGATTGATATATCAATGTCACTCGCACACTCTCCCGTTGACCATCAGTCACGTCCCGATCACGGGATTAATAAAATTATTAATCCCGTCCCATGGGATTCCTGCGTGAATCCCGTGTCACGAAGGGAGTCCTGTAAAAATGTCAAGCTCTACCCCACAACTGGGCAACAACCTCCTCCTGCTTCCATTATTGATGCCACGAGTGGAAGAAGTAGGTACAGGCTGTTAACCATTGGCCATAAGGCAAGAGCCTGTATTTAGGGATTCAGGGGAGATGAGAGAGCACAGAGGCAGTGAATACAAACAAAGCACTAAATGTTTCTATATTTCCCCAGTACCTTTTCTTTGAGGAGAGACGTTTTCTTCATGGCATAATTTGGTGGAGCCTTTCGAAATCTGTCCTTCTCTTTTACAATCTGGTGAAAAGTAAATGCAAAAATTACATTTCTTTTTCTCCTGCATGTTTCAGACCATAACATAGAGATTGCAAAGAGTAACAGACATACATCTTCTATGTCTTTATCATTGAACTTATAGTTCATGGCTTCTTTGATGGACTGCTCCTTTTTGGTGATTTCATCAAGCGTTGGGACTTGCATCCCAGCAACCATCATCTGCAAAGATCAAAGAAACATGTTTTGTGTTATATTTCAGGGTTGACAGATCCAGCAATGTCTCTCATACCCTAACCTATACGTACCAAAAGCTGTCATTTCAGAGCTTTTGAGATTCAATTATAAGTATATTCATTTTCAAACTAACTTCCATTACTTACCGCCTCTTTCCACTTCATAAACTCATTGTCTGTGAACTCCTGATTTGACACAAACTCAAGTCTGAAGACACGCGTGTCGCCACCATGCCTGTCACATATGAATAAGATTTACACATTAGTCACATTCAGGGAGTAGAGGTTAATGGTCAAACACACTGATTGTTAGTTCGAATCTAAGATTCCTACCTTAATTGTAAGCCTTTGTTTGTTCTTGTTGTTCCAAGCTGGTAAACTTTGGCCGTCTCTACCACATCCACTATTTCAGCAACCTGGTCAGGCAGAAATATAATGGGACAGAATTACACAATTTCATTTAATTTTAGACGGCAATTGTATTGATAATCTTGATGAGCCAGGCCAACGTTGTAAATAATAAAATGCATGGGTGAAGGTTAAATAGATTCAAATAAAAACTATTTCATTACACATGACCTACACATACAGAATAACATGGATATGATAATCACTTGACATTAAACAAAATGATAGAGCTCAACATACCCTGTAAACTGGTTTACTACTGCTGTTCCCAATACCTATCCTAACGAAGCACCCAGTCACAGTCTTTGCAAAGAAGGGCATATGGCACCAGCGTTCCAACTTGTGTCTGGACAAACGGACTCTGTTGAGCTCATCCGGGAGTGACACTGGTTGGGACTTTGGTGGAGTATCCTCTTTCCTAAAATGGTGAAAGAGATCGTGTAGAGATTAGGAATGTGAAAAAAGTCGGAAATCGACTTGATTGTCGACATGTGTTCACAGCGACACAAAAAAGTACAAGTTGACAAATCGCCTCTTTTTTGTTTTTTTATATTAAGGATTTTTATTTTGTATTCTTTGTAATTTCTTGTTCAAAACGTTATAACGTTACTGTTTTCAAGGGAAGAGAATTGCTTATTTCGGGTATTACTATCACTGTACCGAGGACATGTCTGTGTTGCACGCGTCTGTGCTGCGTCCTTCTCCTTCCCCCCGCAGTCTGTCTCAAAGAAACGGCTATGATCGCTTATTTGCTTACTTTTTGGATACACTCACAAACACCTAAAGTTGAGATTTGGTGTGCCAGCGATGAAGTTACTTTCACTGGCAATATCCTTACATTGGCAGAATGTTAATTATTACTTTTTAAAAAAATAGTTTGTATCAAGTGTAATATATTATTATGTATCACCGCCGTGTTGATAACTTGTTAATCTGTTATTTTAGTGCATGTGACAACCTCATACTCTGGCTTGGTTCCAAAACTGAAATCGACTATCACAGCCCTATATGGAGGAGTAAAATGTAATATATTACAGTTTGGGAAGAGTAGCTACACTTATCATAACCGAGCAATGAAATATTACTATCAAAGTATCAATGATATATTGCACAATTTATCGTCTATCGGCTCCCTTTCTTTTTATAGTATATTCACTAGAGTAGCATTTTCACTAGAGTAGCACTTGTAATTTAACTGTACATGTACATGTTATTAAAGCAGAACAATTCAAAAGAAGGTCAAAAGGGAGATATGATATCCTCATCAAAATGGAGATAAATGAATGAATTCTAACTTCTATCAGGAGCTAGCTCAGGCAGTCATAACGCAAAATGAAGACACACATACTGGCTGTTTGTTAGCAGCTGAGACGAATAACAGTCAAGGTACATACAAATATGGGTTAGGGGTCAGAGTAAATTATGGACTTAAATGGTTCTTTGTTGCCACTGCCACTTAGTGTTCTTCTTGCTCATACTTACTCCTCTGTACTCGTGTAAGGTGAAGAACGTGAACTCCGGTCACTTTTTACAGATGATTTGTCATCAGATTCCTCTTCATCTTCCTCTTCATCATCAGAATACACTTCACTTGTCTTTAGGGGCTGACGCTTAGCCAGCAGTTCAGCTATTTAGCAAGAGAAGTCACAGATCAGCATATAAACAACAATAAAGGGCAACATAATATAATAATACAAATAGAAATAGGACTGTGACCGTGTGCCAACCTGTTCTGTTTTTCTTCTTCTCACGCTCAGCTTTAAGTTCTTCCATGGCCTGGGACTTCTTGTCAAGCTTTTCATCACGTTTGGATCGTCTCTCCTTATTATGCGACATGACCTACAGAGGGGTGGAAGTTGTAAAGACAATAAGAAACCCCGAAGGTCACGTGGTTATGTAGGAACATACTGTAGGCCTAACAGCAAGACCCTGGTTTGATTCCCGGGTTGGTTATACCATTGGCTGGATGTCATTTCCCTACTCTCTCTCCCCCACCTTTTCCATTTCTCTGCTAGACAAGTTGTTTTCTACTACCAAAATAACATTACTTGATATAAAAAGTGTTGGGTTAGGAGAAATAAAGTAAAATTGGCAAAATATGTAGAAAAAGGATGACAGGAAAAGATGCAGTGTGCTCTTTCAACAGCTCCAACTTATTCTGTCAAGATTACATGATGCCCCCCCTCACTCAAACTAGGAGTGAGAATATAGTGCTATGGTGATATTATCTATGAGATAGACTTTGGATGATGGGTTTTTTAGTAGTTACCGGCCTCACTCTTAACAAATCAAGCAGATGGAAATGCCACTCATAACCAAGGTCTGAAATGCCAGCAGAACTCTACTAACCACTTGTGTGTCTTGGACCTGAGATAGCTTCCTTTTTTCTTGCTCTTCTTCCTGCTTTTTTTTCTTCTCCTCCTTTTCCTTCTTCTTTGCAGTCTTCAGTTTCTTTTTAATTTCAAACCTGTTGGGAAAAGAAACATTAAAAACAGCACACACATGTTCCACTTCCGAAAGGATGACAACCTAAACAACAAGGTCCCTGACTTTTAAAAAACACCCTAAAATTGAATTCTTTTAATCAGTAGAGTTCTCATCGTGCCCAGGGCTTAATTTGTGCCGGAGCAAGCTGGAGCACCGCTCCGGCATAGGCCACTTGCATTCCGGCAAGGCTCACGGACGCTCCTGGAGCCGTCACTGGCACTGCCCCACCTGCAGAGGCCGATCCGGGAGATATGAGTGGCGATCCAGCCTCGTTCATTTCTGCCGTTGCTATAGACCTGCGCAGTGACGTCACCAACCCTGTTCCACTAGTGGATTCCTCATTCATTTTCCTCATAGACTTTTCGAAAATGGTTAATAAAAACATGATTGCACTGCGGCCAAAGCCAGCTCGGGTGGTGACAAATGATGACAACAAACACAATATCGTCATATAAGATCTAATTAGCAATAAGTAGAAAACGGCATGATACAAGACTTTCTGTTTCGTTTTTAGAAATTATCTTAGATCTTAGATCTAAGAATCTAATAATTTCTTAGATCTTAGAAATTATTTGATTGTCACAAAAGTTTGTGTGTGCCATCATGATTCGCCACGACCCGAGTTGGCTTTGTCCGTGGCGTAATCGTCTTTATATAAATTATTTTTGAAAAGTCTATGAGAAAAATGAACGGGGAATCCATTTCTGGAACAGGGGCGGTGTTGTCACTGCGCAGGTCTGTAGGATACCCGCACAGAAACAGTACCAGGTACTACCAGGTACTAGTCACCACCAGCTGACACGGATCCATCCCCTTCCCTCAAGACGTGCGGTGTATTATGATCACTATAGTAATGATTAAAAGGTACCCAGGAAGCGACCGGACCCCTTATGGGTACTTACATTTAGTAAGTCTCAATTCTCTGGAAACACAAGCACACTGCGCGACGTATTGAGCTTGTGGATCAGCTGTTTGCAAAGTGTGTGCCATAGTGCATCACTGACATACACACACATACACACACACACACAAAATAATCTGCCCAAAATACAACTTTTCGGCTGTGCACGCCCACAGCACCCGTGCATATGTTGCCGAGTTACAAATTAAGCACTGATGGTGCCTCAAAATTAAGGCCCGGCCCTGCCTGGTCAAGCCCGGCTAATTAGCATAATTCTAGGCCTGAGCAGAGTTTAACACAGAGTAAAAGTGACACAGTCAACACAGTTAGATAGATAGACAGACAGACAGATACTGAGAGATTATTCATGCACTTACCGTCTTTTTAGCACCTCTCTCTTCTCAATTCGGTTGAACAGCTCCTGTTCCCTTTCCTTCTCTGTCATTTGCTCCAGCCGAGCTCTGTCCTCCTCATCTCCCATCAGATCATCACCATAACCGTCCCGGAAAACATCATCCTCAGAGGAGGAGTCTGAGTCCGAACTGGAGGAGGAACTGTTGCTATCTGAATCTGAGACCTCACCTAATAAGACAAAAAAAAAAACATAAGATTTTAATACAGGGCTTGACATTAACATATTTTAACTTAAATTATCCTTTAGACAGGTACAGGCCCCTTTCACTTGTCTGGGCACAAAAGTCATTTGTCCGGAGCACATACTATAGAATGTCTATGATCTTACAAATTAATTTAGTCAATAGCTCAACTCTTCAACAAGCTGGACATGGATGACAATCTCCGGCAAGGGATCCCGAATGAGGACAGGAGTGAACACATCAAAACTTCCTTTAGGAAGCACAAATGTATAGTAGTAATGTGGTCCAGTAATATGGTCCATCTTTTTTCTGCAAGTTTAGTTTGGAATAAATGAAATGTAAATTCACAGACATTCAAGGCAGGGATATTAACACCTTTGAAGTGGAGCCGCCCTTTGGATCAGATTGTGGTAATACAGAGCCATCATAGGGCGCCATTTTGGATCATCCGGGGAATTTCTATAGAAGGGAGGGGAGGAAGTAAAAAAAAGCCAGCCCAGCAGAAGCACTGATCTGTGTGCTCTCGTTCCAATCTGTATTTTCCCGGTGATGTAGTCAAAAAACACAATAAGGATGTACCGGTAAATGGGGGTGCTTTTCACAAAAGAATGGATTATTTTGATTATTTACGATACTAATCTGGCTAGCAACAGCGACGCTGTAATGTTGAGTCGGGGGGTTGTGGTCACCAAAACGTTGCCCTGGCCTAACATGAAATGATTTTGGCCTAGAGGGGGCGGGGGTCCGAGCTTGGACGGCAGATGAGTGGATTTGATCTGATCTCACCAACCTGTAGTCATCCCCGGCCCCTCCACTGCTGTGCTACGTCACATCATTTGGAGCAACGCCCACCCTGAAAGGTTGACAACCACCTCTATTCCACTGTGGCTAACAAATGAGTCCAGGATTTCTGTTTTCGCACAATGTGGACGAAAATGTCTGGGTGTCAAGGCTACAAAAATGTTAAATCACGGTTCACTTGTCAGAAGACAGAGCAGAAAGATTTTTCTATGCCAAGATGTCAAGCCCTAATGATAGGTACCCTATCTACAAATGGTCACTAGTGCACTGCTATAACTGTTAAACAGCACTGCTGTTTTAGTCTTGGATAAAGAAGGCATCATAAATTATCAACTATGTTGACATGAGATGGTTACAGAGTCCCTCGATCCTGTGTGTATCACTTGAGATAGGATACAAAATACTACTTTTAGTGGAAATTATGCCATCAAATCAGAAATTGCTAAAAGCTGAAGCAATTACAGAAGGTTTTTGTCCCCCAGGTACTTGAAATGGCCAAAACTGCATTTGTTGCTTCTCTACTACCTACCGTAAAGACAACCATAGTAACACTTTTTGAACAATGGGCACAGCGCCTCTCTGCCACGTAGCTTTGTGTCTCTACGGCACCTCACAGTGAGAAAGTGGCACTGTTGATCGTCATAATGTGTGCACACTGTACAGGTGCATGATGGGAAGCTGAGTGCCACACCAGTCATTTTGAACAAGAGTGTCTGTCGGTCTGAGCTAAAGGAGTGCTGTTGAGTGTCAAACTTACTATGATCGTACTGTCATAGTAAGCACAGGTATCATTTTCATGATTGGTTACCTCTAAACCCATAGACTGAATGACATAAAAACCCAACGGCGGCTAGCAATTAAGGATATCCAAATGGAAGTTAATAACCAATAAGGAAAAATGCGCTATTTTAATCCATTAAAAAAAGACCAATTATACCACCACCGGCTAAAATAGGAATAGCGTGCCCAGCGTGCCCCGACAGCCACGTGCGCTTTAATTTTTATTATATTCAGTTAATAATTAGCTGTTAATGTTTTTGTTGAGCCGAATTTGGACGGCAGAAGAGCTGATCTGATTTGACGCCCACCCCGAAAGCTTGACTCCTACTTCGAGGCCACAGTAGCTAGCAAATTAGTCTGTGCAACGCCAGTGGAAACGAAAGCCTCTGTGTTGAGGCTAGGGGCTCGCAAATAACATATTATGTCAACAGTACACATGCACAAACAAGCCACTAAAAACACCAACGGGGGGGGGGGGGGAGTCCACATCTCCCAAATACAGATTAGTTGCTGCCCTACATGCCAGCTAGGATAAGTAGGATAAGAAGATGAGTCACCTAATGACAGCCACAAGAAATTACTCTGATGAAAATGAACATGGTACACTACATTAGACCAAAGCACTCCTTCCATTTATAGCAGCAGGTAGGGATTTGCACAGCACTGCAGAATACCAACAGTTTGCAAACGTATTTCCGTGAGTACGGCCCTGTGAATTTGTGAATACTCATTTTGTGCACATACCTGTAATACACAGGAGCTGGATTCTTTTTTGCTTTTTTCACAACTCTTGACCAGTCTTATAGCAGAGCTAACGCTGATCCAGGTGTCAACGTGGGTGTTCTTTTTCTGAAAGGCCCTAATTTCGTCACACGACTGGCAGATACCATATTTGGCCAAGAAGTAAGGGTCCCAATGCGTCCAACTTGTCCTCATGCCAAACTCGGACTGGTCTGTGCATCTACACCTACCATTAACTGGTACGTGTAGGACAGAGGTGATGCTCTGAAGATGCATCAACACTGAAACATTATTTGTCTGCAGCCTTTAAATACAGACTTAATTGTCAGTGTTTGCTCCAGGGCTTTCGTCTAATATCTTTAACATTCTTTTCTCCCCACATTTCATCCCAGATGCAACTTACCCTCCTCAGGAGCCGAGCTCTCAGCTGAACTGTCTCCATCAGAACTACCAGACGCTGCTGCTTTATTTACTTTCTTCTTTGTAGTGTTCTTCTTATCCGACCCTTTCCCTTGCTTAACCTTCTTCTTGCCTTTGGTGCCACCGACTGTCCACTGTACAAAGCATTGAAAAGTTCATAGTATATCATCACATAATATTTTTATTTACAATTTTCACAAAAATAAAGAAAATAGTTTGATACTATGAGGAAATTTTATATTTTGGGCTAAAGTATTGAATGCACTGAGGCCTGAAAAGAGATGGTTCTATGAGATTGATATTCCTGTATGGACTCAATTTTCAACTAAAAAAACAAGCTATACTTGGGAGAATACCAGTAAGTCAAGGCGCTTCTTACTGGGAAGCAATTTTTGTTTCCCATAATATACTTCATATTTGGTAATGTCGAAATATGGAGTGTGTGACGCACTCTTCACTCACTCCCGACATTTCTGCCTGGCTTTGTTAGCATGGCTCACTGTGTTTGCAAGCATTAATTTATTGTCATACAGTACCTCATCATCACTATCCGACGTCTCAGAGTCTGTAGAAGCAGCAGGCTTACTGACTGGCTCTTCCTGTTCACCCGATTCAACTCTCTTCCTCTTTGCCAATGACAAAAGCTCCTGTAATTTAAGAATATGGTGTTTAGTGAAATCTCAGGAACTTGATTTTAATTTATAGAAAATAATAAAACGCTGCAGAAACACAAGGTGGTTGCATAAACATCTGTCCATAATAGTTAATAATAGTCTTGATCAAAAAAGTCAGAAAAGCATGAGCACAACATACTGATTGACTGAAGAGGACTGAGATGATGAAATGAGGAACGCACAGAACGCGCCCATGCTGGTTTCAATGGACTGCATGCGTTTTGTTTACACATGAGGGCTACACAATACTGTAGCTACCTGTGTGTGCGCACTGTAGTGTACATGCCGAGTACAAATATCCTGAGGGGAAACACTTGCAACCCTGTGTGAGGTTAAGTTCAACTCTAAGATCAGAGGGAACACTTGGTAAAATAGCTGGCTTAAGTTTGTCAACAACACAGAAATAGAATTCTGCCTATGCGCCCATGACGTCACTCGAGATAAGGTACAGTCGACTGCGACTCATAGCAGACTCCTTTAGCCGCCATAAAAACAGTCCCACAACAACAGCCAGAAGGGTGCTGTTCCAACAGCAAACACCCGCGCTAGAGTGTGAAGCTGTCTGGTACCGAACCAGTCCGTGCCAAGCCGATCCTTTGCCGCGGTGTTTTCCGTGCTTCATCGTAATGTTGTGTTCTTGAGATCCAACACTGGCGTAGCTACTAGCTAGCTAGCTAAACCAAAGAGCCACCTAAGCTTGGCAAAATAATAGATTTTATTGCGAGGTATGTGTGTGTGTGGGGGGGGGGACTAATTTAAACAAAATGGCAACACTAAAAAAAAAAAAACTTTATGGGATGCCATACTCATTCCAGGGAGGCAATAACACCACAGTTTAAGTATCGTGTTCCAGTAAATAGACTGGGCCCGCTCCCAGCTTTACCATTAAGGCAAGGCCAAGCAAAGCTTCATCCTCACAAGTGTCGACCGCGTAAACAACGAACATGGCGACAAAACAAGACGCGTCATGTTGAGTTACCTGATCCAGGTTGTCATCGCTGGCACTTTCATCGGAATCAGAGTCAATCACTACTCGACCTTTCCGTTTCTTTACATTAACCATGATGATTAGCGAGGATGCTAACGTGCTACCTCTGCTCTAGACTGTGTCGTCTGAATGTTTGATGATGGTAAACCAGCGAACGCTCTGACGGCCCTGTACGCAGCGAACGGCGCTACGCACACATCAGTGTTGCCAACTTGTGTGTGAGAAACAAGCAACCCGTTCTTAGAGAACAAGCCCAAACGCAGCCTGACCGATAGGCATTTAAAAAAAATAGCATTAACTGAGCTTGTAGATCTGCTATTTTCATAGCCCCTTTCGGGGACCCCGTTTGCAAATATATAATATTAATATTCACTTCAGAGGGGCCCCTCTGTGGTACTTCGAGCAGCCTTGCCAGAGTTTGTTCAAAAAACCAAAGCCAAAGCGCTTGGTGTTTATGGGATGGTTCAAAGATGCATCCAGCACATAAAGTACATGTAGGAGGCCACTGGATCGAACCACCGAGGGCCCCTCAGAAGTGACTAGGCTAAGGAGGGCTGGGGAGAGTGGAATATTCTTTGAAACAATTCAATGACACTAATCTAGGAAACAAGCCCAAAGTCGCTTATAATAAGCCGACATGGCAACAGTGCGGAACATGCGCACTCAAAAATATATAAATTGCACAAAATTATTATTATTACTATCAGTAGTAGTAGTAGTGTATTTTTATTGTTATTATTAGACATTAGTGTTGTGTGTGTGTGTGTGTGTGTGTGTGTGTGTGTGTGTGTGTGTGTGTGTGTGTGTGTGTGTGTGTGTGTGTGTGTGTGTGTGTGTGTGTGTGTGTCGCTCGCGCGCATATGTTCCTTGTGTCTTTCCGTAGCTACCTGCTATTGAACGCAGACCATTTCCGCTGCTGATCAGTACGCACGACCTTGATTACATTAGAGAAACATATAAAACAAAATACATACTAAATAGTATGTAGTATGCCTCCAGTAGGCCCCTGTTTTCCAATGCTGTATCAGTGGAACCATGGTAACCAAGTCCAGCATCCCTAGGTAAGTAAGTACATGGCGTGCCGTCCACACCGAGCCATGTAGTAGAAGAGTTGCTATACTGTATATTGTGGGGGCAGAAACTGAGCGCTCGAGCTCAATAGGGGAAATTTGGAAATGTAGTGTTCCCATTGATTTATTATTATTATTATTATTATTATTTTTTTGCGCCACTATAGCACAACTAGTATGAGAGTACTGTATGCACTATGCAAGCATCGCACCACAATTTTAAAGTAATATAATAATGGTGATGACTGTGATAAACTGTCAGAACAATTAAATTAAGTTCTAAGCTCACTTTAAATAATACATTTAATAATAGAATACAATTTCTCTTTCATCCCAACAGGAAATTGCTACATTGACAAGTAAAATGTCCCTGTCAAGGATAATTACTATTCCTCCAGTAAAGCTATTAACTTCCATCCGCCATAGAAAGATTTTGGATCACTGTATCTCTCCTGTATCTGTGGCCACACGGTCTAAGATTCAGGGTGAATACAGACGGCCTGGTCAGCCAAAAAATACCACTCCTCCTTGGAAGATCAAAGTAGACTTCGAAAAAGGTTTGGCAGGTGTCAAGAAGACCTTTACACTGTTGAAGAAAGAGTTTTCCGATCGTTGGATTGGTCCAGAGGGGAAACCACTTGAACAACATATACTTGAACCGAATCTAGTAATATGGGAATTCAGAGGTCCAGAGAACTTGGAGCAGTGGACTGTGTCATCAGACCGTGAGATTGGAGGCCAGAGTGAAGCCTACTTGAAACTTGGAAGGAACAACAATACCTGTTTTTTCTATGGGACTCTGTGTTCTGTTCCTCCAAGGGATGGAGAAACACGTTACAGTGGATACTGTACAATGCGCTCAAAGCAACCACTGGTTAGTATCTCCTATCAGTGATGCTGCTCACTAGCCCGGCTTTAGCCCAACTGATGATGTGGATGCACTCTCGCAGCTCGTTTCCTCCCTGGGAAGAGGTGTCACTGAGTCAACATTAGGCCAAATGCTTGTTTCCTCTAGTTCTAGTCTGTATTCGTTGTATGATGGGAAGTTAATTGTAACTGTCTGGCCCATGAATGATTCATAATATTCCCATACCACTTGACTACTCAAATTCAAGACTTGTTTTTAATCATGTGTAATTTTAATTGAAGACATATATATTTTTCCTCTATTTTCTAATTTCTATCATGATCCTGTGAAGTGAGGCGTGCTCTTATCTTCATACATCACATGCTCAGCCAATCAAATATTCTCATTTTTGGCTCCCCTAAAAAAAGTACAAGCTTGAATCATGCCGCAAAGTAATACAATGTGAGCTTGTACATCTGCTATTTTTGAATAGACAGCTAAAATGACATTCCCGTTTTTAAAGTAACCTGACTCCGCCAGGTGCCACAATCTGGCAGTTGTCAGGCTGGGGTTAATTGACATGTTCCAACATTTTTGTGACAACCATGACTGACTCAATTAAAAACTAGATCATGTGTCACTAAACCCTAAATATTCCTTTTATAGGCTTCATTTGACAGGAAGAAGCACTATGATTGGACTACATTCAACACACTGCATCTGCGAGTACGTGGCGATGGCCGCCCATGGATGATCAATATTGCAGCAGAAACCTACTTTTCTCACCAGAAGGATGATGTATACAGTTACTTCTTGTATACCAGAGGGGGGCCCTACTGGCAAGATATCAAGGTATACCCCATCAATAAAGTTGCCAGTAACAACCATTTGTGGATTCAGTCATTCCAGTAGTTTTTACTCCTTTGGTTTGCATTAGAACATGTGAACCATTACTTATTTTTATAGCTTTAACTTTTATAGCCTGGTGGTGGCTCAGCTTGTTGAAAGAAAATTTAAAATATCCTCTACTCCATTGCAGATACCATTCTCCAAGTTTTTCTTGTCACATCGTGGAAGAATACAAGATGACCAACATCCACTCTGGCTCGACAAGGTTGTACATCATAAACATTAAGTTAATTATATGAAATGCTATGCCAATGCCATTACCTCATATTGTAGCTGTTGTTATTCTTTCTCGACATGCTTATTTTGCTATGGAAAAGATGTGAATTTTAGAGTTTAGATACCGATACTGGTATCGGCCGATACCTTCAAGTACTCGAAATCAGAACCAGCCCAAATACTGACCCAAGTACTAAAACATGCCATTGACACTAGGCCAAATAAATGCAACAGGAGCACGTCTGACCCATCATTGCAGCAATTAGCCCAAAACAAAAATAAGGTATTTGTATTGGCAAGTACTAACAAATGAACTCGTCATTTGACTATCGGGACAACTCTAAACCCATCTGTAAAATAAGCATTTCTACCAGAGCTACAGAAGTGCTGTGTGAAAACTAAATTAATTCAACCACACTTTCTAATTTCTGCAGATAAACACAATTGGATTTACTTTGGGAGACAAGGCAGATGGCCCATTCCAGCTGGAGATTGATTACATTGCTGTCTGTAAAGATTATGCACATACAGAAGAGTTTGCCTATGAGGTCTACAAGAGGAACCCTGAAGTCTGAGAAGCATCACTGTCTACAACCAAAGTCAGATCTATAGATCTGACTGTTTTGAGACTGAGGGTGCATTTTTTCCCCTTTATTTTCACAATGGGTTCTCAGTTTTGTTTTTGTATAATGTATTTATTAGTGTCATATTGTGATGACCACTTATCAAAATCAGTTTAACTTCTCATTTTCTACTGAATTTGTTCTTGTGTATAATGTAGTATTTGGGTAAGGGCTGTATTTTTTTTTTTTTTTAATAACCATTGTTAATTAACTGACACCAAAAATCATTGCAAATTAAAACATGAAGTCATCCATAGCATTTGACACTTTATTTTACAAATAATGCCCCACAGCAGGGCTACATTACAAGATTACACTACACTTCCTTCATCAGTTGCAATTGATCTTACTTCATACTGTGTATATTACAACCAGTAAACCCCCCAATAGTGAATTGGCAATCTGCTTCAGTGCCACCTATCATGCATGCTAGAGAAACAGCGATGGGTGCAGGGGAGCATAACTGCAATTGATGAGGAAAGTGGCACGCTCTACCCCCAATCTGCGAACATGTTGCTATCCAACCTCCTTTACAAGGAGCTTTTTTTTGCCACTGTACATGAAAATGGATATTCACAAATGTATGCAACAGAAAATTGGAATCGGTCCATCTATTCTTCCACTGGAAAATATTGGAATCAAAGTGATAGAAACAATTAAACTGCATTAAAAATATAAAACCATATAACAGAACCTCTGTACTTAAAAGTACTATGATAGCAATCTACAGTATACAAAAGCACAAAACATGTATATAAAAGAGAAATATACAAAACAGCCTTAAGCATTTGAAATTCACCTTTCAAAATAGGACTGCCAACATTAAGACATTACAAGGCCCCTCCTGGCTCCAAGAATGTCTTCTTTCTTCTGTTTCCGGTCTTTGACGTGTTTCACTCTCCTGTCCTCCCTTAGAAAATAGATACAAATCATTTATTAACTGTTGGATGATATTCTTTCCTATTCCGAAGCAATATGATCAATTTGCAGTCTGAGGTGCAGTATTTGCAGTAGACTGCTCAAACTAGTGGTTTGAGACGCATGCACACTTGTGACCAGTGGTGCCGGAACGTGTGGATGAGAACACCCCCCAGATTCACACCCTGTTGAGTATCCAAATCATTAGCATTTGTTTAGCCATGGTGGATGTCCAGGTACTGTATAAAGCAGAGGTGAGTGACATGATGTCATTAAAAGTGGCGTGGTGGCAGTAAAAAAAAAAAAAAAAGCATGGCACCCCTGACACAAGAGTACATGCATCTCATCATGCATCAATCATTCACACCTCTTCTCAAAGCTGCAGTCTCCACTGTGGAAATGAACAGGAATGACGCCAGATGGCTGCATATCAATGTCTAAAACAACTACATTTACAGAGGGGTTGCCTGCTGCTAAATAAATGCATAATGACAACACTGCCTGAAGTATCCCCATTACGCAAGTAAATATAAGAACATTCAATGTGGGTTCCTAATAGACCTACAAACATTTCATTGGTGACTACTCGCATGTGATGTAGGATGACCATATTATTTGCCTTTACTTTTGAAAATTGAACAACTCTCTCATGCTCGGACAGACATACCTTGTTTGGACCTGGTGCTGCTTGTATTTTTTCTGATGAGAATGTGAGATCTGAGTGTCATTTCCTGTTGCGTTCTCTCTGTTCTCTCCAAAGGGCTTTAGTTTTCCTATGAGAAAATACATAAATAAAATGAAAAATCATGTCATAATTAAGCAACAGAATTTTAAAATGGCATTATGCTACACATACCTTTATGGGGCTTGTATGAAAGGGGACGAGCCAGACTTTCTTTCAGATCAAAGCTTGGCTTCTTGTTGTTTCCAGGGGTGTTTGAAACACTTACATTGCCCATGAAAACAAATGTTCCTTTGGAATTCAGAAAAATTATGTCAGACAGAGATGAACTTAGTGCATTACTTTTAGAGTAACTAAACACTTCAATAAATAGTATGAGATAGTACAATGCATGCAATAACTTCAGATCATGAGACAAATTCACAATGAATGCGATTTACAACATGCATATACTGTATGCGTCGTCCCTGCACCACTGGCAGTAACCAGTAAAATGAGTCCTTAAAAATGGTGGCATGAGGGTACCTGGGGTCTTTATAGCCGAGACATTAGCAGTCTTTGCTGGATTGACCTTTCCACCATCATTGTTCTGTTTTCCTGGGGTTCCCAAGGAGATACCTGTTGACATCCGTGATGGCGTCTTAACCAAGCTCCTCTTATGTTCATTGTCCTGTGTGGCTTGAGAGAACCTGCAACAAGAAGTTGACATTTGGTTGTTATATTGTACCATAACCTGTGCATTTTGACTTTTTGGACATTCTCAAGATGCAATTGTCCATACATTTTCTCACTCAGTTATGCATTACATTCACACATGAGCCATGCAAACACGACAAATTATTTTGTTGGACATAGTCCAGCAGTGGAGCATTGGGTCTGCCCCAAAAACAAGAACATGGAAATTCAACCCTGAAAGAATGGCATCTCACCTAACATTGATCCTGCGAGTGGACAAGACAGATGGCCTAAACAGAGCATCATCATTCTGGGGAGGTTTCTTAAGCACAGGTTTACTGGCTGAGGTTTGTCGCCTTTTGTCATCAGCTGGTTTGCTCAGTGCAGGGCTGAACAAGGAAGCACGGCATGGGGGTGGCTTCTATATATATAAAAAACACACACACACACACACACACACACACACACACACACACACACACACACACACACAGTGATCAATTTGTGACCGAGTCTTAACACAATACAAGTAAAAAAAAAAAAAAAAAAAAAAAACATGTCATACTGATATACTGATCAATGCTGTCATGTAAAATGGTGACTTTATCCAAGGCACTTTACATAGATTGTGGATCCCATTTGCGCAGTCATACACTAATAGCGGCGGAAACTATGCAATGTCAACACCAACTCTGGGGGAACCCAGTTTCAAACTGGCAACCTTTGGTTTACCATTCAGCCATCTACCACTGAGACACCGTCACCTGTAATGTAATTTCAGTAATTAACTTGATTACCTTAAGGTCTTTCACTGAATTACTGTATGTTTCCATCTGCTTCTGCTTCCTCTGGACGTATGAGTCAATGGACTCCATCTTTTTAAAATGTGCCTCATGCAGTTTTTTGAAGTCTGTACAAAACAGTATTCAAAAACGGTTAAGGTCAAAGAACAGTGCATTTGTAAAAGATTGGCAAAACGTTTAGGAAACCAAATTGTGCAAGAGAAAATACAACTTACTGGGTGTAGCTTGCTTTAAGGCCTTAGACTTATTCAAGAGTCCTTCATGACGTGGGATTTTGCCACCCATCTTTGTTTTTGGGCCATTGTCTAATGTACAAACAAAATATACATTGTAAAATTGTTTGTTACAAGGTTACTTTACATCCACAAATTTACTGTATGTAAAGAACAATATATTAAAGGAACCACTTTCTGGAGTATTTCCGGCAGCTATTCTATACAATAACACAACCGCAAAAATAATAAAGATTATGATTTAGTACAGCCCACCCCTTTTCAGAGTATTTTAACTGACCTGTCACACCACCACCCACTGAGACTTCATCTGCATGATGAGGCTTTTGTTCATTGCCGGTTACACCAATGTCACTTATCTCAGGTGGGCAAATCGCACCCGAACCACCCATTGATGAATACCGCTTCCTTTTGGCACTCACTGCACCAGCTTCAGCAACTTCATTTTCCTTTTAAATTTGAGACAAATTGTTACTTTGCTTAACATATTATACATTGTGCAATATGTGTATATTGTATATTAAGCAATATGTGCACTACACACCACAGACATTAGCTATGATATTCCTACATGCTGTACCCATTAGCTGGGAAGTGAGAACCCATGGTAAAACCACAATGGAAAATGGTAAAACAATGCATGTCTCAAGAGATCAGCATTTAGCAGAGGTGATTTACAGCAAGTTAAACACACACTGATCACATGCATAGAAAGTAATCAAGGACCAATAACCTATAAGTAATCTACGATCAATAATCTATAACAGTCAATATAATCTTATTTCTGCACTGATTATGCATTACTTCGATGAGACAACAGACAATGCTATATATACCTTGGATGTTGCATATGGAAGGTCAGTCTCACAGATGTTTCTCTTGGATTTCTTTCCCTTGCCACGCTCGGTCACAAATGATACCGGGTTCAAGACTGGCTCATCGGTTACTGGCTCATCTTGGACAAGAGATTGACTCTCGTTTATGTCCACTTGAGGATCCACATTTGTCTCGTTCTCCTGGAGTGGTAAAAAAAAATCCCCTGCTCAAAGAAGCCTCCGCTTGTAAACATACAACTGTCAATTATTAGATTATATACAACTGTCAATTATTAATTACAAATGGCACTATTAGAGTTCCTTAATAAACACACCGGAAAATAAGAAATACCATAACTCGTCAACAGTGTTGTTGACAAACGTACCTGGACGGTCTCCTCTTGCTGGTAATGCCGTTTGATCGCCATAAGCAGTTTATCCGCCTGTTTAAGATACAAACTTGACGTTTCATTCGGCTCACATTGCGTCTATCGGTCTAATATGAATATGATAGTCTTTTTGGCGAGTGAAACGATGAACACAAAGAAGTCATTCCATCATCATACAGTACCTTCATCTTGTTGTAGGCTTTGATTCCGAGTTCTTTTGCAAGACATCGCAGCTCCGCATACTTCATAGAGTCCAAATCCATGTTTTTTTATCCGATAGTTGATGTAATTGCGAAGACAACGTTGTTTCTCTCACGGGTTCTGCAAACACTCGACAACGCTGCACTCAGTCCGACACTCACACGCCGCAACCGCCGTGACCGTTAAAAAACAGATCTATTTTCAAAAACATGGCTCGTGCGGCATTTGATTGGATCGTTGGGGGCACGCTGAAATGCCCCTGCGACCAATGAGGGACTACGGTGTTTGCTGGTTCTGCCCACTTACGCAACCTCCATTCACTTCATAGGGCCAGTCCAATGGCAGCACTATTGAGAATGGGGTTAACAAATAGGGACGAGTCCTGGACCGAAAGTAGGCAGAAATGCATTGCAATTGACTCAGGCACAGATACAAACAGATACAAAATTTAATGATCTCAAATCCCTTTATTTTTTATTGTTTTGTAGTGCAACATAAACATTACAGGGACTTGTTGTTACTGTTCAATACTGACAGTTGATATATCGCACGCATGCGTAAAATAGCTCTTATTTGCGACACCCTCTTTGAAAACAATGCCTTTCCCCGTAGTCCAACTCCAGCTTGTCCCTCTTTCAGGCTACATGAACAGAACCAATCAGTTTCTGACCCCTCAATGTCGCAACTCGCCTAATAGATGACTCGGGCACAATGTCGCCTCTAATATTTCTGACCGATTGGGGGCAGTGCTGCATCGGAGATGGTGTGTTTTAAATGAATACCGGGCTGGGGGCTGGGCTGGGTAATCTAAATTAAAATACTACTGAATTGATCTACGCATTTTCTTACAAAGCAGTAAAGTTGTTGCTAAAATGGACTCTGGCCGAAAAAAACTCATGACCTTTCAATGTGAGCAATGCAACACTGTGCTTGGGGACTCTCATGGGGTTTGTGGAGAGATGAAATGTTTGGACTCGATTTTATGCTCAAGTAAGTTTGTTTAGTTTACTTTACTCCCACCTTGCTCACAGAGGAGGGCCTGGTGGGACAACCTGCAAAGTCCTCGGTGCAATGTTTATATTTAATACCAATACTTTGAATAAAACAAATGTCGCGTTAACAGTCTGTCCAACCTATACTGTTGAACGGGCAAGAAGTTGTCAGCATACTAACCTCGAGTGCGCTTTTAATATTAGAATTAACCCACAATGTGACTGTCAGTGACGAGGTCGCCTCTGGACTAGAAGGAGAAATGGCTCACTGGTGAGTTGATAAAGATGTTGAGCATCACACATGGCCAGAAGCGAGCAGCTTGGCCATGTGGTCAAACATGCATTGCTATTATATAGGATTGGACTGTATTGAACATCTCTTAACATGATATTTCCTGTTATTATTTATTTTACAGCAAGTGTTGCAAAATAAAGTAGTCCTGCCATCTTAACTTGCATAACAATTTGTTAAAATGCACTTAATTCAGAATACCTACTCATCAGGTAATGGTATCACTATAGTACCTGATCATCAGGTAACTGTCCCTCATAGTTGACATACTGTAACTGAAGTCTTGTCGTGTCTTCAGTACTAATCATCACAGAAACGTTTGGGAAACTATTGCCAATAAAGTAAAACATATATACAACAGTAATGTGTCTGCCTCACATATCACCCCGTCAAGTCTATTAGCAAGAACCCACTAATACTAAGTATTTGTCTTGTCTTGTAACTTGTCTCATTAGAAATGAAATGTTTGTTTCCAAATAGTGTCTGCAGTAATCTGAAGTGCATTGGTTGCCATTGTGTTGTGGGTGTGGTTGTCAACTCGACTCCACAGCACCTGGATGTGCTGCGCTCAGTGTTTCTCCTCTACAAAACCTCCATCAGTTGGTAAGACTCCACCAAGCCATCATCATGCGTGGTGGTCAGTTAGAATCATTATGTCTGATTCTGAATGTACATTGTGTACAATTGCTCTTGGAAGGTTTTACTTTAACATTTATTTAGGGATGCACCAATCAGGTTTTTGGGGATTGATCCCAAAAAGCCTGATCTCATGCCAGAGCCAATACTGATAAGTCTAATACCGATAATGATCCTGTGAGTAAGGGCCACATTTGAATATTTCCAAAATATTGATCCTCTTTAGTCCTGACACAAAGATGCAAAATGATGTTATACTTATATCGAATCTGATATCTGACATTTATACCAGATATGAAAGATCAGTTTCTCCAGATAGTGTAATTTGCCGATCACAGAGGGGTAAATTGCCGACCGCTGATTGGAGTGAATGTTGGCAGATCACTGTTCAGTGACTGATTATCGGAGCATCTCTTCATTTATTTTACTACTGGACTATGTTTCGATCCGTCTGGGTCTTCAGAGCAATCTGTTGTTAAACTCATCTTAGGAAGGAAAGGTCATTTATTTTCAGTATTAAATATATTGGATGGTTATTTGTATGGAAATAATTAAAGTAATGCTAGTTCATGTCCTGACAGTTCTTCTGGACTTTACAAGTAGTATCTAACATAGTCTGAATAGAACCCTGTTTGCTTGCTGCTACAATTCTTGTGATGTTGCAATAGCTTTTGATTTGCTCTTTGCTTCCTTCCACAGCTATATCCTCAACAGCAAGCGAACAGTGACAGCCTCCAAACCCACATTTGACTTTGAACTCTTAAGAACAACCATAGACAATGTAAGACAATATATCACTGACATGATGCATCAGTTTTAAGAGCTAAGATAAGAGCTATCTATCAATAATACCCCTCGCATGTCTCACATTTTAGCTGAAACAGCAAGTTGAAGCTCTATCTGTTCGTGTATCACTCATCAGAAAGAGGTTGTCTGAAAGCAGCACCAGCTTGTGTGACTGAAGTCGTGTTCTTCAAGGTCTTTGTAGTACAATGTTTTCATGATTTTGGCTTTTGTGTTTGTTAAATACATTTGGTACAAGAGTGGAGAATGTAGTGTACCTTTCAGGGATGGATTTAGCCAGCCCCACTATGTGGGCTGGAGGAATTGCAGGGGGGTGACTCTGGTATCATTACATTCCTTACTGTATATATCTTTCCTGCAATTTTAACTCTGGGAGTGTACAAATAGAGCGAAATGGACCCCAGTTACAGACACATTAATAATTGAGAACTCCTGAGGTTGTCAAGTTGGCACCATGCTGTTTTTTATTGCTGAATTTGATACTTTATTATTTTTTTAATACAAAACCAGACAAGAGTTTCACAAATAATAGCATGCCCAGTTCCTCCATCTGGAGTGCATAGTTTCTACCTACCCACCACTACAAGTGGAGAAAAACATCTCATTGACAAAGATATGTCACTGAATATTCTATTCATTTTGTTTTCTTAATAGCATAGGTTAGTTTGCCAGTTTCATTCAGTTCAGCAGCAGCTTGGTTAGTTTGACACAACGAAAAACAAAATCAGTGATGTATTTATTTTAGGTGTCCTACTCGTGATTGCGATTTAATATCCAATGATGAAGTTTGTGCATTCAGTGTTATAAAAATGTTTTTTCTATGCCCAGAAGTATTGGAATGGATAATAAAGGCTACATCAAATTGCTGCTGTCGTCAAACAACCTTGCTGTATACATCTTGTTACAGAACATCTGGTTTTAACGTCAGTACCATAATTTTAACTCATTCACATTACAAAGTTGGATTATTGCATGCAATACAAATCATTCATTATTCTGCTAGCCTAAATCATGCATACAGTATACTGTATATTTTAAACCCCACTTATCCATATTGTATATAAATTCCCACATACAGTATATAGCATTACAATGTTTTTAGAACACAGTATTTGAGACATGGAGCTGGTGGTGGTGATGATGCAGTTGGTACATGAGAAAGTGCTTTTCGACAAGTCTTAAGTTCAACCATGTTCTCTTTTTTGTCATGCAGTAACTGAATAGAACAATCAATGCTACAAAAGTGATGATGTGGACATTATTGCTTTCATAGTATATATTAAATATAGTGTACTGTTTGGTTTTGGATATTTAGTGATGCATTAAAAACAAAGCCTGGGAATTGTTCTGCTTCAATTGGTTTCTATAACGTCAGTATGTTAACTTGATCTCATTCTTAATGCAATTCCAAGGTGGTGAAGGCAGTGATACTGTATTCTAAAGCCAAATATAATACACCCCCAAATGTCTAGCCATAAGCTAGGGGGGATACATAAATAAAATAAATTATTTTCACATTACCCTGGCAGTATACTCATGCATTGTTATGTTATTGCTTCTAAAATTCCAAACAAAATGCTATGAATTAAAATAGAACATACCCAGATAGCAAAATCCATTGATTCAACGTTGAATTCTGGTTATCTAACCAAAATTCAACGTTGAATCAATGCATTTTGCTATCTGGGTAATGACTCCTGAACTATGGGGTATTATGTACAATTACAATGTTATGATTTATCTTTCTCCATGATCACCTACTACCTGATCAGAGCCAAATCTTGAATAATGAAAGGTACTACTCTTAAGTATCACTTATAATCCTCATTATGTTTTACATTGGAGAGCTTTTGGCCGTCATATCTGGAGAACTACTCTAATTGATTCATTCATACTTATAAGGTATAAGGCAATATAGTCAAACATATCTTCCCTTATGTAACCTAACAAAGCAGTTCAGTTAAAGCAGTTTGTTCTTTTAAGTGTTTACAGTGTCTACAGTTAATATATACTTCTTTCTTAAGTTGGACACCCTAAGCTTGGACTAAATTACATTAGCCTAGGACTGAGTCTTGCATCACAATAAGTGACTTCCTGTAATCCGAATTAGAATTTATTTGTCATACTGATACTGCCCTGGTTTTATATTGTCAAAACAAAAGGTCTTATTAGACTGAAGCATTAGGTGTCCACATATTTGAGCTCTGACAGCTTTGAAAATCAATTCTGCTATTCATAAAGCAAGCATCACTACTATTCATGCATGGCTACATTAATGTTGGCACCACATTTCTGCTAAATAAGCTAATGCATATGAAGCTATACATATCTTAATGGAAGACATTGGTGATTTTGTTGCTTTCAAACAACTTGTCACTTGTTTATACAATATACAATTTGGTCAACAACATGACAGTTTTACGGTAAAATATTGCACAATTCCCATATTTCTTTTTACAAATGATTTAAAAACAAAACAGGTCTAGTAATTTATTCACGGGCCAATCCATGGTGAATATGTTGTGAGTCAGCCTAATGGAAGCGGAAACTCACAGTAGAACACTGGATTTTCTGGACCAATCAAACATACATAAAATGCCATGTTGTTCCATAAATGTCTTAAAAGACAATGCTATCTCCAAAGAATTGTGTGGTGGTTGATTCGTTGTGGGTGTTTAATCATTAATACAGAAAAGAAAATCCATCTATCAAATAGGCTAACAATTTGAGCATTTCGAGATTTTCATCATAGGGGAAAATGTCTGAACTGCAAGTAAGATACACACTATAAGTAGTTTGCCTATTTTGTGAGATACCTACAGTATTTCCACAATTATCATAAAATCATGTCTTGGGTGTAAAAATGATCATGGTGATTTAAGATGCCACAAAATGATACAATTTCTTCTGGTGGTCATGTAACTGCTGGAGCACATTGACAAGTTATTTAGCTACTCTTATTGATCATGTTTGCTACTTGTTCACTTTCATGACAATGAGGTAGTGCAAAAAACATTTTCAAATTCAGTCACAGGTCTAGATCTTTGCTACAGTATTTTGTGTCTTTCTTTTTTTTAATCACACAATGAAAGCCTATTTCCAATTCTTCATAATGAAATACAAAACATCTAGTGGAGAGTACATGTGGACCTGTGTTAAAGAACAATCTTGGGGAGTACAGAAATCTCATGTGGAACGGAAGGGTAAAAGCCTGCTTGATTTAGATTCTAGACTTTCATCATTACAAGCATTGACCATAAAGCGTGGGCTCACAATCGTTATGGCTTTTGGGGTTTTAAGCAGGAGGTTCATTATGCTTGCATGTTCGCATAATGAAATTATTTTGATTTTTGTGAGGAATTTGCCAGCATAACCAAATTTAAACTTCTGATCTGGTGACATGAACATTTGGACTATGCTTACATCCTGTAGGTCTGATTGTGATGACTGCAGACTATTTTACACACAAATTAGCTTGATCCAATCATCACAACTGTCTGGAACAGAGTGACAGCAAATACCCTAATCTGAAATGCCAAAGTAATGTTATTTTGCGCATAACCAATTCATAGCGTTAGCATGGACTACTTACTCAACCATATTAGAAGGCACGACCAAGTTGAAGCCTCAGTGTAAATAAACAGTATTGAAAATTCTACCCAATAACCTGTCAGATTCACAGGATTTGCAAGATGTCCTCACTGATCCAGATACATGCATTTCCACATACATGACGAGGATTGATCAATGAAGTGGTGTGGTCCCAACTGCCCTGTTCACAGAGACCTTCTGTCTGACCAGGAAAGATCTCCGCGATCACGATGGGTCATCTGGACTCCCACGGCCACGGATGAAGGCCCATCATCTGTCACAGGGTTTCGCACAATTGGGGGTGGATGGGGATGCTGGGTCTGGCCCCCAGGGAGACGTCTGTCCAGTGCAGGTGTCATCTGGTTTTGCTGTTAAAAGTATATTGCCAGATCAGTTTTGGGGGGCATAAAAAGTATGAATTTGGCGAGCTGTTAGACCATACCTTGGCCCTTTGACCGACTCTGATCGGCTGTGAAAGGGAACCATGCTTTTCAACCAGTGGTCCGGGGACGACCAGTGGTTCTTGAGCGAGTTAAAAATGCTAAGTTGGGTAATAGGCCAGTAATTTTGGCTCATGTTTTACCTAAAATTGGAATAAATTGTAACATGGGATTTTTCTTCACAGATCATTTCTTTGAGGTCTCCAGAACAACATATTAAAAGTCCCGAAAAATCCCAGTTGCGCAAATATGTTTAATTAAAAAAATAAATAAATGAAACCTGTAAATGAAATTCCACTGCCCTCTCACATATTAGGAGGACTATATCAGTCACCAGAAAAAGGTGAGGGCAGTGTAATTTCATTTACAGGTTTCATTTATTTATTTTTATTAATATTCATTTGGATGGGCATAGCCAGATATGGAGGCAGCTACATTTTCCAAAACAATATTTTAAAAATAACTGAAACTTGTGAATGAAATTCCACTGTCCTCTCACGTATTAGGAGGACAATATCAGTCACCAGAAAAAAGATGGGTTGTTTTTGAATAATCCATCATGGTTAAAATGGAGTTTTAAGTTATAATGGGTTTGTATAGGAGGGGGCGGGGCTATCACTCCATTGGAGCCAATGTATTCTATTACTTTATGATATTAAACATATTTGCGCAACTGGGATTTTTCGGGACTTTTAATATGTTGTTCTGGAGACCTCAAAGAAATGATCTGTGAAGAAAAATCCCATGTTACAATTTATTCCACTTGAAAATTCATTTTGCCTGGACTATTAACCAGATGTAACTCTTTGAGAGCGTAAAAATGAGACCAAATGGACCCTCGCGGGTCCATTTGGTTTCATTTTTACACTCTCATGAGTCAAGAGTTAAAATATTCATCATCTGAATTAGCCCAAGTCTACACAACTAGAGAATGTAGAAGATTAATGGTCATTTTGATCTGTATGTTTGACTATTTTGTTTCTCAAATCCAGCCCGGTATTGTGGACAAAAGCAAAAGAAATCTTTAGTTTTGGGGTCTGTGGGGCTAAAATGTCATCAAATGGTGGTCCTCTGTGGCTAAAATACTGATTATATAGAGGGCCCTGGTATCAAAATGGTTGGTCTTACTCTTTTATTTTGGGATTAAATTAATATTACGCAGACTTTAGTTCAGCCTTTAGTCTTGGCCCTCCACAATATTTTATGTACAGGTATGTCATCTAGCCCCTTCGGAAAAATAATTGCCAACCTCTGTGTTAGATGAAAAGCACTGACCTTGGCGAAGGTTTCCTCCCTCACTCAGGATGATGTAGGTACAGTAGGATATACATTTTCACTGTGCGCTGGAACGTTTCGCACGCTGGTAAACAAAAGCCAGAGACATTCCCTTTACCATGGCAGCCCACCGGATTTGGATACTCGGAACTGGAGCACGGGACTAATTTCGGACCAGGCGGAGTTGACGAGGTGATTGATCTTGATAATCTATCTTCAAGGATGTACTACATGATGAGATGCAAGAGGGGGGGAAGGTCCCCTCGCCCCTTATTCGCAAACCATGTAATCTACGGCGCCATTTCCCTCCCCTATACTACTAGCGAATGGACCTGTATGGCGACTGCGCGACGCGCAACTACGTCAGGCAAAATCATAGAAATAGATATTCAAGAGTGGAAGCAGAGAAGAGTAGACGGTATTCGGGTACTGCATGTCACTGTCAGTGATTTTGCCTTCTCCTAAATCTGTATACCCGCTTTACCTGGCCGATGAAAGTGATACATCAAAGCTTCAGATTACCATGACACGAGCCATTACATTGCATTTAGATATTGCTACACCGATCATTGTAGTGTATAAATGCTGGACTACAATCCAGAGAACTCTTGGAAAGACGAATTCCAATTCCACCAGGATAAATACGAAAATATATGGTGAAACGGCGAGTTTTGCCTTTCTGAAATTCCATTAGCAGATAGGCCTACAGATCATTTAAATATAACTCACATTATAGGGCTATTTGTCAATAAAAGAAACAGTTTACAATACATAGGATGGCACAATTTATTCAAATTAAATTCAGAAATCCCTGTGATAATTCCCATTTACATGATAAAACATCTCAATTATCTGATGATCATATCTTCATTAACAGGTGTGTTGTATTTCCATTATTTAGTTGCTGAAAGGTAGGCTATTGATGGAATTTATTTAAAGCAAAATTAGAAAAATCAAAACATCTGCATTTGGATCAAATGCATTGGCCTATACAGAAAATATATTCTAATGTATTGCATCCTCTCAAGTACCTGGGACTTTTTTGATGAAAAAATAAAATAAAAGCATGACAATACTGAGCAGTGCATATAATAATAGATATAAACATCGTTTCATGGGTTATAGAATTGTACGCCATCCTGAACTACCATAGCTGTTGAGCCTCTGTAGTGATAGCCTCAATTGTACTACATTCTACAGGGAGACATCTATGGGGACATCCTTATAAAGGTCACATTTTGGGGTTAAGGACCTTTTGTCTATAGGCTGCATCTTGATGTTCAATTCTAAACTTAACATCTAACTATCAACAATGTAGCTAGTTTATTTTTTTCTGTCTTTCTCCTTCTTCTCTTCTTCAGATTATAGACATTGGTTATTTCAACATGGCAGGTAGCACTTGCCGCCTATTATGCTTCAGGGGTGGTTGTAATCTCTGGTTCTGATTTCTGAATCAGTTTTTTTATGTTTAAAACCAGAATTAATTGTCAGCAGAATTCATCAGTTGGCTTTTTTTTTATGAATCTACTATTTAATTCAGGATTCAACATAATGGGCTGGCGATAGGCTTATGATGCACCGAATGGCTTTGCCGTAGAAGAGGCCTTTGGGGTGTGATCAAACGCATGTTGTATTCCAAAACAGGGAAATTAGTATATTTTGGCAGTAGCTGGGTTAACCCATTTGAAAGCTCAAGCATACAAACAAGATCAGTTCCCTGTGCAGATTTTATATAATATTTTATGAGGGGAGATCCACAACCCATGGCACTTGAGTGGATAAAAAAATACAACAAAGTCTTTTGAGAATGCTTAAGGGAAAAAGGAGGACAAACTCAAAAGCCAGAGACTTGCTATGCAACAAGAATCTTAGTCCTTGCTTGCATTAAAACACATTGCAGTTGATAATTTACAGCTTTAAAATGTTACTTCCAACATCTGCATATTTAATATATGGACAATGAGGCAGCACATGATAAATATCCATATCCAGGAGGATAGTGCGAGTAAGCTTTACATTGGCATGACCATGCCTTCCCAGCTCACCCATTTACAATTGCAAAAGCCTGGTCGTACCATGGTATACTATCAATCATTGTTCATGTTATGAATAGCAGAATAGTGATGGTACTAACTGTGGCAGACAAAAAAGAAAGATTGCAAATAAATAATGTTCCACTTCTGGGAGGATGGAAAAGAATACATCGTGACAGCATAATAAAACAACCCAAGGCACGCAACTTTTTCCCTTTGTTTATGGAGCAGTGCAAAGGCAGAAACTCAAATGAGACGTATGGCGTCGTCTACCTAATGCTTGATCAAGAGAACATGTACTGTAGGTCAGGCCATGGCAGCTGGCCCGTTGAGTGTTGAAATAGGGTTAGGTCTTGATATCAACTGGCATGGCAAAGCACCTTTAGGAGTGGTCAATTCCTCAGTGCAGGAACCGGATGCTCATTTTCTGCTCCACGTCCACCTTCTCCAATACCTGAGAAACACATAAAAATGCCACGATTCAAGCTACCAAACGTAATGAGATTTTAGATAGCAGATTTGTGTAGAGCATGACACGGAATAAGCTTGCATGGGCGGTATTATAAAGCTTGCCTTATTTAAAATAAAATATTTTATATGTTATATTACATGGCACAACCCAACATGTCAAATACATAGTATGTAAATCTTTAGCATGTGAACGTCAATCTTATTCCTGACATTTCATAGTCCATATATCCCCTATGTGCAAACATAGAAAATTATAACGGCATCTACTGCAAGGACCCATTATGGTGCAGAGAAAGAGAGACCACTATGGTGAGCAAGTTGGGATTTTGCGAGACCATGACGTTTAGGTTGAGGCGTCAACCTTAGGGTGGGGGTTAGGCATCAGTTCGATGGGTAGGTTTAGGTGCATCGGACCATTGATATGTCGGGCAAAACACATGCACCCATGTCATGGTAGCTAGTGAAAAGTGAAATGAAAGGTGATATAAAAAGGTGATAAATGGGGTGTCCAACATTAGCACAAATTAAAGTAGCACAACTAAGTTAATAACCTGTTATTGTGTGGTGTAGGGAGTGGGTGGGTGAGAGAGAAGGATTCTGACATTTTCGAATACCTCTTATCGTGTAAGAAATGAGAATGCTGTGAATGCTCCATAGCCTAACAGCTTTATCTGTCTCAACATAGTATGGTTAAGGACACCATCAAATGTGTGGCTCCACCTTTTAATTATTATTATTATTTCACTTGCCATTATCCGCTTTCACTTGTTGTTTCCTCAGCAGAAATCCATTAACTGCTGTAATTTTGACAGATGACATTAAATTAACAGAATAAGTGTCTGCTAGCCCATGGATTGGTGCCATTGATGTTTTGTTCCCCAAATGATTAGTCTCATGTGCTTATATTCACATCTCAGTTGAGCATACGGTATCTATCTGTTTTGGCAACAATGAGAAGTTGAATGCAGGCCTGGTCATGCCACCAAGTACTGTTAAGGAGGGCATGCAAGGATTCACTTCCTATGCAATATGCATATGTTAAACTATTTTCCAGCAACGTAATGGTATTCATTTATAAACAATCGATTGTACTGCTCCATCCAGAATCAAAATTAATAGTACCGAGCAGCCCAAATAATAACTAATATAAATAATAACTGAAGAGGACACATCCACATCTTCAATCTAAGGCATAGCCGCTTTTGAACTAGCAATTGTATTATTACTACTTTTATGATTAATCAAGATACATGTTTTTTTATACTTTACATCCATATTTTCATTCAACAATATCTTAACAGTAGTGAAAAGTGTATAGCACTACACTTTTCACAAAAAATACAATAAAAATAGGTTAATGGGTGGGGGAAGAGCTCTGGAAAAAGGCTATTATTTTAAAAATCTAAGAAGAAAAGAAGCTAGGAATGAGGAAGGTCCTGTGTTGGAAAAAGCCTATTGTGGGTGTATGGGATTTGTGGGTGTATTGGGATTGTTTTAGTGTTCTAGGTTCCCTTTATCCCAGTAGGACACTAACCTTGATGAATTCGTTAAAAGAAATTGAATTGTCGCCATTCTGGTCAGCTTCCTGGATGGTCCTGTCAGCAATGCTGCCTAGCTGTTCGTCTGAAATGTTCACACCAACCATCATTCGCAAGACCTGTAGAAATTGGAAAAAACTAAATAAATGAAGAAACAAACACACACCTTGTGGCAATCTTGGTTTAATGTCACTTTTTATACATGAGGGGATACTGTAAATACTTGCATTTCAACGTAATTTTGTAGATCAAAACACTATACTAGTGACTTAAAATGATTACACTATGGAACACATTTTTTGAAACAGAACAAAAACACATTACTTGCAGACCAGTGCATAGGTTTAAGCATGCAAGGCAGAAATGTTTTGTGCAAAACACAAAAACCCATCTACCAAGTCATTTAAGCCTGGGATTAGAGCAATTGCAGGTCGCACAATGTCACCGAAACCAAGATGGCTTCATGTATGTACAGAAAACAACGTGAGGAAAGGAAGCTAAAATACAGAAACATTACATTGTCTGGCAAATCAACCTGTAGTTAAGGTTAAGAAATTACATTATGACAGGGTCAAAGTCCTTCCCTATAACAGCAGAGAAATACTCAACAGTCTACACAGTACTTTGGAAGGCAGCTGGTGAATGTTATACGATAGCGTTTGGTCCATTACAAGTCATCATGGCATAAACAGCAAGTGTGTTCATGGACAACAATGACCATTCTGTTATTACATTAATGAAAGGGGGGGAAATGTTGTGTTTGTCTAGCCTGTTATCCAGAATGACACAGATTCCCATTTTGCTCTAAGCAGAGCAAATCTCTCACCTGTAACAGCTCATCACGAGAGATCTTGTCATCCCTGTCCAGGTCGTACAGACGGAAGGCAACTGGCAACAAATCAGAAAAGGGTTTTCACTCTACAGTCACAATCTCTGAGACATATCTGAGATAATTGTGCACGCTTATCCAACACATCAAAGGTCAGATGTATAAATCACCTGCCAAAAGAGAAATTATATATTTTCCAATGGAAATGGTTATTGGTTTCATTTTATTTACAATATACATTTGAAAATTATTGATGAAACATTATGTAGGAGTGGAGCCACTGAGTCAACCTGTGCTACAAGGAGCTGTGTGTGTGTGTGTGTGTGTGTGTGTGTGTGTGTGTGTGTGTGTGTGTGTGTGTGTGTGTGTGTGTGTGTGTGTGTGTGTGTGTGTGTGTGTGTGTGTGTGTGTTGGGGGGGGGGGGGGGGGGGGGGGGGGGGGTAATGTGAAATGTAAATATCATGCAAAACCATCATTTGTTCCTCCTTAATAATGTAAAAAATAAACGTTTGAGTGTTGGGTGCAACCACTCCATAGCCCAGTTTTGTTCCTATGGTACATCCTTCCTTCCCTGTCTATGTAGGTCCCTATGTTTTTAGCATCTCTATGTTTAGCGGTTTTATCATTTTAAATACTAATTATTTTCTGTAAATGTAGTAATGTCTGACCCACAAAAACCGGTTAAACGGGTCAGTGTTAAGTTTCCCCCAATGTGTCAAATCCACCCCTCAGTGCTCAGACTCACAAAGTAACTTGTTTGTCCTGCTGTTGAGTGGCTCACTGGCAGTTGGGTCTTTATGCTTCTCATTGTCCTCAATGGGTCTGAAGTGAGCCAGGGTTCTCATGAAACCCCTGAAGTTCACCTGGTCCTCCCTGAAATACAAAAGTAGTACATCAAAACAAAGATTCCAATTGAGTATTATAATTAACTCGTTAAGACCTGAGACTAAGAAATGCAGATCTACAAGCTTGCATGTCTCAAAGTGCTATGAGCTTGTATATACATTTTTTTGCAGCCAAACCATACAGGAGTGCTTCTTAGCTAAATTGGTACTATTGACATTCTTTTCTTGTGCACAAAAACAAGAGGTAGGTATCCATCTACACACTGGAGCAGCTCTATGGATATATAATGAAAAACACAAGCTGTAATGCAACGCCACTGAAATTTTGTATGCTGTTGCCTTCATTGAGGGCTTTAGTGTGCCGATCCTTCTGCTGAAGGATCAAGTGGCTTCCAACCAAACCCAAACCAAGCCTGAGGCAAAAACATCTGTATTCTGCAACCATTAAAAACCCACAGCTAAAATCAAGAACGCCTACACATTGGATTTTTTGGGAATCATAACATGTGGAAAAAAGCTCTGGTCCAAAGCAAGCAGGGACTCCATGAGCTTTAAGGTCATCAAAACAAGCAAAAACAAGCGTCAAATCCAGAGTTAGGTCTGTTGTTCAGGTCTATTTGGTCTTATACTATGAATGTTGATAATTATTCAATGTGTTTACTGCTCACATCTACTGCTGTTTGCTGTACACACACTGCTGTTTTGTAGCTCATCTTGTGGTGATTGTGACTCAGGCCTGTAATGTGTACTCTTAGGGGGAAACCAAGAATACAACTGAGAGCAGACCAACAACAATGAACACTCACCCCTCAGGGAAGAAGGCGTTGATAATTCTGTCTCCCAGAGGGTTGATAGCCAACTCCGGGATCCTCTGGAAATCTTCTCGACTGTAGTAATCAGGAATGGATTGCAGTGATCTCACTATTTATTTTAAGGAATACAACACAGCGACCCAACCCTCACAGCAAATAACTACCACTCCTCTTAAAAATAGGTTATGAATACATGTTAACTCGGTAACTTTCCAGCAGTGTTATTATTAAATAGTGAATAAAAGTGGTTTTGACACAAACCAAAGACCAAATTTGACATTACATGAAAGCAATTACAAAGGTAAACCCTGCTTTATAACAAGTGAGATGCCTCGCCTGCATAATGAAAGTTTTTCCTATAGAACCTGTTTGTGTATAACAGTGCGTCAATGCAACAGGCCATCTGTTGGGTGAGATATTCGGACACGAATGTTGTGTCAACTGATGATTAAAACAAGTCACCTTGGATTCAAAGCCAGTTGGTTTCTGACTGCACAGTACACAAGTAAAAGCTGTAGTGCAAGGACACATGGATCCTGTGGTTTATATGTAAACATGTCATCTGACATCTCATCTCTTTTCCAGCGGGATATGTATAGGTGTTGGAATTCAGTGAAGGCAATGTCTGTAGTGCACACAATGCCCTTTTCTCTTATTTTATGACACCCAGCAATGATCAGAACATGGCTTTGCCTGTGTAGACTTCACCAGGAGGACCTGAACCTAATGAAGCCCTTTGCCATACATAAATAGCCACAGCATTGTTGTGATAATTGTAGTGTAGTCTATGTCTAACGATAGGGGAGTGCAGGCATTCCCCTTTCCACTTCACTGTTTTTGGCAGCGTGCTCAGTGTCGAAACCTTTGGAATTCAAGAACATTCAATGATTACCTATTTCTTCACCCATTGCTTGTTCTGTATATATTATGCATTCACAGACATTACGCTTGCAGTTATTTGTTAATCAAGAACTTCGGTTTCAGTTGAAGAACGGTCATGCCAAGCCCTAGCCTCAAGCCCCAGTCTTCATGTTCCATTAACCAATAACAATTGTAAAATACCAGAATATACATATAAATACACGTATATTACCTGAGAGTTCCATTTTCACCTTTATCAAGGCTTGTGAATCGACTGTACAGACGTGTGATCTGACTGTGAGAAACTGCAATGGGACGCAAAGACAGACTGTTGAAAACTTAAACTTCGTTACTGTGAAGGCAGTAATGACAGACTTTCAGCTAAATTGTTGTACTAATAAGTATTAACAGACTACTGTGATTCCAAACATGTCATACTGATTTTCACACCTACGTATGTTTCCAGTTACACATTATATTTTATGACGTTCACTGAAAAACAGAAAGTTTAACCAGAAAACGTTTTGGCGTCAGTCTTCCCAAAACCCACCCAGCAATTAGTCTGAGCTCAACTTACAGCCAGTCTCCTTCTTGATTTCTTCAATTTCTTCTTCTCTGAGTAATGTGGACGCCCGTGAACCCATGGTGAAATCGAACTAATAAGTGATCAACCTCGCAAACAAGCGATCAAAAAAGAAATCGAAGTAATTCCTCCAGCGGTCTAAAAGTTGTCCGAGGTATATCTCAAAGCCAGGCAAGAGCTAACAACAAGTTAGCAAACAATCCTCCTATATAGCTACGCTACTGGCTCTCGTTTTGTGAGTTCTCGGTTTAATGGCAGATGGACATTAAGCTGCTCCTCTGCCTCTGTAAATGAATCCGACCAGGTTGTCTTTCTGTCTTCCTTGTCGATGGCTCTGGTCTGTTCCTTTCAAAAACCTTGTATGTCTGGTCGTTTATCGTGCTGCTGGTACTATTCTGCTAGCTAGTGTCTTTACTATCTTACTACTACTTACAGCTGAGCTAACCTGAACCTCACAGCAGCTGAGCTGTTGGTGGGTGGGCACGTATCGTAAAGTGTATCAGAGCCATGTAGTAGAAGAGTTGCGACATTGAAGGGTCAGAAAACAGCCTTGTCACGTGGTTCATGTACTCGCGCGAGCCCGTAGGTTCCAATGCATTCAGTAACTCCCGGCTGTCACTATTCATTGTCACTATCCAATAGAAGTCTATGTAGAGGAGCCGCCATTTAACTGGCCCCGTGAAGTGAACGGAGTTGGCGTAACTCTGTCTATTTCTAAGGTTCTGGAGTGTATATCCCATGGCGCAGAGGCACAGTCACGTTCTGATTGGTTAGAGTTGGTTGTGCCGCACCAGAGCACAGAGGGGCGATTTTGGGGCTGCGTTCACATCTAAGAAATCGAAAGTCTAATGGAGGCGGCCATCTTGAAACCATTCCAGTCATTCCCTATGGGGATGACGTCATTTCCGGTTTCTTCAAGGGCCTGCATGAAACCAAACTACATGAAACCGGTTGTAGGCAAGTCGGACTACAGAGTCCATGACAACCCAAAAAGGGTTGGGCAAACAGCCAACCAGTAGTAGAAAAGTTGCATCTTTGATGTCATTAGGCAGGGTTTATGTTGTAGTCTTTTTAGACTCTAGTCTTCACTCTTTATTGACTGCTGTCAAAGAACAGCTTATTGGCATCTTTTAAACAGAAATGATTTTCATTTAAAGTATGACATATTCAGGCCCTGTCCATTAAGTAAGTCAACAGGATAATATAAACCCTGGCACAACAGAAAAATAAAACTTTAGAAATCAAGGTGCATATACAAAAATATTAACTTTTGACATTCTAAATTTCCAGTAGTAACCTACACAATGAAACGCTCAGATTGTACAAGCCCTGATCACTTCACACAACAATCAGTCATAGTCTAGTGGTTAAGACATTGGTCTTGCAACATGGTGGCCCGGGTTCGATTCCTCTCTAAGGAATTAACTTTTTGAACAAAGTTGCCGGTAAACAACTGTTGCTAACTAATGTGTCCAGTCACATTTTTTTTTTTTTTTTTTTTCAATTTGTTGTAGTTGTACTTGAATTGTACTGTAATTCTCCAAGCTTTTATCACTTTTGTTGTAGCAGTCCAACTTGACATGTAGGCTACTGTAGGGAGTTCATATTTCATTTATTCATTCACTATTGTATGGACCTGGGGCAAAATCACCCCCCACCCCCTCTCCCCCTAGGATAATTTCTTAAAAATATGTTCCTTCTTCTTTACAACACAAGTGGACAAAGAGAACTACAAGGCAAACATGTGGGTCTGTTTCCTCATTTCCTGCCTTGCCCACAACATGCCAAAGCATTGTGGGAAATGGTTGCACAGACCCATGAAACCCATGCTACCACTGGTTTCTAGGATTTCAAGGATTTCAACTGTGGGAACGCACACTAAGAGGCAGAAAGCAGTCTTCATGGTCGCGTGCTGTGGGTCATGTACTCGCGTGAGCCCATAGACTCTAATTATTAGAGTCTATGGGCTCTAATAATTAGTTTCCGGTTGTCCCCATTCAATGTATTAGACTCTAATAATACATTGAATGGGGACAACCGGAAACTTCCGCTTGCTTCCGCTTGTCCATAATCAATAGTCCAGGATAAATAGCGTTTCAAGTGGAATAAATTGTAACATGGGATTTTTCTTCACAGATCATTTCTTTGAGGTCTCCAGAACAACATATTAAAAGTCCCAAAAAATCCCAGTTGCGCAAGTATGTTTAATTTCATAAAGTAATAGAATATATAGGCTCCAATGGAGTGATAGCCCCGCCCCCTCCATTTTAACCATGATGGATTATTCAAAAACAACCCATCTTTTTTCTGGTGACTGATATTGTCCTCCTAATACGTGAGAGGACCGTGGAATTTCATTCACAGGTTTCAGTTATTTTGGAAAATGTAGCTGCCTCCATATCTGGCCATGCCCACCCAAATGAATATTAAAAAAATAAATAAATGAAATTCCACTGCCCTTTCACATATTAGGAGGACTATATGCAGTCACCAGAAAAAGGTGAGGGCAGTGGACTTTCATTTACGGTTTCATTTATTTATTTTTTAATATTCATTTGGGTGGGCATGGCCAGATATGGAGGCAGCTACATTTTCCAAAACAATATTTTAAAAATAACTGAAACCTGTGAATGAAATTCCACGGTCCTCTCACGTATTAGGAGGACAATATCAGTCACCAGAAAAAAGATGGGTTGTTTTTGAATAATCCATCATGGTTAAAATGGAGTTTTAAGTTATAATGGGTTTGTATAGGAGGGGGCAGGCTATCACTCCATTGGAGCCTATGTATTCTATTACTTTATGAAATTAAACATATTTGCGCAACTGGGATTTTTCAGGACTTTTAATATGTTGTTCTGGAGACCTCAAAGAAATGATCTGTGAAGAAAAATGCCATGTTACAATTTATTCCAATTTTAGGTAAAACATGATCTAAAATTACTGGCCTACAATAGAAGTCTATGTAGACGAGCCTGGCCCCACGAAGTGAACAGAGTCTACCCGTACTGTCTATGGCTCTGTGTTGCTGTTAGAAAGTAATACCCACTTGGCTTAAAGGCTTATTTATTTATTTATTTATTTATTTATTTATTTATTTCTATTTATTTATGGTATGCACATTGTGACACATTGTGTTAGGATTTTGATGTTAATTAGCTATTTTTACTATATTGTGTGAGCAAGCAAATACAATGGTTGCAAATGCAATGTCACCCGCAGGGTGACGTAACAGTAGGGTGGTGGCCATGGGTGACGTGACAGTAGGGTGGTGACCACCGTAGGGAGGTGACTATGTTTGTACGTTCACACACCTGTTACATCACCTGCAGGGTCACCGCCTTATGGTAGTCACCACCGGTGACTGTTACGTCACCCTGTCGGGGTAACTGTTGCCCTCACATGACCCGAGACGGTGGAGACATGCGCCCCAAAGGGGCGCAGGTCTAGTTAATTATATATTGGAAAGTTCCATTTATTTTGCTTAGAAGATAATTATTCTCAATAGAAACTTATATGAAATCAAAATCAATCAGTTATTTTATTGTGTTATCTTGTGCATTATGATATTAGGCTATTTGATGGAGGCCATATGGATTTGGGTCTCTCATTTTTCCAGCATTTTTAAGATTTACATGCAGGCTCAATTTGTTTTATAACCTTCATATATGATAAATCCACTGAGAAATGGACCTTTGCCCTCTGCGGTCATGGAAGGGTCCGATATGGCCCTACTAATAAGCACTGGGTTAGGGCTAAATTTAGTCGCAAAATTTCGCAAACTTCACTTATTTATAGCTTACTAATAAGTACCTAGAGGGGCATGTACAGTACGGCCTACTTGTGCACAGTTTCAGTTTATGAATTAAAGGTAGGGGAAGTGATTTGAAATTCATCGTGTAGTACCAGCCTGGTGCACTAGGGGCGCCCAAGAGTAGCTAGACTATGTGAACCTGCTGCTCAATCCTGATTGGAGGAGAATTCACCCTCCACCTGGGGAACTTTTATTGGCTCCTCTGCTAACGTGGGGGGGGGGGGGACTCCATATATGGTCTGCACACCTTATAATAGAGCATTTTGGGGGGTGATATTTGACAAAAGTGAAATCACTTCCCCTACCTTTAATTTATTTAATTACTTAGATTTCTTGTATGTGAAATTAGGCTATGTCGAATTAATGTTGTTGAAATTCCTTAAATATTTCCAGGTAGGCTACCCAGCGTTGAGACTGACCACTATAGCGATAATTTGATTGGCTGAGCAATATACGCTATTGGGAATAAAAATTGAGAACAGAAAATAGAGTAATGATTGATAGTGATGTGTCTGTTTGACTTGCTATGCAATTACTTCATGAATATCATGGACGGGACGGACAATATACTCTGACAATGGTAGAAAAGGAGGAGGGACAATAATGTTCCATAGGCCTTAAACGAAAAAGCTTAAGATACACAATAGTTACCATAGCTTAAACAATAATGACTCAATCATAACTTTCAGTTATAAAAACTAGCGTCTTTACATTGTTGTTAGTAGTATTAGCAAAACAAAAAATCATATACAGATACCATCCAGAGTTGTATTTCTTGATAGCTTGATGTCTCCAATCGCAGAGATTCACACTTATTTTATTTGAAATGTGTTTGAAATAAAGATAAAAGCCATGTGACACTGTTATAGTTTCCATACTAACTAAACCTTATTCTCTATCATCTATCAGAATGTTTCTCAATGTGGTCATTGGCATCCCGGATAGTTAAAAACCAATGGACACTTATAAGACAGGACACATCAAGCTAACCTCTCTTCCAAAGCATGCATCATGCCATCATAACCTTCCGAGCAGCCCTTGATATTCAACTGGTGTGTAAATTGGGAATCAGTGAAATAAAAAATATAGTTTCCTGTCATTGGTCTTCACCCAGCAAGACAAGTAAAAATGGTAAGCCCGATTTCAGACCAGTGGTTTGAAATGCCTCAGATGTGTAATTTCTTACTTTCATATTTTCCTCACCAAGAGGGGTACGAGAAAAGAAAAACAACCCAGGAATTCCATTAGTCTCCTGGCCTCTTCTGGTACTTTCATTGAAGCTTGGAAGATGCTAAAGTCAGATGCATGCTCGAACCACCTCTGTAGACAACAGGTACTCTTCATGTAGGGCTCTTCCGCCTCAATGCATCTTTGATTCTTTTAATCTTTCAGTATGGGCACATTTCACCAGCTTATTCTGACTGTAGTCTTGATTAACTTGGATCTTGAGTCATGTAAGGACTTTGATTCGACCTTTAGCCTCGCCTAAATGTTGTGTCAGGATCTGAAGCATGTGTTTAGATCTTTAAAGACTTTCTTAGTTTCCATACTTCTGAAATTCCCATTCCCGGTTGTCTAGAGGGCACACCTGCCTGGTCTTCAACCAGCGGGAAATGCAGTGGAAGTGGAAAGCGTGATTACAAACACCCCAGGCAACTTTGCACTCCTCATTTGTGTTGGATCCTTGGTTGGCCTGGCACTCAATACAAAGATCCATGATGTGATTGCGGCAGATAGCACAGTTGTCTACCACAATGTCCCAAGACCACAATGCCACAGAATTCCATTTCTTCACTTCAAAAGGTTTCTTGCTGATTCTGTTGTTCGTGCCACTGGGCACATCAACATTCATAGGTGTTGCCATTTTGGCAATATTCTTTGTGTTGACTGTATAAATCACCTGAATATAAAGATAGGCTACTACTTGAAGCTACCCACAGAACATGATTTTGTGTCTGTTGAGCAAGTCTCTTTTAAACAGAATCTTGTGTCATCATATATGACATCAGGGTACTCCATTTTACTGTTCATCATGAATTGTTACAGATGTAATAGGCTCCCAACATTTATGTATTTTATAATAGGCCTAATAAATGTGAATAGGGATTGGATTGGGATGAAAACACACCCAAATATGGTATAGATAACACCATATACAGTATGACATCATAGACTAGCCTCATGAAGGCATACAGATTTGTTCGTTTTATAACATGGCTCAACACATGTAAGTGTGTTGTGTCTGTTTGTCAGGGATGATCTCTTAAAACCCTGCAATGGTCAATACCAACTTTAGTTTCATTACCTTTCTATGAACATGGGAGCCAAACCGCTATTAGATCCTGTCAAACTTTGTACTGTAAATGGCAAGATTTTTATCAAAGGAATGTTGAAAAAAAGACTTTGGAATTGATCTCAAACTCCTTTTGTTCAGCCAAAGAAATGGAGATGAGGTCCAGTAACATCATGGCTTCCCTCGTGAATATCTGATGTCTTAGTGTCAATCTCGCATTCATGACATCGGATTTGTCCAAATTTGGAGTAGTGGTGGTGGAACAGAGTCCATTTCACAAAACGTGAAAACAATTATGATCTGTGTAAGGCCCAAACCACAATGATTCGCCTTGCAGCTTCTTACAAACACAGTTGTGAATAGATACATCCATTTCCCCCAATGGCAGTTGCATTGATGTGACGTCACCAGAACTGTTGGTTGCATTGATTGGTGTGGATTGGGCCTATTTTTTGCCAGGTTAGCTGTTGACAGACACTAAGGACATGTAGACGAGCACTGTTCTAGATGGCTGACCCTTTTAGGTGCAACAATATAAAAGGGAAAAAGGTTTGCATTTGTTACATTCTTGAAATAACCGATCGCTCCGGCTGGCTCCTTTTCTTCTTCGCCTCTAGTGTTTTGTCAGCTCATTGGATAGCCAGTCCAGTCCCTCATATATACCCTTGCCTTGGGTAGCACAGGTAGCCTGGATGTACCATGTTCTGTTGCGACAGCTCTGCAGGCCCAGCCTGTATGATAGTTCATTCACTGGCATAGCATTAGGCAAGTCCTGTTTGTTAGCAAATACCAGCAGCACTGCCTGACTTAGGCCACCCTCTTGTAACAATCTGGCCAGTTCCTCCGCAGACTCTTCTACTCTATCTCTATCATTGCTGTCCACAACATAGATGAGACCATGCGTGTTTTGGAAGTACTGTCTCCAGAGAGGTCGGATTTTGGCCTGACCACCCACATCCCACACAGTAAAGCAGATGTTCTTGTACTCTACGGTCTCCACATTAAAACCAATGGTTGGGATAGCCTTAACAATTTGTCCAAGCTTCATTTTGTAAAGGATGGTGGTTTTTCCAGCAGCATCCAAACCAAGCATAAGTATGCTCATCTGCTTCTTTCCAAAAAGCTTTAGGAACATGGACGAAATGATGAGCCCCATGATGTGAAGTGATCCTGGTAAACCTCCAGCGTGTAGCCCTTTCTTCCAATGGTCAATTTCTCCTTTATACACAGCTGTCCAAATGTTACATCATCAAAAATGTTGTCAGTTTTGCCCAAATATGCAGCAGTTCCATATTGGTTTTGGAAACCATGACAAGTTGACAACCTAAAATCAACAAACATGGATGGGGTGACGAGTCACACGTTGCCAGCAGTCAAATTGGACTAGACTAGATCATACAAATCAAAAGCTTCCCCCTGCTGTGCCAAATTATTTTTTTGTGTGCATTTTTGTGTTTTCTTGCACTATTATCTCTGGGTATGTCATCTTATCATGTGTTAAGTCCAATTTCTCAGGTCCAATCAACTATGACTGCCTTCAGAAATTTGGGGATCATTCATCTTTGCCTATTATTTTATTACAATTTGTAAAAAGGCACCCTTTTAACCAATATAGTAGTTAGTCTCCTGTTCTCGCTCTACACTACTAATGTTGATAATAGCAGATCTACAAGCTCATGTGATGTGTCGCAAACTGCAACACAATGCTTCTCCAGAAAAGGTACTAGGGCAGGGGTGCCCAAACTTTTTTGACCCAAGATCTACTTTTCAGCAGCCAACCCTTCTGGGATCTACCAGTCCAATATCAACATTTCAAACCACACGCATCGTTGCCAGCCTACAGTAACTTCACAACAACACGACACTACTTTGTTTTACCACTTTACTTTATGTCCATATAAGCATAAAGTACAACAGACTTTTCATAAATAGGCCTACAACAGTACAACATAAGTAGACTTGACTTGGACAAACACTGCCATTGCAAATGCAATCATAATAAGAACAGTCCAGAATAGTCCATCATAAGTTGCAGAACAGTCCATTACATGTTGCAGAACAATACTGTTGGCATAATTCACAGACAGCAGACGACAATCCTCCAAATGAGCGCACACACACACACACACACACACACACACACACACCATTTTTTTCTTCCCCCCCCACTTCTCCCGAGATCTACTCCTGATCAGGCCGAGATCTACCAGTAGATCCCGATCTACTGGTTGGGCTCCCCTGTACTAGGGTTTAGGAGAGTGGCAATAGTTATTTTGTCACAGGTTTTCTGCTGGGCAATACCATGAATGAATGAATGAAATTTTTATTAACAGAGATGAGAGTTACAGTACAAGTCAAGTACACACTGCAACAAAACTGATAACAGCTTGGAGAATTACAGTACAATTCAAGTACAACTGCATCAAATCTGAAAAAGCTGATTGGACACACTAGTTAAGCATACACTTGTTTACAATAGTGGCCAACTTGTTCATTTCATTAAGGCATTCAAATACCGTACATATAAAACAACTACTTCAGTAAAATCAGAAGCAGCAAATCATGGAGGTAAAATCATAGTGGAGGTAAAAAGGGAAAAGAGAAATGTACAATGAGGAGAGGCGGGGTGGGTGGGGGGATTTTATATACATTTTTGTTTTACAGAGGCCAGTTTTGAATTGCAGCCATCTGTAGGTGCCCTTTGAGAGCGGTTTTGAAGGAGTCAAGGGATTCACATGCCTTTATGACTGTTGGTACGGCATTCCACATTTTGGTGGCATATGAGCGGAAGGAATTAAGACCCTTGTTTGTGCCAAATCTGGGTTGGACATGGTTAGTAGCACTCCCTCTGGTGTTGTGGGAGTGGACCTCATTGACATTAAGGAAATATTTGGATAGGTACAAGGATATTTTGGTAGAGTATCGTATCTTGTGGACCAAACCCATTGCGAGATGTTGTACTCTGTCGTCAACCCTAAGCCAACCCAAACTGTCGAAGTGGGCAGGGGTGAGGTGGGTTCGGGGTGTGAGGCCAAGTAACAGTCTGACAAGTTTGTTTTGGGAGGTCTGTAGCCTTGTTTTTAAGGTTTTTGAGGTGCTGTGGTACCAAGAGGTGCAGACATAGTCAAAGAAATCTTGTACCAGGGCTCCAGTTATGGTCTTCAGAGTGTCTTTGTTGACCAGTGAGGAGATCCTGTATAGGAATCTACCGGTAGTTCTTTGGTTGACCTTTTTGATTACGTTGGTGGCCATTTTATCACCGGAAAGATTTGCCTCCAGGATGGAACCCAGGTAGGTAATTTCTTCTTTCCGGGTGATAATAACTACTGCAGTTATTGGATTGAATAATACATTTCCCATTTCCCTTGCGCATTTCACTGGAAATTGAGTCTGTGTGGGTTTTTTGTTTATTTACTTATGGATAAAACAGCAAAACACAATCATGTCTTAACCCTAACGATAAAAAAATATTTAGAACACTGTTTGCTGGGCTGAAATTCATGGATTGGGTTATGTGACAAATATGCCAGCCATAATACAACGTTTATATCAAATTTAAGATTTGTTTTAATGAAATTGTTACACAGTATGCTTAGATAATGGGTCTATAGAAAGAAAAGTGTCGCTCATGACCAGTGTTGCCAGTAACGCGTTACTTAGTAACGCGTTACTGTAGTCGGACTACTTTTTTCAGTAACGAGTAGTCTAACGCAACTACTATTTCAAAACCAGTAGTCAGACTACAGTTACTTATTTAATATTAGATGCGTTACTTTTTCGCAATTCACTTGAAACATGCGGGCCCTTTTTTTAGTTGACATTCCCGCTCCACGTGTTGATATGTGTAGCAAACATTCTACTCCTCAGATCTGTTTCGCGGGCCGCGGCACGAGAGAGGGGGAGAGTTAGCTGCAACGTTAGTGTGCTACTATGGAGGAAGAGCGGTTCGTGTTTAGCAGTTGGAAGTACAACCACTATTTTGATCTTTCTTTTCAATGTCTTGCCCAGCCTCAGGGGCAGCATCAAGCTTGACATCTAATTCATTAAAATGTAGGAATTTGCATCTAAATGTATCTACCCCAGACCCCCTGTTTCAAAAATGTCTTCCTTTTTGGTGCTAGTCCTATATGCTGCAAGTAACTAAAAGTAATCTAACTTAGTTAGTTTCCAAATCAAGTAGTCAGTAACGTAACTAAGTTACTTTTCCAAGCAGTAGTCAGTAGTCGGATTACTGTTTCAAAGTAACTGAGGCAACACTGCTCATGACACTGCGTTTTAGCTGTTTGTTAACAGAGTGAATAACATCTCTATAACCAGTCAGTGTGTATACAGTATGTGAGCCCAGTTAAAAACATTCACTTTCATCATTGTGTGTGCAGTCCAGAATTTATTTAAAGGTCCCTGCAGTACAGCAAACATTTGGTGGTATATCCTTTAGGCCTATCTGTCAATCAAACATACAAGCAGGCTCCAGACCACACAGCCAAAAAAAACATCTCTGCATAGATGTACTTTTTTTCTAAAGCTACTAAAGTATATTGTCGCTGTCAGACAGAAATCTATGTATGTTTGTTCTTGAATCAATGTTATGATATCCTAATCTAAGTGTGTGCCTTTTAAAAAAAGTAAAGGTTATGATATACAAAGTTTCTTCCTGACTGCGACAAAAGCTCTTATAAAAATCAAGTAAAGCAGTAAAACATTCTTCCACAGACAGCATCTTTCACAGTGACATAGTGCAATTTATCATAAAACAGGTCTTTAAAATCGCTCAGTAAAATAATAAAAAAAATCACAAGTTAAGAAAATAAGTGTTATAGTGTGCTGATGGGGGGGGGGGGGGGCAAAAACAAAACAAACATCTCCGCGTCAGCTTGATTCTTTAGCAGTGCAATGAGAAGTCAATCTTCTCAAGCCATCCAGTTTGAGACTTTTTGAGGTCCATTTTACTTTGAGAAATAGCACACGTAGTCCATGGCCCTCTGAATACTGGTGGAAGAGAAAATTTAATGTGAAGAATTAGTTTCAAAATGGCCAAAAAAGAAACAATCACACTCGAGATTAAAGAGGAACATGTGGGGAATGTATGTTTACACAATTAAAACAAACCAAAAGGAAGGCAGTGACACAGACCTGTCAATGGAGTATCCTCCTTCACACAGGTTGACCAGAGCATAGAGGTGCCTCAGTGCATACTCATACTGAAACACAAGATTTATCATCACTTCATTTTAAAGTTCCATACAAGATGTCATAGTCAATTATAGCAATTTCAGCTTAAAAGGAAAGTACAAATCATAGGGAGAAATCCTGTTGTAAGTACCCTGCCCTAATGAGCCAACTAGATTCTAGACTAAAAACACATTTATATTTTGCAGTGTAAGTAAAGTAGTTTCATTCCATCAGAAAGTCATGAAACCCTTTTGTCATGTGTTCAAGGATTGCGATTGGCTAAAAAACAGTGGTTAATAGGACCATAACCTTAAGAACTTCAAAATACTTGGATGTGTATGCAAATCGAGGTAAAACAGAGCTAGAAGCAGAGCTAAAACAATGATTGCAATCCTTGCAGGTTACAAATGTGTTTCTATCATTTATAGGTAAAAAGTGGTAGAAGCGTAATTTACCATGAAAGGTCGTGTGTTGCTGGCTGATTTACTCACTGCTTCTGAAACAGTGGGTAACTCAGCCCACAACCCACCCCCTTTCATGGTAAATTCCTTACGTAGATTGCAAAAGATGACAGAACATGGTTGTGATATGAGAAAATAAATGTTGCTACTATACCTCCATTTTGTGCCAGTTGAAGCAGTTGTGCTTGTAGTAGGTGACAGCTGATTTGTAACACTCATCCTGGGAGAGCTCCAGGCGGTCGTTGAGAAGCTTCTGAGCCTTCAGTTCATCACCAATCACCCTCGCCACCACTCTTTGCATAGTCTCTGCCAGCATCTCCCTCACCTAAAGAAGATTTATTTCCTTTATAAAGCAACGCAAAGTTCACAACTAATTGCAAAATGTTTTAGCCTTAGATGACTGACATTACAGTACAGTACCTGTAGGAACTATGTCATTAGAGCATGCCCACAACAATAATGGGGCCAGTTATACAGTATGACCCATGTCGTTTGATTTCATGTTTTGTCTGACTAAATGATGCCCCCCACTGGTTGCCTGGAAAACACCACCATGGTTCCCTTATAATAGCCTAGACACCCAGGATTTCATTTCCCTCAGCTCAAGCCTTTACTAATTTGTTAGCCATGGTGGCCTAGAAGTGGGAGTCAAGAGTTCGGGGTGAGGGGCCGGGGATGACAACACGTTGGTGAGATCAAATCAGATCAACTCATCTGCCGTCCAAATTTGGATGGCACCCCAACCCCCTCGGCCAAAACCATTTCAGGTTAGGCCAGGCTACCTTTATTTATGCCACAGGCCCACAGCTGTGTGTGGAAAGACGCCAGTAGAGTTAAGCACTCTGCACGCTGCAGGGATTTCTTCCACAATTCGGCACGATTCGCTCAATGATTTATTTTGTCTCTTGGCTATCGATAAGCCATCTTTTCCCTTTTCAACAACATTTCCAGCAGACGGGCACTGCTCTGTCTTTTGCCTTCCCGACATAGCGATTTGAGGACAGATTTTCAATAGCTCACATGCACACGCAAACACACAGCACCCTGTGCTAGTTTGTTTTGAAACCCTGTCTGGAGCCTGTTCTTGATTGTTTGCCCTGTTTTATTTCAAAACTTTGACACAACTCACAATACAAGTTCCTGCCATAATGACTCAAGTCATTGAGTCATCAATCAATGTCGACAACAAAATACAACGTAAGTAAACAAGACACAAGAGTGAGCCCAATGTAAGAAGGGCACATTACAAGGACCCATGGGAAACATGTTGATTTTTCTAGTTTCTTACTCATGTAAGAACTATGCAAACACACACACTCACACTCTTAATTCTCCATTTACCTTAAGGTTGGTGTTGATCTCCATAAGCAGCCCTCTTACAGTATTGATGTCATTGGAGGCCATCATCTTCCTCTTGAGAATGGCCAGTGGCACATCAGGGCTGGGGATGATGTCAGCGTTCACCACCGACTGCAAGGTCATTGGTTCAGCTGGCTGGGCACCTGCCATGCTGTTACCCTGGAACTCCATCACTTTCATATGGGCAAGAGTCTACAAGGCAAGCACATGAAGCACATTACACCCTACAGTATAGTAAGTGGGCCGGGGTCCACTAGGGCACAGGTACAATTTGCATAGAAGGGAAAACTTACAGTACTGAACTTGACAAATGTTTACTACAACTAAATTATTAAATTCAATTAAAGCACTATTTCCCTCACAAAACATGCAATGACATAGACAAAAACATGTAGATCACTGTTAAATGGTAGTGACAGCCATCTGTAATCATGGATCATCCCACCTCTGACTGATACAGGTCCAACACTTTAAAGTTTCACTATATCAGAGTATCTTGGTGGCTGTTTAAAGGAAGTAACATCAATAAACATTTATTTTCTACCTTGTTTCCAAACTGCTGTACATGGCTGGTGTTGGTGTGTGTCCTCACAATCTTAAATTGCTTCATTAAGGTTTCCTTTGTCAGATCCTCCTGTAAGCAAATAGTGATAACACAAACACATCAGAAAGTCAATCACTTGAACGCTAACTGAAGGAAACCTGTGCCCAAGATACATTTAAAATTCACATGTTGCACACATTACATTATGAGCGTGTACATCAGCTATGTATTTTCGGTGAAAGGATTCGGCCTTGTGGGAAGGAAAAAAGTACAGGCAAGGTTACTTACTGTAGTTTAAGTATGAATGCTTTATATTACTCAAAATATTTGGGACATGCTGGCTGCTCAACCAGTGGGTGTCATTCCATCACTGTGTGCCTGTATTGCATATAAACCCATCTTTAACTCATCACCTAATTTCCAAATAATGTGCCATGACAATACTATTAATAATATAAAACACCATGCTAAAATATATATTTTTTGACAGAGGTTGTTACTAAGCAACCGTGTGCTCAGCATTCCCGGCCAATTCGCTTCCATGTTTACTGGCCAACACCACTTGTTATTACCTCTATACTACTTCCACAGCACTCTCCATGGATCAGACAGCTGTTCTGTCCTAATTTCTGCATCTTTCAAGCATCTCATTTGGAATATTAACACTTCTAAACAGCGATCAGACTTATTAGCATGATGTAGTAATGGAACATTATACATTCCAATTTTAGGGGGTAATGGAACGCAGGGCTTAAAGTAGACTAAATTCTGCCCTACATGCTGGGCAATCTAGCACTTTATTTTGAAGAATTCCAGGGCATAAAGTGTCCAAGTGTTAAGGCATGTATGCATTTCTATGTAGTATTTGTTGTATTGGTCAGGAGTTTTGGTATACACTAGACATGTTTACGCACCACATCAGAGTCTTCCATCCATTTGATGCTGTACACATCTCCCAGGTAAGTGTCCCTCTTCTCATCATAGTAGCAAGCATAAGAAGATTCATGAGCATTGGCAGCAGTGGTAGCATACACTGTAAAAGGAGAGTAGGTGTTGCGTTTTAGGCTTGATTTTATTTTCTGTTTTCCGTCATTGCACCTTGGGTCAACATGTGCTATACAAATATAGGTGAAAGGTGGGTGATTCTGTTTTTGACGCACATGCATTTCTAGCTTTTGTAAAAGCAAGTACAGCAGCGAGGACGATACCTACAGTAGGTCAGACAATATTGACTGTCAACTAACTTAACTTGTTGAACATTATGCTATACTAGAGCATACTGAAAGTCAAGATAGTATTTTTTCTCAATTTATTTGATTAATCAAATAATCAGGCATTGGTACTAGTTCTGTCATTCAATCATATTAACAGATGACCCTGTACTACGTAATTAAGTAATAATTCATGTGTTCTATGGGCAGAGGACATTTGAAATGACAGTATTGGGGGAAGCCAAAATCCTGATCAATATTCAACTTTGAATACTTTTGCAGCCCTAGCATTGTTACATGATTGCAGATGACTATTTTATTGACTTTATCATCACTACGTTTTGTTCTATTCTGGAAATTGATTGTGAGGTGGGGTGTAGATGAAGTGCAACTCACCATCAATGTCAGCAGGCAGGCGGGTCATCATTGATCCTGACTCACATGCTTCAATGTAGAACACCATCTGTGCACATGTGTGCAGGAGGAGAGGAATGGGTGACGAAGAGGACAAGTATAGTGAGGTGACGCCATCTACTACCAGCAAGAACCATGACCTACTACAGCAATCATCTCATTGGTTTGATCTAACTATGCCTTAGGTCTAACGTTTATGCCCTGTTTAGAAATTTAGAAATTACATTATTTTTAACAAGATCTATGATCACAATGTTCAAAACAGGTCAAAACAAAAACAGTGGAATGTGCTGAATAGGCTTTCTCACCTTTTTGTACTTCTTGTTTTCATGCATGTAGTTAATGGTGTCCATGAAGTCTTTAACATGAAGCTGCGGTGAAAGAGCAAAAGGCCTCTTTAGAATTCAGGTCAAGTCACTATATCACATGAACACACAATGTACGATAGCACAGTGCCCTTGGAGCTGATATTTGGTGTGTTGCTTAAGGAACCATGACACATATGGCATGCACAATGGAGGACACTTTAACCAAATGAATCTTGCTCTTGTAGGTTAATCATCAAATAATTTAAACCCAAAACATGTGCCATGTGACTCAATTACTTAACACATCCTCAAACAATGTCACAAGTTGTTAAAAGTGCAACCCAGCTTGAAAGCAACAGCATTTGCACAATGGTTTAGATTTATGGGTAAGGATTCTGCCGGTCAGGGACGAACACTCTCCTAAGCAGGAAGTAGAACATGAAAATGCTTACATCATCATTAGGGAAGGCCAGGATTCCAGGCGCGCCATGATCAGTGAAATAAACAAACACATGATCGTTGGGGCCGCTGCCAAGAGAATGAAGAAATGGAAACAGTGAACCACCTGATAAACCAGTAAGGTTGATACTTGATATTCTACACACAATTCAAAATGAAGCACTTTTGAGATGCCTTTGTTTCCCTCCTCACTTACCTATTCAGGACTTTGCCAGAGCCTCCTTTAACATTTTTAGAGTCACCTTTCAGCACTGCCAGGAAGTTTTCAGGAGTCACAGCCTTTCAGGGAATAACACAAACAACACCAAAAAGGGGAGTAGATTTTTAAAATATTGAAACATACCTGTATCCATCAAATGGAAAATTGTTTTAATGTAGTGCCTGTGATTTTCATACCAGGTTATGATCATCAATCAATAGCTATAATTTGCATTGAATGTGCATGCACACTATTTAATGGATTACTCACATCCCCAGTGTAGTCTTTGGGAACTCCCTTGTACACATCTGTGCCATTTGGCCTGTTGATTATGATTCCTGGTGTGGGGTTGCTGAAAATAAGTATTGAAATGCTCATTCATTCAGGGAAGTGAAAGTCAGCTGACAAAGCATGATCACAATGGCATTGCGAAAAGGTTGATTATTCACCAATCAGGTGACAGCAAAGAGAGTAAAGGATATGTACTCTCTCTAACCACTCTTACTATTCCATATCGATAGTATGATGAATAGCACAAATAGCAGACCTATAAGCTCATAATATTTGGACATAGTTTTAAATGCCTCAAATAGGAATTCTACGTGAAGTAGAATGCATTGCAGTCAAAGCTTAAAGGCAACACACAAAAAAGCACAAAAGTATCACCTGTAGTATTGACATACAGCAATTCCTGTCCAAGGCTTGATTACATTTTGACTCACTGGCTAAAATATTCAGTAGGGCAACAAGGGCACCGCTGTTCCAGGAAATAAGCTACCAGATGGTGAAAATATTACCTCTTATCATTCTCTTTCAGAGATAAGGGGGCTCAGAACAGACTGACAAATGGGCTAAAATGTAACCTTTAGAAAGTTCAAACATGGATCCACAAAAAAATCCAACCAAAAAGCAACTGAACAGTAGATGACACAAGAGAGCACAGGCAAACATCTAACTGCAATTACATTATCACTGTACTGTACCCGGCCAAACTGAAGCCAACAGCACAGTCAATCACACATTATGTCAAGCGTCCCTGTGGTATTCTATAATGAAAGTAGACCATACAGCAACTTGTTGGCTGTTGTCAACAGAGGAACATCTTTCCAAATGATTGGGCAATATAGTAGACAACATACTGTATATCAGGTGACAATATTGTGGGGGATGACTATTTTATTTATCTATTTACATAATTTGTCCTTTCGCAAAATATGTTTTTGTAGTCATCAGAAATGCCTATACAATAGCTATATTGTTTTAGGCTAGTAACTTCAGAAAATTACATCCATGTTACTGTATGCAGCCTTTATGCAGTCTCTCCAAGATGGCTAATATTGATACATTGTCCAGCCCTTGTGTTTATGTCATCAATATGCGAGGTTGGGTTTGTGCTGCACATTTAATAGTTTGTGAATAAAGTTAGAATGTCAACTGATGTTTAAAGATGTTAACACACCACTGCCCAGCTGTGTAGTTAACAACATAACTCCCATATGAAGTCTAGAAAGGATAGCAAAATGAGTTCCTTGTGACTCTAGTCTACAACTATAGCTCAATGACCTAGTTTAGACAACTCTGCCAAGACCCTTGCACACTGCCGCGTTTTTTCGGATTAGGTCCTTGCAGCGTTTTTTGGAGGTCTGAAAACACATTTAGTCTAAGCTGCTGCCAAAGTGAGCCATCAGGACTGTATGCCATACCAGGAACATTTACAGTATTAAAAAGTAAATAAACTAAACTAAAGCATCCAATCCCTTTGAGGTAACTTATCATTTGACTTTTCCTATTATTTGCACAAAAAATAATATTCTGGTTTCTTTTTATATATAATTAATGTATGCATGCAGCATTGGTCTACTCTACTGCAATATGTCTATAAGCAATTTACAAGTACATTAATCTTTGCCCTTTCTATAAATCCTGTGAGTCATGAGATTAGAGTTATTAATGATGTGCATTTTCTATGGACCTCAATGTAAGTAGAGTACCGTATGTAGGCAACATAAGATCTGATCAGAGAACTGCGAAACACCAAGAGAATGAAGAATTGCGAAGTGCAAAGTAAGAATGAACTCACTCTTCGTTGTTTGCCAGGTCATCATACATCATGACCACAATCTGCTCATCAGGAATGCCATTCTTATGAACGATCTGATAGGCATGGCAAGCGTCAGCCTGGAAGGGTGTCATGTCATATATTATTATACAATTGTGCAATTATCAACTTTTTTTTTTTCAATTATCAACCTATTTCAGTTTTCTGTTACTCTAAAAGGCACTTGTTATTGCATGTGCACAAATATCACCTCTGCATAGGTATTAATACAGACTGACATTTAAAGCATAAAAATATATATCTAAGCCTTAGGGTATGATAAGGTGGCATTGTGTGGCAATAGTTGCGTATATGCCACTACTTGGTTTACCTGGTGTCTGTAGTTGTACCAGCCATTGGAGCCAGCTACAATCACCACCCAGTTCTTCCCCTTGTCGGTCTGCTGTGAGGGGAATGCAGCAGCCAGCCCCAGGCTCAGGCCCAGCAGGGCAATGATGGGAGAAAACATTCCTTCCTTCACTGTTGCTTCCTTGTTACTGTACGTGGGTGACAACAAGCTGACTGAACACATTCTCTCCAACATTAAATTCAACATTTTCATATATTTTTGTGCCAAAGTTAAATTCCCACCGTGACCGAGTTATTTTTTTTTCACTTTCACTTTTTTCACGCAATGGCAAATTGACTATATAAACATACACAAAAACATACAGCCATAAACTGCCTCATGTCACATGACACGGCGATGATAGTCTACTTTGGAAAGCTAATGTTAGCTCCAGCAGTACTACTACCTCTAAAACGGTAAAAGTAAACACCATACAGTTTAAAAATGTGAGATAGCCCGTGATAACAACGTAGTACACACAACAATCAGAATACATTTCTATTTTTATTTTATTCACCTTCTGTTTTACGGAGTGTCTTCTAAAATCCACTGCATGTATGCTGTGTCGTCCAGTAGTCAGTTTATATAGACGTGATGATGGTGTCGGGAAACCGAGAGACTGGAGTTTACATGGAAAACCAATCCCGTCGCAGAGCGAGGACTGAGGGGCGGGACTTTCTACTGTACTGATACGGACTGTCATGTGATCTAGCAACGCACGCACTGACTGCGATGTTAAAAACAATAATAAACAAACTATTTTAAAGGGGAAGTCCACCCATTTTCAACATTCTAATATGTCGTTAGTGTACCCTAGAGGTGCTGGGTGAACATGATAAAAACGTTTCCCCATTCTGTGTTCCCAAGAAATGGAGGTCTGAAGAAAACCACTAACATGGTGAAACATCTTGATGACATCATTAAGATGTATTTTTTTTTCTGAGAGCATACAGATGGTTGGTTGGTTGCATTTGTACACTCTCAGAAAAAATGTTGAAAATGGGGGGAATTCCCATTCCCAGCATAATATTAATCTGAATGTAGGCCTATACTCTATAATATACTCTATATAGTGCATACAAAGTAATGTATTGTTTGCCCCAACTGAAATGCGAATAGGAAGAACATGCAGAATCTTGTTAAAATGTAACCTACTTAGGGAAGCACAGGATACATAGATCATCAGCAGGCTATTAGAATAAACAGTGATGTGCCGAAACTGAATTAGGAACAGATCATGGAGGCATGGTGGGAAGAATGATGTCAGTGTGTAATCAAGAGACCTTGTATGTTTTCTGTAATGTATAGAATCTCTATGGATCAAGTGTTTTATTTTGTGTATAAGAAGAGCTGTTTGCTTTGTGTATATTTAGTCTAGTCAGGCTTGTGAAGTTGCTATGAATAGATAGAGAATGCCCGCATTGTGACTCTAGAACACCTTCCACGTATGTGCGTATGCGTTCAGCCAGTCGGTCAGCAGAGGTAAAGCCATGTTCCCCTCATTAGTGTAATTGTCTGCTTTGTTTTGTTTTTATATTGCCTGTTAACATCTGCTTATATTGTACCATTTCATTTTTGTTTTTTCTAAATGGGCATTCACATTGTATCGTTTGTTCTTTGCTTAAAATAAAATGAACTGTAGTCTACACCTAACCTGGTCATGTAAAATGCTCAAATAAAATAAATGAAGTAAATGGTAAATTTGGAACTCCTTCAAATGACTGGAATCCATTTTGAGAATATGTTTTCTAGCAACATATTCTGCTCAGGGATGTAGGTATGCAATTTGTTGCCCTACTAGAAGGATATTTGTGACCCTCCAATGAGAGTGCTGTGTCTCCTCATACAGATCGGCTATTTTCACTTGTTATGAGGATGCACACTCAAGAAAAGAGAAAATTGTTATTTTGAGGATCAGCTTGGCACTTTTGGGCACATTTTGTTGCCCCCTTGGTGTGTTGCCCTACTCGCAGGAAGTATTGTGGGTATACGTAGCAATGGCACGGATTCTGCTCAAGCAAATGTAAATGTTACACAATCCCTTATTGGTTGGGAAAAAAACAAGTCATGTGTTTAACTAACCAAGACATCTTGTAAAATAATATGCATTGTCACAGGGCGAAGATTTGCTTAATCAGGGAAACTCATGCAGCATGTCTAGGCAGAGTGGTGGTGTACCTGCTGATGGTGTGAGTCACTGAGGACCTTGGGTTTGATCGTTCACAAACAGCGGTGGAAAGTAACCAATGGTCTACATTTTTACTCAAGTACATTTCTTAAGTATGTCATGTCAAATGTTCGATAAATCAAAGAAGCAAACAGCATACTTTCTCATTGTACTAAATAAATTGTGAACATTTCAAGTAGGTCTACTTTCATTTTGGTACTGTAGGAATAACTTCATGCCAATTGTACTTTTACTCAAGTTTTTTAGGACATTTTTCACTATAGTATGATGGTATAGTTTTGCTGTAGCAACAAATACATCCTCTATCACTGTTACAGTCCATACTACATTGTAGTACATGAGGTTTATGCACCACCACCAAACTTGTTTCTTTAAAAAAATAAAAGGCATTTCTTCTTCTGCTTCAGTTGACACCGTGGTGACTGAGTTGTGTCTAGTGTGACTATCCCAGACACACTTTCTCAAGTGTCTCGTTTCCTTTTAGATAAAATCATTTTGATAAACAATAAAATGGATAAAACTGTCATAATTCCAGGCTATTTAAAGATGTTTGCCATAATTCAAACAGTTTTATTTCTCTGTATAGAAAATAATTAAGTTAAATAAGGGAACAGTCCATCAAAAAGGGGGGAAAATATCGGCATCTTGTTTTCAACCGATGGTCCTTATTGATACATTAACCTTTGTCCCATAACTGAAAAGAAACAGGTAACAAATTGTAAATACCATGTTCACAGTAATAAATATTCAAAGCAATTTTTTGTACATTGACATAATATATATTCATATATATAGAATCATATACAGTAAAAAGTTATTTTCAAGTTTATCAAACAAAACAGTAAAAACTAAAATGGCTGAAGATTACAATGATTGCATTTTTTCATTCCCAAGGCATCAGTAACCAAGGCAACCATTCAGCGTCTGTAATAAATAATGATGTAATATTTCATCTCAAGATTTTAGTGCATCGCTGTAAATAAAAAAGAAATTATAGTGCAAGTTCTCTTTTTTCTCTTCTCCTGACAACACAATCTTGCTAATTTCCAAACTAATCAAAGAGGAATGACAACAGCAACAACAGAAAAAAGTATGTTGAGTACAGCACCGGCAAAGCCTTCGAAACATCAGCCTCTTCTAAATCACAAGTTTTTCTGTTGTCATGGCAGCAACATTTTTTAAATAAAATTAAAATAAAATATGTGTATGAAACCATGGACATTATTCAATACCAGGCTTTTTGGCAAAGTATTTGAAGGCAAAACAAAACATAAAAAATTATACATTTCCATACATTCTTTACTCTCATTTTGTCAAAATTACAAATCAAGCCTACATTAGCAAGCCCGCACATACACACAGACACGCGCGCACACACACACACACACACACACATGTGCACGCACGCACACCGCACACCCACATAGACACACGCTTCTATGAAATGCATAGAAAATAATTACCAGTAGCTATAATTAACTTAATAGGGTTATTAATGGTCATGCAGCATTTCTGAGCGACGCAAAGCAAGGCAGATACTGTAAAATGCATGTTGTCATTGTAAAGGATGTTGAATGAAAGTGTACTCTGCCTCCGCTTGCACTTCAATTCCCTGGCTTCTTGTTCCCCCTCAGCAATAAGGAAAGGGGGAGGGGGAAGAATCCCGTTTTCCCTGTATGTCCGCAGGCTTCTTGCATTCTTGCGGAGAGCCAGGAAAGCTCTAGCCTTAGTTTTTTTTTATTCGTCAAAAGGTGTGTAGGTCTGTGAGGGTTTGTGATGTGCTTGCTTGGCTCACACCTCTGCGCCCAATTCAATGACCCCAGTCTCGATGATGGGAACTAGCTTATCTTCTACCTGTACCAGCAGGATGGTCTTGTCGATATGGGATCGATTGCTTGGGTCGCGGCTACAAGGCACCCACCGGTGAATCACCTGCCAAAGAACAATAGATTTAAGTTTCAGATCATATTAGAATTGCATGAAGAGGGCCATCTATTAAAAGTAAATGTATACATCAGATCATATTGGATTTTCATTAAGAGGGCCATCTATTAAAAGCAAATGTACAGATCAATGCTAAGGATGAAAAATATCAGTTGAAGAAATAAAGTTATTGGGGTCACACACACAGACCTTTCAGCTATTCAGCCTGCATCAGTGTCTGGATAGCTGAAACATCCGTCATTGATCTATCTTGCAAGAATAAAAACTAAAATGCAGTCTTGCTATGGGCGGACCCGACTTATTTCTATAATGTGATTTCAGCAGGTAATGTGCCGTAAGTCAAAGAGTGGTGGTCAAGAACTGAATAAAAATAAAATGAAATACCAGTTGACTGGTGGAATGTGCCAAATGATTATTTTGAGGCTGTTTTGCAAACAGGCTGTTTGCAGGAAATTTAAAGTTAAAGTAAATTTAAAATTTAAAGTGCCAGTTACATGACATACAGGTTTACATCTGAAAGGTCAAACATATCAAGAAATATATAGTTATGTATGTTTAGGCACAACATAATATATTTACAGATGCAGTCTTACCTCATGTGTCATCATGGCATCAGGTGCAAACATTTCAGCTCCATATATGGTTCATGCTCATATACGGGCATATACTGGTGACAATCTCCATATATGGGCATAAAGGAACAAGCACTGGCAGAGACGGAAATCTCCATATGGGTATATTGGTCATACTGTCTGTCTGATATGCGAGGGCCACGTAGCGGCCAAAACCTCTATATTAGTCTATTAATAGTTTATTGGCTAATATGAGGATCATGTTCCAAAAATGAAAACAATGCTTTGTAACCATATTCTAATTACAAACCATCTACTGATAATGAAACAGTACAAAATTGTATTCAAATAGTACGACAACGAAAGGCTGCAAATTGATTACAAATCTTAGGCATTGAAAATGACCTAACCATCTCATTTTTTTTTTACATATATGGTAGCTGCTTGGTGTCAGCCTCAGAATCCTAGACATTTTTTAAAAAATATGGTAGCTGATTGGTGTCAATAAACATAATCTCTGTGACATCTATTGTCTTGCAATGGATTCTTTGTTGTTTAATTTGTTTATAACAAAAGTCACAAAATAATTAAATTCTCTCCAAACAAACCTAGCCTGTATCAAATATTAGTTAACAATCCAGAGCCACCTCCCTGACAGAATAACTTAGTAAAAGTATTTTTTGTCAAATAAAAATAAAAGAAAAAGGGATTTTGATTTTGAAAAAAAAGAAAAGAAAAAAAACATATGACTTGACATCAGGACTTGCGGGCCTAATACTGTAACTTACATGTCCTTCCATGCCCTCTAGGGGGCTCCAGTCTCTCCAGCATGTGCGTCCTGCCCGCAGCCTCAACGACTCATCTGGCCACTGCAGCTCCTTTCTCTTGGACAGGTTGATGGTCTCCAACACCTGACTTACATCCACAATCTAAGAGTAGAATCACATGGCATCACATGACATCATTTTAATCAGGCCCAATGACTTAGAATAACCGTTTATTATGCCATCCACAGAGAAGTATTTCAATAATATGTTTCTTTTATATCATCATATTACTAAACCACTGGTTCTCAAAGTGGGGGCCGGACACCCCCAGGGGTCATTTCAAAAGGTTCCGAGGGTCTCCAGCAAAGTCATTGGTAGTTAGGAGTTAAAAATACTTTTTGACATACCGTATTTTCCGGACTATAAGGCGCACTTAAAAGCCTTTAATTTTCTCAAAAATCCACAGTGAGCCTTATAATCCAGTGCGCCTTATATATGGATTGGTTGACTGCAGTAGCTTCTATTCTATGTTAACTGTAGTAGGTTCTATTCCCTGCGCCTTATAATCCAGTGCGCCTTATATATGAAATCAGTTTTAAAAGGTGCGCCTTATAATTCGGTGCGCCTTATAGTGCGGAAAATACGGTACTTGAAATTCAAAATTTAGACCACTCACTTATACAAACCACTTATTCAAACTCAATAGTCACAGAGGTCCGTATTGAGACCCGTTTCTCAGAAACAGCAACCCTCACACACCTGTACTCTGTAGGAGATGTCATCCCTGCGCACGGTGGAAATGGCAGGGTTGTGTTGGTGTGGGTGTAGCGGGTGGTGGTGATGGTGGTGGGGGTGGTGGCTTAGCGGGTCTGCCACCACGCTGCTGCACAGTCCGTCGTTGCCCAGGAGGCCCACCAGCGTGTGGCGCTTGCAGGGCGGGATGCTGTGACTGGAGAGGGAGGCGGACGGCCCCGCCGGGTCAGACGTGGAGCCTAGACGAAGCTGCAGGGAGGTGGGCAGTGTGCGTAGGGACAGCTGGCTGGTGGAGGAGCGGCGGCAGGGCTCCAGGCCGGTGGCAGAGGTACGCAGGGAGGAGTGACGGCTACTGCTGTAACGGTAGGACGATGACTGGCTGGCCACCGAGGCTCGGGCTGGGGAGTGGCGGACCAGACCGGACTGGACTGACTGGGAACTCTGACTGGTGCCTGGGAGACACAGATGATGGCAGGAGGAAGAGCCAGGCAAAATTACTTTGTAAGCATTATTAAATATTATCACCACCATCGATAAACTTCCCATGGACGTCACCATTCACCACTGCCAAATGTGAGTCATTCCTGTCATTTTTTCAAGAAAAAAAAATCGACATCATCCATTCAGAACTTGCCAACTCCTCTCCTTCCTACTCTCCTACCATCCACTCACCTCCTTTACAGAAAGCGCCACATCTGACCTCTCCTCCATAACTCCAGCCATGAAGCCCTCCACCAGCATCCTCGACCCAATTCCGTTCTCTCTAGTAATAGCCTATCATCATTCATCACCAACATAATAAATATCCATCTGTCCCTCTCGCCCTCACCAGCTCCACCCAGAATTTTACACTCAACATTGATGGCTCAGTTGTCAAAAGCTCCACCCACGCCCGCAATTTAGGAGTCGACCCTACCCCCATGTCAACCACATCACAAAAACAGCATTTTTTCACCTCAGAAACATCGCCCGTCCACACCCCTCTCTGACACCCTCTGCTGCAGAAACACACATCTATCCATGCCTTCATCAGATCCAGACTGGACTATCGCAACAGAATCCTCTATGGCACCACCACTAAAATCCTTAAACAAACTACAATATATCCAATACTCATCCGCCCGCCTACTCACCTCCACCCGCTCCAGAGACCACATAACACCCCCCTACCTCTCTGCTCTCCTCAAGACACATGCCCCATCCCACTCCCTCAGAGCGGCCATCTTGAGGTTCCCCAAAAAATAAAACAGAAAACCTGGGGCGATAGGTCCTTCTCTGTGGCCGCCCCCAACCTCTGAAATACACTCCCTAAACCTATCTGTGATGCTCCTACATTCTCCACCTTCAAATCTGCACTGAAGACCCACCTTTCAAACTGCTTTTGAAAGACGATGTAACTAAAACCTGTCACATGTCTCGTCTTTATTGTTTCAATGTTTTCTCTAATAAAGTTCTGTTTTTCCCCACTTCACATTTTGCCCACCACCATTCTGCCCATGTGTAAGGCGTCTTTGAGTAACTTGAAAAGCACCCAGATACTATTATTATTCATAATAATATATTATTGATATGATTAAAAATTTTAATCAAATTAATCACAGCTTCAAAATTAATTTAATCATGATTAATCACCACTCGAACTATGTCTAAAATATGCATGTTTTCCTCGACAGGATTTCAACATTTAAAAAAGAAAAATAATCTGTGAAAAAAATAACTATTTATCTTTCAAATATTTATCAAAATAGGTGATCTACAAGCCCTCAATGCTTGTAGATCCTCCAGCTATACTCTATGGCTCTGGTTACAGGGAGACACACAGCTATACGTCTCGGTAAAACCGTGCTCTACCCATTTCTTTCAATGAGAAAATGCTCAGTGGGTTGAGTCAGTGTGCACATGAGTTAATTGAGTTAAAAATTTTAATCAGATTAATCAACAAAATTAATTTAATCCCATTAATTAACTATTTTCAACAGCCTTAATAATAATATATTATTGATATTATTTCACATTTTTATGTTTTTCATAAATGAATGCCCAATGTTGTTCTATGACAAACAACATCTATATAAGCAATATAAGCAAAATTATCCAATCTACTAGCTCATATTCGTCCTACCGTTCCAAAACAATGAAACACAAAAGTAGCAAAAATTGATAAGTTTAAGTGGTTAAGTCTGTCGGTGGGATATGTAACCAATAGGTAATAGAAAGTATTAACAAAAGCTTGTAAGCAAATAATAACTACATTGGATACATTGGAACTCAGGTTACCACATTCTATTCTCTAACAGCACTCACCCAGAGAGTGTGGCTGGTATGAGTGGGTAGCAGCAGGCCCAGACATTCCACCCTGAGAACCTGAGCTCTGTTGAGAGTCACTGACGACTGTCCCATTCCCACTGCCACAGGACAGGCCTCCTGCATCAGAGTCCTCCATGTTCCCTCCACTGTTACACCCGGCACCACAGCCCTTCCGTAACCTGGACACACATCAGCACAAAGGAGACAATGACGAGAATAACAATTGAATTAGCAGAACATTTTGGAGAAAATATTAAACAAATGGATAATATATGTTAGCTCGCAGGAGGCTATCCATCTACATTATAAGAGGGTGTGTGACACACACACACACACACACACACACACACACACACACACACACACACACACACACACACACACACACACACACACACACACACACACACACACACACACACACACACACACACACACACACACACACACACACACACACACACACACACACACACACACACACACACACACACACACACACACACTCCTCTGAACAACATGACAAAGTAAAAGACGGAGAAGATAAAGTGGGTGTAAATAGAACTGAGAATGAGCATAAAGCATCAGCAGTGAATAATTGCAATATATTCTTTGCCAATGAATAGCTCAGCAGTACAAACCTGTGCCAGGTGCTGACAACAAAGTTTCTGATGTTTCCGATGCTGATGGGCCCCCCCAGGATGTGTCCCAGCTGTGGGTGGGAGTTGCAGTAGGAGGTGGTCAGAGGAGACACGTAGATGGGGTATCCGATTGGCTGGTCACACGAGGAGTTGATCATGTTGCGCAGGGCCTGCTTGGCGTTCTGGATGCTGCCACGCTCTGGGTTCCTGTTTCTCAGGAAGACAAGTTCCTGCTGCTGACCGGCCCAAAGACCCCGAACACATTCTTTATTTACCTGAAGACGAAGGAGAAAAGTGATGTTTGGGTAAACATATTAGCAGAGTTCAATATGTCTACTATAACACAGGCGGGGATGGGATGGCGAATGTTGAAAGCTTTATTTTAGCTTATTCCTCCCTCTGTTTGGTGCAGGCCTTCAGTAAGTCCCAAGTGAAACCATACACACACAGATGACATACTGTACCAAGAAAATATTAAACATGAATATGCAATACACAGTTACTATGTCTATGTGAGGGGGTTTTCAACAGGTGGTCTGGGGACCACCAGTGGTCCCTGAGAGGATTCCAGGTGGTCCCCAGGCTAAACAATGGAAAGTTGGTTAACCAGATGTAACTCTTTGAGATTTTGTTTCATGTTTACACTCTCAAGAGTTAAAATATTCACCTTCTGAATTAGCATAAGTCTACACAACTAGAGAATGTAGAAGATTAATGGTTATTTTGATCTGTATGTTTGCCTGTACCAGGCTGGATTGCCGCAGTCCAGCCTGGAATTGTGGACAAAAGCAAAATAAATCTTTAGTTTTGGGGTCTTGGGGCTAAAATGTCAAATGGTGGTCCGTGGCTGAATAAATAGTGGGCCCTGGTATGAAGAAGGTTGAAAACGCCTGGTTTTCAAACTTCATCAATTTAACTTTTAATTTCTGATGTATTCACAATTCTTGAATTCTATCTTTGACAGTGTCCTACCTTGATGACTCGGAAGCTGAGGTAGCGGCGGTTTAGCATGATGATCTTGTACTCATTGGTTCCCTCGTCCAGGACGTGGCGGAGGGCCAGGAGTGACGCAGAGTTTGACAGCACAGCACTCCTCCAGGCTGGGTCGCCCTCATGGGCAATGACAAGGTTCTGCTGGTGGGTAGAGATGGCCTCGAACAACACCGCCGGCTCGTCATACTCATCTGGGGATGTGAAGTGGTCCTGGCAGAGAAAGGAGAAAAAAAAATAGTGTTTTTTTTGGAAATTCTATGCAATGTATGCCCATTGCCATATGCCATTTTGTTAACTATGATAGACATCCAGCACAATTTTAATTGCTCAGATAATATTTCATTGCATTAATAGGTTTTAAAATCTTTTATCAATTTGTGTTGTTGATTTGAGTCCAGACAGTGTTTCCATCATGCCAATAACTGTCAGCATTTTCCCATAGTCCCTCTCAAATGGCCAATTAACATAACTCCCAACCTCCACTTCCACAAACATGTATCCTTCTTCCAATACCTGGAAATCAATTCTCTCTTTTTTGCCTTTTGTTTTCTAAAACCAGTACTAGTACAAATGTAAATACAGTATTAAAATAATAAATAAGCATTTGCTAAACCTGTTATGAATAAGCTAGCTAAAGACAGGAGAAACTTGTTGTGTAGGATTGCATGCTAGCATCTTGACTGGGTCAAATCCCAATACATACTGGAAAATAGAAAACAAAAGCACATTTTGGCATTATACCGAACCCTTCCTATTATTTTCCACTTTGCACTGTTGAGGAAGCATGAAGAACTGTTTTCAGAGCCTCACCTGGTGGAGTTTTAGCGACATTCTGATTCCAGGCACCACAACTTTTCTCAGGAGCTCCATGTCAGCGAAGATCCACTCATCTCTGACTGAAGAAATGCGGAAGTCGCCCTTGAATAATGCATGTAATCCATAGAGGAAAGATTCCAGATTGCTGCAGTAAAGAGAGGCAGGACATGTGGTCATGAATAAAGACCCTATTTTCCAGATAAAACACTTTCTGCAACGTGCAACATCTTGCATAGTGAAGAAAGTGTTAAATTAATTTCCCAGCATATAGAGTAATCTTCTCTTATAGGTCATATAAGCTAACCCTCAAGTAGGACGCTTGCACAATAAATATTGAATCAGTTGGAAAAATATTGTCATGCGTTTGGGTAGTTAGAAAACAAATCAATTTTCAAAGTGGGGTACATGGACCCCACGGCCATGAGGGGGATACAAAGTGTCTCCAGCTAAATGATTGATATGTTGTAAATAGGAACCAAACAGTCTCTTAAAAAGGTCTGTATGTATCTTAGATTTGTGTACAGAGTTTGTACACTCTCAGAGTTATGGGCGTAATGCATAACAAACTGGCAATCATTGAAATTAAATACACTACTGCGTTAACATACCTGGACATGTGGTGTGCCGCTGTCCCCAAGGCTCTCCTCCCCAGCACACAGAGGCCAAAGCACAGCAACACCAGGGCTGAGTCCTTGTCACTTTCCAGTGGCTGGAAGCAAAGGAGAGAAACAACCTTCAAGTTATACTTTGAAATCATCACATCCCAACTACAGCGGCAACATCAACTCACTTCATCTATTACTTGATGAATCAAATGTTCAAGAGCATGTTTTTATGCCTATACATTTCTTGTCTTTTCTTTGTGAGCTTGCAGATCTGTTTATTTTCACTACTTTAACAAATTATGATTATTTCAATTATTATTTAACTTAGATTAACTGGTGCACCAGTGGGGATGGGTACCTTTCACCTTTGAACCGATTCGATACGAAAAAAATAATAATAATAAAAAAAAAAAAATATATATATATATATATATATATATATATATATATATACACACATATATATATATATATATATATATATATACACACATATACACACACATATATATATATATATATATATATATATATATATATATATATATATATATATATATATATATATATATATATATATATATATATATATATATATATATCTCAATCTCAATGGTCAATATCAATGGTTTGGGTGGAATCATATTTGAAATCATATAATGTATGATGATCTATCTTTATAATGACTCAGTTATATCTCAGATTCAAATTATTGACAATACAACTACCCTTTTAATCATGTATTAGCAATAACAAATGAATATGCCTTGTTATTTTTTACAGGGAAAAACAGTTACCCTATGCTATATCACATGGAGCAGGGAAGAGGGGGGAGGGGCTAGGGTTAAGCTGTGTTAACTTGCGACAGGGAAAAAGAAAAAAAAAAGTTTATTTCACAGCGATGGAATTTGATCTTTGCATGAGGATTTAATTGGAGTTCCTACCTACAGCCATGGAGAATTCGCTTAGGACTTGTCACTTTTCTGAGGAAATTACTTTTAAAAGCCATGCACGATTGGAGAGGAGAGCAGGACATTACGACATCAGGTGGGAGGCAGAGCTACTGTGTGTGTGTGTGTGTGTGTGTGTGTGTGTGTGTGTGTGTGTGTGTGTGTGTGTGTGTCTGTCGCTCTCTCTCTGTCGCTCTCTCCCTCCCTCCCTATCTTTCCCTCTCTCTCTTTCTCTCTCCCTCCCTCTCCGTGTCTCTTTCTCTCTGCTCGCGGCGCACACAGAGTAAACGGAGATGGATTGTGTGTGTGTGCGCACACACACAGAGGGGACGTTGCGCTGTGCTGCACGGCAGCACTGACCAGCAAAACATGTCCATGAGTAGTTATTATGAAACCTTTGTCAAAGAACAATGTGCTTATGACACGTCTTTGTCATAATTAGTCAAACAGGACAGCTGTTTTATCTCGTCAGCGACAGTGCTTCTGCTCGCTCTTTGAGGTGCGTCGGCACAGAATGAGAGTAGGAAGTATCGAAACGAGGCACCGTTCATTTTGAAATGAATCGATACCACTAGGTATCGCTATGTCCCAATCGCAGTGATGGGCAAGTTACTGGGAAAATGTAGTAACCTACACTACTTGTTACTCTCGAAAAAATGCAGCTAAGCTACACAACAAGCTATCGCCAGAGATTTCTAGCAAGCAACACTACAAGCTACATGACAAAAGTAGCTTGATGTAGCTTGCTACATAATCACTACATAATATAAATATATATCTTAACTTAATGTACAACTTTCTAAATACTAATCATAATAATAAAACAATATGGGTAAAAATCATAATGATAATAATTTAGCGGAGGGTTTGAACATAGGTTTTCTACCCATTAAAAATGGGTGGAATTTGAAAATGTGTGTGGGAAAATGTAGTAAGCTACAATCCTTGTTACTCGAAACAAGTAGTGTAGCTTCACTACAAGCTACTCGAAACAAGTAGTGTAGCTTCACTACAAGCTATTCCCAGAGCAAATGTAGTAACCTACACTACAAGTTACGGGAAAATGTAGTTAAGCTATGTAGCTTAGCTACTTGTAACAAGCTACTGCCCATCACTGCCCAATCGATACCAGCATCGGTATCGTTCACGGTACCCAAGCCTATACACCACTAGTAAATATTTCCAGCATAAAATAAAGTAAGGAAAATGTTTAGCTGTTGCTCTTATGCAGATCAACATTAAGTCTTGCTCAAGCACTCTTAACAATTTCACTGCTAAGCATCCTGGAAAAAAGGGGTTTGAGCTGTGCTAAGCTCTTTGAGTGATGTCACTAGGGATGTCACTAATTGAAAACAAGGCCAATAAAAAACAAAGTCCTATAGCGACATATACATGCCATATACCGTCTGAAAGAGCACACTCGCTGCTTTCACAAGAAAAAAAAATACATTTATACCACCTATCGTTCAGGACTTATTGCCATTTGAATGCTATAGCAACATGAGCAGTCTTGTAAAAATACATTGTATAGAGACATTGACAGACAAATATATATATGAACCAAATGAAGATATTGTACATGCTATACACCGATTGACAGCCCTATTTGTCCACTTTTAGGGGGGAAAAAATTACATTCATCCCATGTTCCGTTTGTCTGTAATTGCCATTTGAATTCAACTTGCGTTGTGGGCCAACACCATATCATTTATGGAATAATATTTTTCAGGTCTATATAATATAATTATGTTGACAGTAATATATAAAAACCATATACCATATGAAAGGGCACACCCTCTGCTCTAATAAGAAAAAAGAAAAAAAAATATGCCATCTACATGCCATCTTTATTGAGGTTTTATGTCAGAATCCCTGCAATAGAATAGAATAGCAGAGAAAAGGGATCCGTTGCGCGTGTGCGTGCACGCGCGTGCGTGTGTGTGCGCGTGCGTGCGTGCGTGCGTGCGTGCGTGTGTGTGTGTGTGTGTGGGGGTGGGGGGGGGGGTGGGGGGGGGGGCTGTTGTGCTTTCTTTGCAAAGACGTTTAGCTGCTAAACATAGCTAGCATTGAAGACCACAGACGTGCGCGCGCGCGCACACACACACACACACACACACACACACACACACACACACACACCCCAACGAGCCAGATTTTGCTAGATCGTTAGGGATCGTAGGCAGAACAGCTGGAGCTGCGCTCCGTCCATGCTCCCTCCGACAGATAGAGAGAGAGAGTAGAGAGAGAAATAGAGAAAGAAAGATGAAATTCCCATGCCAGTATCAACCACACAATATCCAGATGGCCAAAGTAAAACAATCTAATCCAATTGATGGAAAAAAACAAGCAATCGAAGTCCCGGTGCTGTTTTGCCAGCAACAACAGAGATCAGTAGTTAGTAGGGCTGGGGCGGTATGGGATTTTTAATACCGCGGTAATTGCGGACCCCCATACCGCCGGTATGGCGGTAATGCGGTACACGCCCCCCCCCCCCGACGACGCAAAAAAAACCTCCCGTTTATAGTGTTATTCAACACAGACTGCAAAATTCGCGACATGTACAGTACAGCGGGTGAGTGCACCCCGCCGCCGCTTCCCTTCCTCTAAGTAGCCTACCTCTATAGCCTACCACAGTAGCAGGCAGCGTCCTTTTAAAAACAGCCGGGCAACTTTTGTCCATCAGTTTACCAAGCTGACATCCAGTGTAACATGCGTCGCTACAGTGAATCAGTGAATAAGCTGTGCAACATGACGAAACACCAGCTGTAAATAATCGTCCCTTGATTGTGTTTTAAACGGATTATACGAATCATTAGTGATGTTCCGAGCAGATTTTTTTGGGCCGATCCCGATCCCCGATTTTTTTTTTTTGTATCTGCCGATACCGATACCGATTTATTGTTAAATTCAAATATTCACCCTTTTCTACTGCAGCACGTCTCTTTGAATGGTCTTACCATACCTTATTGATGAAGCCTTTGTTTTGTATTTTAGTTTGCCATTTATTTAACAGTGAACGGTCTCTGAACAGTCTCTGAAAACACAAATAACGTAAAATAAATATCTGTACAGTATACAGTAAATCCAAAATCTTGTAGAATAAATAAATAAAATAATTATTCTACTTCTTATAGGCAGCTAAAGCTTATATTTCTACTTTTCAAAACGATCATAATTCATAACTCATATTTTGTGTCATTTAGAACCAATGGAATGTAATCAGCTCATGTGTTAAAGCCAATTCCCCAGTGCAGTAGCAGGTGCTCATGGTAATTTTAACCTTTTAAGTCAGCACACTATAGGGAGGATTATTTTAAAAAAAGATATATAAAAACGTAGTAAAAATCACTGTATATACCTGAAGAATAAAAGGAAATCCCTAATCGGACACGTTCCAGAGCAGTCTTCTTCATTTTAAATATTTACAGAAGAAAAAATTATATTGCCTGATAATTATTTTCAAGGGGAAAAAATACCCTATGCAGTGTGCTGCCGCTCCGTGCAGGCACTATATGCAGAAGCATTGGGAGAGAGACAAAGTTAGACTAAAGTTTAGTTTACAAGAAGACTTTCTGCTTTATGCTATGAGGATACTACAATTATTCTAGAGAAGAGTTCCTACAACATCTAAAGCCATGGAGTATGTGTTGCTTTTTCGTTTGGAGCGTGGGACTTTCACTTTTCACTTTTCTGACGGAATTACTTTTAACAGCTACACATAACAGACACAGTGGATATCACAACGTAAGGTAGGTGATTAATCAATATGCGAATGCCGCGGTGAAAGGAACATGCAACAAGAGCAGATTTGAGACTCTACGACTCCGTCTCTCTTTCAATGTGAAGAGAAGCGCAGCGCTGTCGGATCATATTACAACTCTGTGTGTGTGTGGGGGGGGGGGGGTGCAGACGGAGAGAGACAGAGAGAGAAAGAGAGAGAGAGAGAGAGAGACAGAGAGAGAAAGAGACAGAGAGTGTGGTGGTCCGTGCACGACTGCAACATAGAGCTCCTTTTTCCTCTCTCCTGCTATATTGCTATGTATGCTGTGTGCGTTTGTGTGGTGATTGTGATTGTGAAGAGGGAGCGTTCACTGCTGGCGACATTGAGGGGTCAGAAACGGAGCGCTCCGAACATGCACTAGGTGCCAAAAACAGCGAGTCAAAACCAATACAGATCGGTTTTCCGGATCGGAGCTTTTGGTGATGGCCGATTGAGTCATTTATTTATGAAATCGGCCGATTTAAATCGTCGCCGATCGATCGAGAACACCACTACGAATCATTTTGGGACAAATAACGGTAGGAGCCGGCGATCAGCTAGGAGGTTTAATATCTTTGGCGTGTTTATATGAGGGACAAACATTGGGCTACACGCACTATGGATTATGGCAAGTAACTGGTTTCAAATGCTGCCGAGTGAGGAAAAAGCCCTGCGATGCGAGCGAATAAAACTCGGACCAGCCAAAATGAAGGGATTCATAAACACTAAAGTTTTGCTGTTGCCTGGTGTCTGATGTGTATGCTATATTATTACAAACCGATCTGAAATAAAGATAAAGAAGTCTATGTAGAACAGCCGCAATGAAGAGAACAGACGGCTTAAACTCAGGGCTGAATTGGGTCGAGCCCTCCTGTTACGCCTCGCTCAACGTCGCATGGACGAGGGAGAGAGGGAGAGAGAGAGCGAGAGAGAGAGAGAGAGAGAAAGAGAGAGACAGAGAGAGAGAGAGACAGAGAGAGAGATGGTCCGTGGAGAGTATCGCACATTACAGGCAGGAGGACCACCTCTCTCTCTCTCTCGCGATCCTTTCCACTGGAAAGGATCGCACGAGAGAGAGAGAGAGAGAGAGAGAGAGAGAGAGAGAGAGAGAGAGAGAGAGAGAGAGAGAGAGAGAGAGAGAGAGAGAGAGAGAGAGAGAGAGAGGTGGTCCGTGGAGAGTATCGCACATTACAGGCAGGAGGACAGCCGCCCCATCGGCCACAACTATGATCTTTTGACTGACAAAACATTTAGAGTTCGGTTAGATCACATATGTCAAACTCAAGGCCCGCGGGCCAAATCAGGCCCGTGAATGAATTATCTTTGGCCCGCGGGATAAAATTGAATTAGTATTAGAACTGGCCCTCTGGTATATTGCACACACCATGATAAGAAATGAATGCAACTAATTGTTTTACTTCTTCAACTTAGTCTCATTTACTTTCTCAATTAACTATGAAAGCAGCACTTGGTGAGGATCATAGAAGAAAAAAAATCCCTGAAAAATAGCAGGTGCGCGCTATGAGACGTGAACACCTGCTATTTTTCATTATACGTTGTAACTTAAAACAGTTTTTAATGCAGGCAGTTTCATCTTTACAATTATTTTGCCATTAAGAGACATTGATTTTTGAAGGGAAATTACTATTTTGCTGTTTGACAGGGACGTCATTGTAAACCGGTGTTGAAACACAGACCGGTATCTCCGGCCCTCGACTTGGGTTTGACACCCCTGGGTTAGATCTATCGAGCTGGATTGAAGCAGTCAATTGGAATTGCAACGGCTGCCAGTGCATGCATTCTAGCTCGGATCAAACGACCATTTAACGACCTTCCTTTATTGGCCCTGCATAATCATGCATAATAATCATTTTAATACTATTGTTATTATCTTAACATATTAAACAAATTCCAAGTTCGCCAGGCAAACGTGATAAATTATGAGAAAAGACTATGGTGCTGCCCTCTCCTCGGCAGATCCACAGAGTATAGACAGAGTTGTGACAACTCCATTCACTTCATGGGGCCAGTCCAATACATAGACTTCTATTGAAGAGGGACAACCGGACCCTATGGAGTCTATTGGCTCGCGCTCGCATTTTTTGACCCCTCAATGTCGCAAAAAAGTAACAAACAAAAAAAGTCGAAAATATATTTTTTTTTTAATTTTTTTATTTTACCGCGGTAATGAAGCCCATACCGCGGTATGCGTTACATACCGGCGGTATGGCGATATTGCGGTTATTGCCCCCAGCCCTAGTAGTTAGCCTGTGCTACGTCCCCTGACCGGAGCCTGTGTTGCCTGTCTGTTTTTCTTCCTCAAAGCAGGGAAAAAAATGGGTAGGTGGGCGGAGTTTTGGTTGTGACATCGTCAGGGCCTTAAAGCAACAGTATACTACAGAACCAACTTGGATTTATGCGTTCACTTTTGTTTATTATTAATCAAATGCTGGTTTATTGATCATAATGCCGCAAACGGTTATTTACGTTCGCCGCACCCCGCCAAAACGTTCCTCCAAAACGTAAATACATGGATTCAGCAGAGAAATTGTTAAAAGATACATACGGCTAAAAAATGAATTTGCATTGTTGGATGCCATCAATCACTGACATCCAGGCTGCGATGTGGTACCCCATGAAGTCAAAGATTTAATGCTACTCAGTAATGTTACTCAGCACTGGAAGGCCTACCTTGCCCCGTTGAGAATTGCAGTACTGAATCCAGTTGAGATAGATGCCACAGAAGCTGTCCCTGGAGATGCCAGCCAAACGGTGGTCATAGTCTTCGTCAATGTTGGGGTTAAAGGTGGGGTCCAGGTCTACGTAGTTCCTCTCTCCACAGCCTCGCAGGCCATCTTTCATGGTGTCATTAGCCAGCCACTCCTCTAGCTTGGGGGATGCGATGACATAGTAGATGATGCCCTGACACCAGGAAGGAACGGTGGAAGAAGAAAACAGCTTCTGATGGGCTCATTTGTGTCATGCATTGTATGCTTACTGGTGCACCATTTGTCGTATGTTTGAAATATGGTGGGTTAAATGTATGGTGGATTAAACGTATGAAATTAAGATAAAAAAGTATACTTCCGAAATTAAATATTCTTAAAGTACACAGTAAGCATTTGGAAATGTACAGTCTAGCGCAGGGGTGTCAAACTCATTTTGGGGTGGGGGCCGCATTGGACTTAATGTGACTTCATGGGGGCCGGAGCACCGCGGTGCCACTCACGCCGCGGTAACAGTCATAGACCAGTCACAGACCAGTCACAGACTGCAAGCATGCACACGCATGTTTACGTACACAGCCGTAACTTCTACGCTACAGTATATCACACAATCAAGTTTTTTATTAAGAGTAGCTATTAATAGTTATTAATGACTTTCATTATTGGTTTTATACTTGTAGCCTAGATTAAGATATTTGCTATGGGAGATGCTATTTTTATTTACAGTGCGCCAATAAACCAGTCAAAAATACAAAAAAATAAATTTCAAATAGTGTCTTAGCTGAAATTTGGAAATGGCTACACAACCCATGGAATTATGCAGACCTGCTTTTTATTGAGGTGATGGATCATAGAACATTAAAAAATAATGATGAATAACAATAACTAATTGTGATAGTGGGCTTTGAGTTGGGCTCTGCTGTAGGTGGAGATGGGGGGAGTGGCTCAGTGGAGCAGTATTAGAGTTTATTGAATGACAGGTGTTTGTGATTGTGGCTAATGAGGTCCCTCTGTATTTAGTAGAGGGAGAGGCGCGGGCGCGGCCCTTGGCCACACAGACTGGAGACACACACACAGAGAGCAGAGTGGAGAAGAAGACCAACCAAACTAATTCCCGCGTGGCAGGCATTGTTCCCAGCACGGCTGGGCTTTCTTTGACTTTTATGAACATTTATGTTAGTGTCTACCTGTGTCTGTGTGGAGCCAATAAAGTGAACCTACAGTATTTTCAGTAGTCTGTCGTTAAATGGCTGAGAGGAACCCACAGTAGCAACAGCTTGTGCTACACTAATGCTTCTAAAATACAGTATATTTTTTAAACTCTGAATTGGATTATTATTACCCGTATTTATATTTAAATAGCCAAGCTGTTATCTGAATGATCCCTCAGTTATAGACCCTTATACTGGTGAAGTAACCTGACTCAGCCAGATGGGGCAGCAGAGAGAGGAGGAGGGAATACTCCTCTCTCTGCTGCCCCATCTGGCGGAGTCAGGTTACTGCTGAAGTATAGTTCTCACTTTGCAGCACCAATACACCCCCCCCCCCCTCCTCCCCTCCCCCCTCCACTCTCTGCGAGTCAACATTCCAACCAATTAAGCACTCCCAGCTGTGAAGCTACCGGACTAGTGCTCAGAGAAGAGAACTCAGAAGCATTTCTTTAAACGACCATAACTTTTGATAGGAACGTGCTAGAGACTTACTTTTTTTTGATAGACTCAGACATTTTTGCTCTACAAGCCTGGGGCCGGATTAAATCATTGCGCGGGCCGCATCCAGCCCGCGGGCCGTATGTTTGACACCAGTGGTCTAGCGGCATCAGCAGAATTACTCTCAAACGCACATACAGACATAAAGTCCTGATTACAGACTGAGCTAGTTTCTTGCAGAGCCATGCCACAACAAGAAATGACTCATAGGCCTATTGCACAAACTGGCTGCAAGTTTTTCATCTGAAAATATGTGACTCTACTCCACTAACCTTGACGTAGTAAGTGGTCAGGATTCGTCGGAGGTCAAACACTTGGAGCATGGAAGCGGCACTGTTGTCTGTGATGCTATAGCCCTCCAACACGTACTTGGTGACCAGTACCTCCCAGGCCAGCCAGCGCTGGCCAAAGGCGGCGTTGAAGGACAGGACATGGGGCATGTGGCCCGGCTCACAGCAGCAGCAGCCCTCATCCTCCTCAACCCCCTCGGTGATGGCCTCCACCTCCCGCTGCTGGCAGTACGTACCTGCGAAAATGAACAGTCAGCAGGAATATGAGATGGTAGAAAACAGCCACTGTATTATGTATTTTTACGTCTTTTAGTTAGCGGACAGATTGTTGGTTGTGACACAAGCAAGTTCATTCTTTTTGTTGGCATTTTAATTGTTTTACTATATAAGAATAATGTTAGAGAGGGGGGTGAAATGCAAAACAAGTTACAAGGAGCTGGTTTTGAACCTGGGTCATTTCAATTCACATGCATGACCAGGTCTAAAGGTCTCCATCTATGGAGCATGTGATAAAATTGGCAGAGCCACCAGGTACCAATGGAAGGTCATAAAGCAAATCTACAGTACATATAGTATTGCTTGTGAGCAAAAGTTGCATAATCAGCAGCAGTCAGTACTGCCGAGTCATTGTATGACAAAGGCTTTAGAATAAAGAACAATACTCTATAGCTTGAGGAACCGAATGTAACTGGGCACTATTTCTCCATTGAATTCAATAGACACATCCACCTGAATGATTATTTTGAATGGTCCATGTTCTCCACCAGACCAATAGTATTTTGCAATTGTATTGTTCCATGCTGGGCGGCAAACCCCATCTGATGTAAAAACAGGTTAGATCAAAAGTATTTGTTATATTCATTATCCTTATAGTAGTAGTACTGTATGTTGATACAATCCTATGCATTTGTCTTCCTTGGACTAACATAACTGGTCATAAATCTGAACTACTATGGTATCATAAACATACATTAGTGTATAGTTTTAGGCTCATAGCCCCAATCAGAAATGCATCTGTATGAGATTCTCCCTACATCTCAAAAAGGGCTTGGCGATCCTGCTTACCTCTGAACTCCAGCCCACGGAGCTGGAAGGTGACCAGGCCGTTGCCTATCTCCACCAGGTGCACCAGGGCATTCAGGTAGTCTGAGGCCAGGATGAAGCAGTCTCCAGTGCCAAAGTTCCCCCAGCGCCCCAACAGCAGGTCCCCACACAGGCTGTGCTGCAGGGAACGTGTCAGATGCTCATAGAATATGGAGTTCAGGTTGTTGTCATCAGAGCCTAGGTAGGAACAAAAGAACAGAATACCACCATTATTGTCGGTGTTGGACAGAAACCTGCATCCCATATTCAAAATTCTTTCGAAATGAATGGCATACTTTTTCTATTGGAGTGTTGCACACATAGTAAAATAGCCAATCTACAAACTCACATGTTGAGAGTTTACAGAACTGCTATTTTAGATATTTATCTAAAGTGAATCGGTCTATGGGAACTACATTGCAACCATTTGATTAATTCTTTCCCACCGATTTCCTACAGGGTTACAAGGTTTACATCCGACAGTAATGATATATTATGACACATTAACTGAATGCAATTAACTAAATCCATTAATCTTAAAGGTGGTCGCCGAAGTCTGTTAACTTATGGTGATCAATTACAAAGCAAGGACAAAAATATGTAGAAACTATGACGTACCTGGGTTTCTGTCCAGCTGAGACGCAAGCCGTGTGTTAGAGTGGTCAACTCTCTTGGTACTACAACCCAAAGCACATTTTATTTGAATGAAAATGCTAATTACAAGTACTTACTAAAGTCAGGTTTTTAGAAGCACAGTAATTGAATCGGATGAATTATAGGGGATTAGAATAATTACAGTAATATTAATAGGACAGGCCTTACTTGTAATCTCTTTCCCAGAACTTGACAGGGCGAACGTAGGAAGTGATGAAAATGGCACTGCCAAGGAAGGGGTTCAAAGGAGTGGAGAAGACTGCCGACACTATGGCCTGGACAAACAGCATGGCTGAGTCTGATGGGACTTGGGGTCAAGGATTACTATGAAAAAGGCTTTTTATCCTGTCCAATTTATGTAAAAAAAAAAAAAAAAAAAACATCACTAATCATCATGTTGATGTGCAGCTAAATAAGCTTAAGCCAGATTCTTATTTTGTTGCACGACCGTGAACACAGCTGAACTACAAGGTGGACAATAAAAAATATAAAATCATTGTGACCGGTAAACAAAGAGATGCTTCCATTTGGTTCACTGACAGCATCAATGGGTGTGTAACATTGTTGAGTGGCACTGGCGTGTGTTCCTAGCTTATTCCCATCTCCCAAATACCAAATCATATTTCACCGGTTATCATATTTCATCGTGTCAGTCTAAACTTGCCATTGCCATCCATCATCATGACATGATAAAAAGATACGAGGCACAGCAAAGGGTTGAGCGAAGGCGTGGAAGGCTGAACCCCAAGTGATCTGCCAGGGAGCGATGTAGGTGTAGACGAAACGCAGCTTGTAGAACAGCTCCCACAGCTGTAGACAAGCACAGGATATCAGCAAATCAGACATTATATAATCATCTCTGCTACAGAGAATGCAGTATAAACACATAATTCAACACTACATATTTCATGCTATAGCACAAGTGAGTGGTTCTTTAGTTCTGTTTATTATTCTGATCATGGTCCTTGTGTGTTTTGCTCCATTTGTATATTTATGTTCAACTATGACACACAGTAATGAATGTTTATCAAAGCTTGATGATACTACAATGATACTACTTTTTATTTTATTGGTGTGATCATGTGTATTTTACTGTACTCCCATATCTGTTGTGTACTTTATGATCATGGAAGCTGTATATTATAATTACACTGCACTGTTAAGTCGTACAAAGGACAACTGTCAGCATAATGCTTTGCTGCGTAGCACGTTGTGTAGGTTGTTGATGATGATACATCTGGCTTTCCATTGTATTAGCCCTATGAAATGCAAGTGTTCACAGTGGACCCTATAATATATAAATATATATATAATATATTATATATAATATATGAATTAATCACAGGCTTTTGTTAATACTTTTTTAGTTCAGTTCTTTTTTAGTTCTGCATTGTGAGCTCAGGGATCAACCAGTTTGGTCACTCTTGTGTAACAAAGCAGGGCATCAACATAAAAAAAGAAAAACAAACAAACAAAAAAAGGAAGGTTGGAGATGTCTGACCTTGCTGAAGACTATGGACATGAGGAAGAGGTCGAGCAGCAGGGTCTCAGAGAGGTGGCGGTAGTCAAAGGTGAAGAAGAGGATGGTGAACAGTACAGTGACGTACTGGTAGGTTGGGCTGCTATAGGACGATCGAAGGAGCTTCAGTCCTGCTATTGTGATCATCAGAGCCCCCACCCTGCACAAATAAGAATGTAAATTTATTATGTTTCTCCAACAAGTTACTGTATATAGTAGGCTATAACCCGTCAGTATATCAGACTACTATCTGACGATATAAGTAACACAAATGTTGACTACATCAATCAGAGAAACCAGTACAAGCTCTCACTCTGTGTCAAGTTTTTTGGGGCTGGCGAGCTCTCTGGCACTGCCACTCATCTCATTAAGAATGACGAGCGGATACAGAACATTCTTCTCAACGAACAGCAGCCAGACATGGAGCTTCTCGAACCACATCACATGGGCTGCATCTGGAACAAGACACAATAAATTACAGAAACAAACATAACTAGCCTCACTGACAGGCATCTTTCACCGGGATGTTGTAGATTGTTGGTCTAGAGCAGAAACCTTGTAACTCCATATTTCATTTTCAGTTTGAATGCCCCAATTCCTTGCACAGTGCAACCAAGGTGGCTAACATTTTCTGCACTGCAGAAACCAGGAGCATGATGACGTCAATGAGCTGGTGAATGTTCCATAAAACATAGCCAGTAAAATAAGGATGATCACATCAATGTGGTTGCCAAACTCTATTATTCTGATTAGTTGGCCATTCAGAACTGTTTGCACTAGAATTTGTATACACAGCTGAATCAATCCACATTTTTATATGAATAAAAGAAAATGTTCTGATGAATAATTCTTAAACTTTGCAGCAGCCATAGCTCAATCAATGTAGTTTGGATACGTACCCCGGACTTCAAACTGGTAGTACTCCTTGGTTTTGAGCAGGGGGTGGGAGAAGCAGTACCAGGGAAGCTGCTTGCGCACCTGGGGCAGCAGATAGTGGGTGAGCAACCCCACTGTGCCCAACAGCGCGTACAGAATGTAACTCAGGAAAGGCTGAGGAGAAGGCATATTAATATTAGAACATTAAGGATATTATTACATACTTTATAGTTATGCTGTTTTAGGATCATTGTTGGGTCTGAATGCGACAATTTCATTTTCAATTCAACTTTGTATTTGGATGGTATTCTCTAAAACATGGCTAAAAAGGAAATGAGTCACTGATGTCAAATATTGTCTATCAAATATATTTGATAGAAGATAGGGTTTTACATTGTTTTAATAAGAATTTTGCTCTTATTTTTTAACACAGAAGCGCTGAGAAAACTGCTGGACCTTTCTTTCTTTAACTTGACCACAGGAGCACTATTGGTCTCATAAGTGAAGCTTTAGTGAAAAAGACTTGCTTAATATATACAAATCAAGGAAGAAATCCTTAGATTAGACTGAAGAAAACATCTCTTCTTTTAATTACAGATGCTGGTGCTCAGTGCTCAAAGTGCTGGTTAAAAAAGCAAACATTTTGGTCAGAAGACCTTCATCAGTGCTTCTGTTTTAATAATATTTACAAAAATAATCATTAACAATATATGTCCTGTATACGAAAATAAAGATCCTGTTTATTTAAGATATATTATCCTAAATAAACGAAAATGAAATCAACTTTGTTTTACCTGTAGTGCAATGAACACTGTACTGACATGGATGGCGAAGTACAGAACGGCAATGACCACACAGACAATCAGGTCAGACTGAAGACGCTCATTCTATAGGGATAAAAATAAACATCAGGGTTGTGATTGACAAAAGAAAAGCAGGTCAGGCCTAATTGCCCAATTGTCTAATTGTAAAAACATGCAAATGTTTTTAAAGAAACCCAGACATATTCAGAAAATACTGTATAATAATAGTATGTATAATAAACATATTGCATATATCATCAAACTTAGAGGGTAAAATTCAATTAGGTGAATCATGTGGTCTGGAAGGTAACTATGCAATAAAATAAATCTATTCACCCTAGTACAATAAATGTCCACCCAATAAAGTGGGTGAGTAAATGAACTGGACCCAAGCAATTCAGCTGGGACTTGTCATATTTAAATTGTCAAAGATTATAAATGTATAGCTACCCAAACATGGAGTCAATTCATTATGAAACAATGCTCAACTCACCACAGAGGCCCTCAGCTTCTCTGGCAGAGGGTCCTGGACCTCTGAGAGAGGGTCTTCTGGGTTCTTGTCTTTCAAGTTAGGCAAGATCTTGGACTGTATCAGTGAGCTACAAAGTGAGATAAATGACCATACTATATTATTAGTTCTTTTTTTCTCATTTTTTATCTGGGGGACTCAACACTGTGATATTGTAGGAATGTCTGACAGTTCAGGGTAAAACAATAAATTGCTTGCTTAAAATAGTTCCATCAAGTATAGAGAAATATATTCAGAAGTTCATTCATCTATTTACTTTACTGTGACTGACAGCTCAATGAACATTTAACAGTAAAATCCTTAGTAGAAAATGTAATGCCAATTTGATTCCATTGCTACGCTCTTCTGGGTTAAAATAACACTGTTATGTTACTGTGTTTAGTCCTGTGTAGACCTACATGAGTACGGAGGGGTCACTGCTCTGTCTACTCAGATGGTACGACACTGCCACCAGCAGACCACAGAACACAGAAAATAGCACAGGGATGTGATGGGGCTCCCATGTCTCCTGCAACACACAAACAGGAAAGTATCACACATTCAAACTATACAGTACTTTTATCGTTTTTTTTTGTTTTTGTTTTTTTTGTTTTTTAAACTAAATACCTTTGCTTTTATAATCTATCCAATTCAAATGAGATGAGAGGACCTTACTGGTGATCTGGGCCGGCATGTGATTTGACATTACTACTGAGCATTTTCAAAATTCACTTGATACAGTGTATAATGGCAGGATGATGTGAAAATCAACCAGCTGAGACTTGAAACTTGCTTGAAATAAGTAAGACAGGTTACATTACCATTGAGCTTAAGGGTGGATTGATTTGATAAAAGAAAGAAGAAAATCCATGACAAATTACTTTGGGCCTTCTCATATTATAATTAATTCAGAGGGATGATGAATCTGGTTTAAAATCTTAGATAAAAACAAGAGTGAACCTAATGAAACTGAGCAAAACTCATTGTTCACCAATGTCCACGTGAAGTCAAGTGCCTCCCAGCCTCATTGTGTGTTGCGATTTAATTCTGTGGTGGGGAGAAAAACAACCACAGGGTTTTGCTGTAACGTGACTGTAGCCCTCACCTTCAGGGCCCCATAGCACAGGCCGTACAACAGGGCTACGGTCACAGCACTGCGGATGACGCTGTATAGGGCCGAAAGAAGGCTGCTGGAAGCTGTGAAGGATAGAACACTATCACTGACACTTTAATTTACAGTGTAACAGAGCAGAGTAAATGGTGAAGTACAAAGAGAAGAAAGTAAAAGCAATTGGTAGATTGGCTATTTTCAGCAGATGTTTGCCCCAGAGTAGGAAAGCTACCATTCACATAGTTACGTAATCCAGCTAGTCAGCCTCTAACAGGGCAGTAATCTGATCACTTGCTAATTATTTTTTCCATCATGTCATGATGTGTTTTAAATGTATATACCCAATGGCCTCTCCTGTGTTTGTTTTAAGCACACTGTCTTGGACAAACCCCTGGCAAGCTTGAAGCAGTGAAACTTGGGGTCATGTATGATGATCCCACAGAGGGCAAACACAACACCCACTGAGATGTTGGCATTTAATGAGAGTCGCTCACCATTCCCACCAAACACATGGATGTCCAGCTGCTCAAAGAGGTACATGACGAATGTGTTGACCTGTGGGAGCAGTCCCACAAAGAACACAACTGGAAAGCACAGCGTGAAGACTGCAGGGAGAAAACAGCAGGGGGAAGCAGGTCACCTTACTGTTAACATTAATGATGCCTTCATGCACAATGACAGTTAGGGTCTACTAATACAATTCTCATAATTTGTATTACGCAGTGTTGGAAGCATAACCCCTGACCATAAGCTTTCAGTCGACAAGGAACTCAAATATTATGTAGTACCGTAATATAAAATTAAAAAAAAAAAACATACATACACTAAACATAAATTATTTTAATACCCTTCAGGCAGTTCATAGCTTGAGGGGTATGAATGTCCAGGATATTTCCTAAACATAAATTAATGGCCCACATTGTGACACACTGCTGCACAAAAACGGTTTAATATTAGCCCAGCCTTTGAGGGGGAACAAACCTTCAGCCACTACATATTTTTATAAAGTCCACAAAGCTTTCATCTCTATCTGGGACAGAGAGCCTTACCTATGACTAGGTCCCTGGCAGAAGAGAGTACAAAGGAGCTGGTGAGTGCTACCCCATACAGGGTGAAGCGAGCCGAGGAGGTCCTCTGACTGCCGTAGTGGAGGATCCAAATGAGGCCACAGCACAGGCAGAAGTAGACAGGCCGGCTGTATGCTATGATACGATTATGGCCCTGGAAGGAGCATTGGGGAGGTTAAAGAGGCAAGGATATCATGTTCTGTTGTATAGCTAAGCTGACCATATTCACATAGTGGCCATTTTTGCTTTCACTCACACAGGCAATTTGGGAAACCCGAGTCCAGACCCAAGTATGACATAACAGCAAAATATCCCCAGTTTTAACGTGGTTGATTAAACATAACCATGGCAGCATTGCAGAAACAAAGGGCACAGACTATGTGCATGATGCCCAAGTGATAGTCCATGGTCAATAAAAGGGCATAGATTGGATGGTCCAATGCTATCAAATCAATATGAAAGGTAGTGCAGGTAGTGTAGTTATTTTGATATAAAGCCTAAAGGAAATGCTGTGTTGTAGAATGAAATAAAATGTCCATTTATCATGCAGAATGACTGTCTGAATCCCGTACAAAGATGTATCTGCATCACACCAGTGGACAGGAATAGTACCACATAAGGTTAGTTGAGGTAGTGAAAATGTGTGCTTACACTACTCAGCTTTTCGCCTGAGGCTGCACTGCTACAGTGCATTCACCCGAGGGAGCACTGACAGTTTACGCACCAACACTCACATTATTTGTGTCATGTTTTCCCCCAAAGTGTCAAAGATATTACAAAAAGGGAGAGAAAAGCACTTTGATGTGAGGCAGGGCGAGGTGAAGAGAGAGAACGACAGACAGAGAGACAGACAGACAGACCAAGAAAGAGCTCATGGATTTTGCTAGAGAAATACGTAGTATGGGTGATGGAGACAGGGAGGACGAGAGAGACAGAGACAGCAGAGAGAGGAGATAGTCAGCACTGTGGTCTAAACTATGGTCAGTTATTTAAAGCATGTGCCTACAGCAGAGCAGAGTCTGCATTAAAGGGATAGTTCACCCCCAAAAATACTTTTATTCTACTTCTCTCACCCCAGGGAAACTTCAATTCATGGACATTTATTTGTTTTTTGTCGCATTACTATCCTAAGCCAATAATTTGATGGCTAGCAGTGGTTTACTATGTTTCGATAGAAGTCATTTTGCGGGTGAGCGGTCCCTTTTAAAAGAAACACAGTTTTAGGACAAGCTGGAAGAGGAGGAGGAGACGAGACGAGATGAGAGAGAGCATGGCTGCACTGACACAAGGGAAAGGGAAAGATTCCAAGGACAAAAACAACACCGTAAACAGGAACAGGTGGAGGTGCACAAAACTAAACATACAGTGCATGACAGATGAAAAGTAAGCAGTCTTTCCTGGGTCAAAGAAGTATGTTGTTGATCTAAAAACCTATTTTTACTCGTGCAGTCACTGAACCTTCTCTTAAGAAGTCAATTGATTGTCTAAAACACTGATTTAAAATGAAGACAGTGTATTAAACCCTTAGGGTACACACATGACAGCAACAACAACCCTATAAGTCATAGAGATTGCAAGATGGAGGGCTTTTACAAATGGTACTCACATGCCGAGGGGATGAGGAGTCTGGTTGAACACTCTGAAATATAAGGTGCAATTTAATTAACACACATTCCCCAGCACTTCAAAACAAATTCCACAGTTACAGATACATTTATAGTGACCAGGGGCCTATTTCACGAAAGGTAGATTAGGGAAAAAGCCAGGATTTAACTGGTATCCCGGTTCATTATATCCTGGATTAGCGTTCATTCGGTTTCATGAAAACTGGTTAATCTTGCCAGATTAACTTGACCAGTTAACCTGGATATGTTGAGGCTTGATTTGGTTTCATGAAAGCAATGCCACATTAGTTCCCATGGAAACTAATGCTATGGACCTAGCCTGCTCCGGACCAGGCTAACAGTCAGGTTTAACCTAATCCTGATGTCTTTACTGGGCATTAGACAGTCAATCTGATTACAAACCAATGAGTTTTAACACTTCTTCAATTATTATGGGTTTATGTTGCCTTATTTATCAGCCTGCAGTCATATTGCAGATCAATAAATAACACCATATTGGTCATTAAAAAAAAACATAAGTCCCATATTTCAGTATATACAGTATGGCACAGTGCGATATGGCACAGTACAGTATGATGCAGTACAATACAGTGAAGTACAGTGTGGTACAGTACAGTACAGTACAGTACAGTACAGTACGATACAGTACAGAACCACCTTGTGCTTTCCTGTACTGCATCATACAGTACTATACCACAATGCTCTGTACTGTACTCTATGCACTGTACTGTATCATACTGTATTGCACCACAATGCACTGTATTGTATTCTATGCTCTGTACTGTATCATACAGTACTGTACATACTGTACTGTACTCACTGTACTTTGAGTACAATACTGTGTCATACAATACTACATATAGTACTGTGTCATAAAGTTCATAAAGTTACTGGTATAAATAATTGCATTGAAAATAAATAAAAATGATTACTTTTAAGGATTCCATTTAAAAATATGAGGATTTTTATTCAGGATTTCAATTCAAATATAGCAAAAATAGACACTCTACAAGCTCTATTTTTGGCAATGGCAGTAGTAATATGCATTGTGGCCCCTCTTGAGTGAGTGTGGAAATACATGTATCTATTATGGCATCAGTATTTGTCTTAGAAGATTAAGTCATTGTATCAATGTAGCAGTAAGCTGTGGGATAGATGGAAGTTCTTCTACTAAGTAAGATATACAGAAGGAGGCGGCAATGCAACTATTAAGGATGGCAGCTTCCATAATACCCCACAAAGAAGAAGGATCAGTGATTCTGCCTTCTACCAAAGGGGTCTAGAAAGAAAAAGCCAAGCTGTTTTTTTAGCCAGGCTTGACTATCCTGGCTTGCTAAATCCTCCCATTTTAAGCCTTGCTTGGCTTTAGTGGAACAGAATAAACCAGGCTCTACAGACCAGGCTTTAATAAGCCTGGTTTTGGCTTAAATCCCCGATTTGCTAATCCACCTTTCGTGAAATACCCCCCAGAATACTATGCAGTAGTCAATGTTTACTTTTAAACCAAAGCCATTGCCTTTAGGCTTTATGATGTCAACTACACCCCAAAAACCTGAACTTCAGTGGATTTTCTGTGGTTTGGAGTTTTCTGTGGGATTTGGAAGGCTTTTGAGCTGCAATGAAAAACAGCCAAAACAGTGGAAACAGCGACATCTGCTGGCACACCCCACTGACGTAACCTTTCAACAGGAAAATCAGAGAACTTGTTTGAACCAGAACACCCCAGAGCAATCTACAGAAAATGGAAAATTGTGGTTTTATGGGTATAGTTGAGCTCATAAAAACTGAAACAAATATAAAAGAAATAATAATAATAACGTCACAATACCTTTAAAGGGGAATTTCATATTAGACATTTGTTTTACAAAATGATGTTGATAATATTTATATATTGACAAAAAATACAAATTAACAGTGATCAGCTGTGTATATATACAGTACATACTGTATATAGGATAAAGGTCTTTACAGGGTCCCGTGTCCAAAAATCCCCGAGTGGACCAAGACCCCACGGGCTCAGGGGCATATCCGCCTCGGAACTCAGACCTGTCAATCAGACCTGTCAAACCAGAGTGTATCCGAGAAGATCCATTCTACTGTGTGTTGTACTGTCTGTTTTTGTTTGTTTGTTTGTTTTTTGAATCACCACGTTTAATTCTAGGCTAGTTTATATCACGGACCCTGAAAACAGTACTGTTGACCTAAATAAGGTGAAAGCTCAAACCAAATTAGTAAGGTTAAAGCAACCATGACTGTCTTGTGTGTAAAACGTAATCCCCCCCCCACACACACATGTAGAACAATATTCCATCCAGCCAAGTCGTGCATCTGTTAAAACTCTGTTGATTGTGTGTAAAAAACAAATAGTTTGTTTCATTCATTTCAAACCACGCTGATGATCACCTTGGCTTGAACCTCCCTCCTCCAGCCTGCAGAGAACTTGTCAGTCTGTCTGTTTCATATTCGGTACTCAACTTTCATTTAAATGATCTTTAAATTATTGTTTCAATTTAGCCAATTCTATAGCTTTTTGCAGCATTATTTTGGAATAATATCTTCAATCCTGACAGCATTACTAGGCTCACGAGAAATATGCGAGTGCGAAAAAGACAGAGTCATCAGGGCATACACTTTACAAATCCAACAAGCATGTGCTGCAGTGCTAACCAAGTTGTACTCACCTTAAGCAGGGAGTATTGGCAACTTGCAATGACGAGACAGAACTGAAAGACCCAGATATCGGTGAAGAATCCGTGGACCAGCAGCACAGAGCCCAGGAATGAAACTAGGATAGCCAGCAACACTGCTAGCACGTTCTCTAGGACCTCACGGTTTCTGAAGCACAGAGGGTGTAAACAGATACAGGAGACATTAATTGCTACAACAATCTCGTTATATCCAGTCTATCTTCCTAATTGTCTACTAAAACCCACTGTAAATGATGAATCTCAATGCACAACAGTTGCAACAAAATGGGTGATAACGGACAGCATCCAGTCTCACCTGTCAAACAGTGCCAGCAAGGTGAGCCGGTCAAAGTGCAGGCCCACCCACAGGTAAGGCATCAGCCACAAGCGGTAGTACTGCCTGGCTTTACCAGCAGCAGCAGCAGCAGCAGGGTCCTCTGGACCCATCGGGGCATCCTGGAGCTCAGGGCTCAGGTCCCCATCCTGCTGCTCCAGCAGCTCTGGGTCCATGGTTAGCAGCCGGTTCAGACGGATCTGTGGGAGGGACAGCTGACCCGGGGTCAGAACTAGACCTCAGGTAATGATGAAGCATGAAGATGTGGTGGGGACTTTTGGGGGACCATGTGCAGCCAAAAGATGTGTTCACATAAGATCTGATACCACTTTTTAGTAAGCGATTCATTTCAATAGTCATTGTAAAGATGTGATATATACCGTAGAAATATTGCACTTCTTCACTTGACGTGACATGAATTGTGCATGTTGAAAAATGTCCAGTGATTTGAGCAGAAGCGAACAGTGTAACATTCCATGTACAACGTAGAACCCATTTGGAAAAGCAGTTTGTTGTTACATTACATGATACAAATCTTGTGAATTGACAGGTGAGAATACTGTCAGTCTCTGGTAAGCACACTGTTTTAGCATACCTTGACAAACACACGGGTGAAAGACACACCAATGTTCTTCTACTCAGATGAATAGCTACAAGACTTCTGCCATGTAAGCAAGTATTCAAATATTGTATACAGCGTCCTGACTGGCCACCCCAAGTTTTTCACACACTGAGTTAAAGTGAACTCACCAGGTCATGAGGGTAGAAGCGAACTGAGGTAGAACTGGAGAGATGGGAGTCTGTGTCCCTGTATAAAAATGCCAAGGGTCACAATTTGTGAAAAAAGACATTCTGCAATCAATTTTCCTTCCAAATAGCATGTATCGAATACTATTGCCTGGCAGTAGAATTAAACTATTGAACTAAGCTATTGGACTTTGTTGCATTTCTTCTCTTTGAGATTTTGTGTATTTTAAATATTCTATATTATTGAAAAAGTACAACTTTTAGTTATTCCATGGTCTTTCCATTTTTATTATACTTTTGGTTGCTGCCCACGTTTACAATGTGTGTTCTCCAGTGAATACACTATATGCACAGTACATGTTTGTGCCATGTATACTAGAGGTTCTGGTGGTTACACGGACCTACAGTACGAACTGTCTGGTTTGTGGCACTCACATCAATGCCACATCACATTGAGTTTCATATGGTACTCCATATTTGGGCATAGCAGCATTTGATTTGACCATAAGCATACAGTATAAGGACTATATGGTTATGGCCAAATCAATAATTGACATGAGTGGGTGACCAACTGGTCCTTCCAATAACCTAATATAAAAAGACATACAGTCAGTCCCATATATGGATGGAGGTCTCAAACAGTGACTTCCATTTATGGTGTTTGGGTTGATATTCGTGGCCAGATATGGCGCTGACTGGACAGTAGCTAGGTGGGCCGTTAGATGCTAGTGTTGTTAAATCACGTCTGGAGCTTGCATGGTTTTATTCTTACCATATGTTATTGGAGGCTCGTCTTGTTGCAGGTTCAAAATTGACCAGAGACATGTCACAACCTCCTGCCTCATATAAGGAGGGAGTGAGCTTCCCTGAAAATGCACACAATGCAAGACAATATGTCAGAGGGGAAAACTCAAACATGAACAAGGCTCATATGCATTCCTGCTTACACCATCTGTTGGCTTAACTTTGATCAAGACAATAATTGGTGACTATGTTTCACCCCCTGTCTGTCCGTCCACACGTCTGTCCGTCCGCACGTCTGTCCATTCACCTGTGACGTCACCCGCAGGGTGATGTAACAGTTGCCTGCAGGGGTGAAACATAGTCACCACCTTTCGGTGGTGACTCACCATACACAGGGTAACAGGCACCCTATGGGGGCGACTGTTGCCCTCACAGAGTGACGTGACCTGAGCTGGTGGAGACCTGTGATCTAGTTTGCTAAACTGTGCACATCCATGGCCCATTATATAGGGCAGAATACTAATGCTCAGCAGCGGTTCTCAATGTGGGGTCAGGGACAACCAAGGGGTCATTGAGGGGGTCCCCAGATACATGTAAGGCTTTGTAACTCTTTTATAATTGCAGTATTCTCACAATCATAAAATGTTTCAGTCTCCCCAAGTGTCAAGCAAATTAGTACACAGAGCACAAGCACGCACGCGCACGCACACACACACGCACACACACACACACACACACACTAACCAAGTGACCACAGATGATTACACACTGCTGCAGACACTTCTGACAGTCCTAGCTTTTAAGAAAGAATAGTACAGCATCACCACAACAACAATCTCAGACCTTACAAAAGAGCAAAACAAAGCTAAAAATAAGTCATTTTTATAAAAGGTTACTGATGTTTGTCACATGTACAACTTCCCTAAGGGCACCACAGACACCAGAAAGCTCTTCCCATTCCTGATCCTCCCCAAGCCCATTAGTACTTTTCCATTCCTTCAGCCAAACACTTGTCATCTTCCGTGATCGACATTGTGGTATGCCAAAGCATTAGTTTGTGACTGTCTACTGTAGTTAAGACATATTATACACCCCTGAACAAACACAGACAATTTGCTGTCCTCGGATTCATCCCGTCAGTGTATACTCCATCATAACATTCAACTGCCAGATCCTATCCTATCCAAACTGAAACACACTAAAACTGCCATTAAAAGGGGGCAAAATCACAACATCTTCCTTTCAGCGTAGCTCCCCTACCAAAGTCATCCTGTAGACTGGTGGCGCCAACGGTGGAGGCCTTGTCCTGAGAGCCCTCCAGGTGCGCACTTCCATTCCTGGCCAGCAGGGAAGTGCTCGCGCTCAGCACGGTCACCTGGGACGGGGTCCTGGAGGGCTGACTTTTCCCCTGGGATGTAGAAGGCTGGGAGGCCTGGCTGAGTGCCTCCTGGAGGCTGTCGGAGGGAAGGGAGGGACGAGGGGACAGGGTAGAAGGAAAGGAAACGAGAAGGAAGCATAGGGGAGATTGGTACATAGGAAGAGGAGCAGGACATGATGGGTTGGGGTATTGTGACTATGCAAAAATGGAGTATGTGGTGATTTAAATCATCAGTCATTTGGAAAACAAGAAAGAAAGGTCTTTGTTTGTTGTACTGTATACAGTAAATTTGTAAATTTGGAGTATATTCATTTCAATTCAGATAAAATTTCCCAAGGGTACCACAAGCTGGGAGTACAGCTGTTGCCTGATCTGACATCAGGCCCTTGTTATCCTTATGGAAAGCGGCTAACGGGATAAGAGACTATACAAACAATGAAAAGGGTGAGAAACACTAGAAGAAGAACACCTAAGGCTGAGCTAAAGATAGGACAGAATATCATGGGGCAATGCGGACAGGGCAACCTGATCTGAAGAGTGACAAGTCAGGGGTCTTTACACCCAGGGGAAAAACAAAGGGAAGTGGGCTCAAGTTTCAGAGGGAGATAATGCTACATGAGGGAGATAAGCTGCAGCACTCGTGGAACGAAAACGAACCATAGGAAGGACTTGTGACAGACATAAGCCTGTTGCTGTCAAAAGGGCTGGAGAGAAGCAGGGATGCGATTTTTTTTGTAAATATAAATATTACCGGTAACATATTCAGAATAGAAAAAAATCCTTTTTGTTTATATCGTTTGTTTTGTTTCTGGGCTAAATTTGATTTGATTTATTTGTATTCATTTCTTGACATGACTATTTGTACATAATAAAATGGTGAAAATAGCCTGTTGTACAAGCTCACAGAGTCACATCACGATGCACTGTGAGCCTGTATATCGGCTATGTTCACTTAAATAGTGTAATACCAAAGCCCAAAGTGGGTCTTGAGGTAAAAAGTTGTTTGTGTAGCTCAGTGTACTGTAGTACAACACTAACACTGCAGAGTGGCGAATGCAATTAACTATGCAGCTCATCGGGGGAAGCTTTAGCAGGGCAAAATCAGGACAAAATCCTCAATGCTAAGTGTAAAAATTGACCCATAATGATCAGTTTTCACACATTCTAAGAGACTAATAAAAGCTAAGGAGACCTGAGAAGAAGGCCACAAAAATATATGGGATGGGATGGGATGGGAGAGGACTCAGAGGAGACAGCGCAGTATTAGTTGAAGAGCGGGCAGTTTTGCATTCTGCGAGTTTATTGACCCCTGGCAGGCTGCACACTTGTTTTCTTGCTCAACATTTTCCAAGGCTCAGCATTCGGAGATGTGACCTTGCAGCAACGGGGCAGATGCAGGGAAAAGCAGAGCCTTGGCTAGGGATGAATAACTGTTTGGGAAATGATAACCATAGAAGGAGGGAGGCACTCAGTCCTTCTGTTCACTCAGTCTTGTGTGAACACCCCAGACAGTTTTGATTCAGTAATTAGATATGTGGTTTATTTTAGCTGCCCTGCCTGCTTCCTATACAAATCCTACCGGATATACTCCAACTTAAAGCGCAAATAACATGGATCCTAAAATTGTTTCATATTGTATACATGCCTTCGGCTTATTTCTAATGGTTTGAGCCTCAATCACCACCTACAGTATATAGCAAGTCCTTGTCATCTCTTTCTGGGCAGTTTAGCTGCAGTACCACAATGTCCTGAGTTGGTGGGGGCACTGATATGCAGGATATATATATTTTTTATAGTAGAATCATTATAATGCTGATGATGATAGAGATAAAACCAGGCTTGTTTAAATTCCAACTTCGAAATCAACAATGGTGGACATTATAAACAAAGTGGAAATAAAAATGTGGAACTGAAGACTCAAGGAGAGGAGGAATTACACCACTTAGGGTGCATTGATGACATCATTATGAGGCCAAAATCAAACAAGCTGTTCCTGAGAGCAATTTACATGAAAGATCCTATATGATATGAAAGACTGATTGTTCTAACTAAATTTGTGGGGATAAGAAAACAGACATGGGAGCACCAAAAATAAAAAGGTCAATTTCATGTCATTTCCCCTTTATTACTCAATTTTAACCATAATACATTAATCGAAAACACTCAATCTTTTTTCTGGTGTATGATATTGCCCTCCTAATACGTGAGGGGCTGTGGAATTTCATTTACCGTTTTCATTTATTTTTAAATTCTTGTTTTGGAAAATGTAGCAGTGCTGCATGAGCTACAGTAGACTATATAATGAAAAGTTTTTTTTAAAGTCAAATATCTCTTTAAGGGCTGCCGTGTGAATATGGTCAAGAGGACTTCAGACCAGCCACTAATCCCACAAAGGGAACATCACTTTGATATTGAGTGGTTCTAGCCCCTCATGTGTCCAGCTTTTAGGGTCTGTGTGAACACAAACGAAAGACAAAGGTGTGAAAACACAAACTTTCAAAACTAAAGAATGCAAACACAAACAAAGGTAAAGATGCAAAGAGCGTCCTCACTTCACATGGGCGTGATTTTTTTAATGTAGCTTGTGGCAGCTTTGTTTTAATTGCGTGTACATTTGCATGAGTAAATATGTTTTTGCAAGTGTACCTTTCTCAAGGACACAAAGGCTGTTGCAGGGATCAAGCTCCAACAGCCACTTGTGGCCTGCCCAGATTGAATGTTTTCAAGTCTAAACAGCAAAACATGGAAATGATTTTTGCAAACCAGATTAAATCAATCACACATCTACAGAAGGTAGTTTGAAATGTGAATTAAATTTGATTTCTGTCTCAGTCTGGATAGGCACTGAAGCATCAATTATAAACAGTAGGTCTGCTATTGTTGGGAAGGGACACCATCGCACAGAGTACACAGTAAGTTAAACATTTCTCATGTCTATGTTATTGCCACAGCAACCAATGCAGGTAGGTCAACAATGTCTTTATATACATAGCAGAAATATCGTCACTCTGACAACATTCAAACCAAAGTTAGGTCTCCAAGATCAGCTGTCCACAAAAAAAGGATAGTAGATGGATTGATGAGGCTCCCGTAAGTGGATTGAGGCTGCCTGCCATAGAGTTTCCATCAGAAAGATGCAAGATGCCCGAGTAAAGATGGTAGAGGAAATGTTGCTCCAATAAAGGGTATGACATGAAGTGCACACAAGCCGCATGGAAAAATGTAGAGACAATGAACTCCAAATGAATGAGGATGAAAACATTGGAAAAATATACAGTGGGGAAAATAATTATTTGATCCCTTGATGATTTTGTTTTCAGGATTAGAAAGAAATGAGCACTCTGTCATTTTTATGGTACTTTTATTTAAACAAATCGAGACAGAATATGAACAAAAATGTCCAGAAGAAAATAATATTTAAAGGTTATAAATTAATTTGCGTTAGAGCTCGTGAAAGTATTTGATCCCTAAGCACAACCTGACTTAGTACTTGGTGGAGCAACCCTTGTTGGCAAGCACGGAAGTCAGACGTTTTTTGTAGTTGGTCACCAAGTTTGCGTACATCTCAGGAGGGATTTTGGCCCACTCCTGGTTAGATCTTCTCTCCAAATCCTGAAGGTTTCGAGGCTGTTGCTTGCCAACTCGAAGCTCAAGCTCCCTCCATAGATTTTCTATAGGATTAAGGTCTGGACTGGAGACTGGCTAGGCCACTCCATGAGCTTAATGTGCTTCTTTGTGAGCCACTCCTTTGTTGCCTGGCTGTATGTTTTGGGTCGTTGTCATGCTGGAAGACCCAGCCACGACCCATCTTCAGTGCTCTGGCTGAGGGAAGGAGGTTCTTGTCCAAGATCCTGCGGTACATGGCCACATCCATCGGCCACACAATGCGGTGAAGTTGCCCTGTACCCTTAGCAGAGAAACAGCCCCAAAGCATAATGTCTCCACCTCCATGCTTGACGGTGGGGATGGTGTTGTTGGGTTTGTATTCAGCATTTCTCTCCCTCCAAACACGACAAGTCAAATGGATGCCAAAGAGTTGAATTTTGGTCTCTTCTGACCACATTGACATTGACCACATTGAGCAGAGGGACATGGCTGGGCACTGCAGGATTTCAATCCATTATGGTTTACTGTGTTACCAATGGTTTTTTTGGTGACTGTGGTCCCAGCTGCCTTCAAATCATTAACAACACCATCCCCATCGTCAGGCATGAAGGTGGAAACATTATGCTTTGGGGCCGTTTCTCTGCTAAGGGTACAGGGCAACTTCACCGCATTGTGTGGCCGATGGATGGAGACATGCACTGCAACATCTTGGACAAGAACCTCCTTCCCTCAGTCAGAGCACTAAAGATGGGTCTTGAAGAAGCACATTAAGCTCATGGAGTGGCCTAGCCAGTCTCCAGACCTTAATCCTATAGAAAGTCTATGGAGGGAGATTGAGCTTTGAGTTGGCAAGCAACAGCCTCGAAACCTTGAGGATTTGGGGAGGATATCTAAACAGGAGTGGGCTAAAAACCCTACTGAGATGTGCACAAACTTGGTGACCAACTACAAGAAACGTCTGACTTCTGTGCTTGCCAATAAGGGTTTCTCCACCAGCACTAAGTCAGATTGTGCATAGGGATCAAATACTTATTTCACAAGCTCTAATGCAAATTAATTTATAACCTTTAAATATTATTTTCTTATGGATATTTTTGTTCATATTTTCTCTTTGTTTAAATAAAAGTACCATAAAAATGACAGAGTGCTCATTTATTCTTTCTAATCCTGAAAACTTACAAAATCATCAAGGGATCAAATAATTATTTTCCCCACTGTATAGGGTTGTTGTAAAATGATAGCTGGAAAAGACCATTTAAGGATAATTAGAGACTAAAGGAAATATGACGATATTGTCAATGAATTTATGATGATAGGAGCTGCGGCCGGCCTTAACGACACCTTCACTTCACACGGGTGTGATTTTTTTTATTTAATTTGAATTGCACACTGATCAATATCATTGACCTCCCCTATCTTTCTATGAGAGCATCCAGAGAAGGACAAAGTAACATGATACAAGAGGATGCTTTGTGTTACCATGCACTTTTATGAGAGGCAATGGTTGCGTGAGACAGATCAAAGCTGGCAATGCCCTTGGGTCTCTCTGTCAGGGTTTTGTGAGGACTCCATTCTCTGATCCGTGCTCAACAAAAACGGGGGGATTTAAGAGGCTAGATCTGATGAGATAAAGGGGTGGATATATTATAGAGCGACAACAAGCCTTCAAAAACACTGGAATATTGGGACAAAAGGCGCCACATGCATGAGAGACAGGCATGGCAGAGTCAACGGGAGAGAGGCGTCATGCAGAGCTTTCCCAGCATGCAAAGCAGATAACATACATCATGGGAGTGTCAGAGGAAAAGAGTGAATGTTGATGTGGGAAAGAAAATGAAAATACAGAGGGGGCCGAGTGGTGCCCCGTAGCATGCTAAGACCAGAGCACACAGTACAATCCTCAGGTTCATTTATCTATTTGTAACTCTGAGTGCACAAGTGTAATTTGGTTACATTTGTACCTGCAGAGAGCATCCATTCTAGATCTGTAAATAGACACTGAGGATTCTACTGTGTGTACCAGTGCTACAATCCCCTCATCCCCCATCGTCAGCATGCACGGCGTACCTGAGAGGAGATCCGATGAGAGAGGTGGGTGGCGTGGGGTTACTCCCCGCATTGTGCCGCCTCCGCACCGCCTGCCGACGGAACGTACTACGTTCTCGTCGGAACGTGACAGTCTCCTCGCTCCCTGGGGCTGTCATGGCGAGAGGAAATTGATTGGAGCGGTCGTCAGGATGGATGTAACCCCTTGTGATTGTTTCTTTGAGGGGTTCTTGTTTTATGTTTTAATTCATTTCTCATGATGAGTGTAATGAGTCGTCTTATATTTGAGAACTATATCATTTGACATGCAATTTTCTTTTTACACAAATGAGTCTTGAAAAATGGGGGTCATCTTATATTTGGGACAATACGGTATAACATCAAATGCAACCAGTGACTAGTAAGAGTCCATTTGCTTCCATTTTGTACAATCTCTGCATTAAACAAGGATAGGATAGTGGATAAGACAGTTTATGCCCTATACGGTTATTAACAGTTATATTAGGTCAGATGATAATGGCTGTTTGGCTGCATCTCTCCTGCAACCAGCCCATAGTTAAATCACTCAATGATATTTTTGCTGCCAGCACAGGGAGGCAAGTCTGGGCACACCACTGCTGCTGATATCCCATAAGGAGCAAACCCAAGAGGAGAGACAGCCAGATCATTTTGCGACCTCAACCTACAAGGTCGTGCAACATTGCAACAACAATCTTGCGTCCTCTCCCAACATTTTTCTTGATGGGTTGTGACCGTTTTAAAAACGTTGGGGCAGGTGGAAAAAAGTTCAGACGGCTAGAAAAAGGTAGGCAACGGCTGTGACGTTTTTTTTAAAAAACTGTCGCCACCTTGTGGTGGTCGAGTTCGCAAAATGATTTCGCCACTCATAGGCCAAGAAATAATCAACACTTTCAGCCCGACAGTTTGCACACTGTACCTAGGAGCCAAAGACCACATCCAGGACTTTAGCAAGCAATGTACTAACGGCTAGCCTAACAGCGTGAAGGATCCATTTGTGTACACATCCATGGACACATGCAGTGATTAAGACTCTTGATCCACATGATTCACACATTTATGTTTGTTTGTTTTTCTAAACCACCCAAGCCCCATTTTGATCTGCAAGCTCACAATATGTTGAATTATAAATATAAATAAATAAAATAAATTCACCTATAATGACAAGTCGAAAATAGTAATGCCACTCCTAAAATAGTTCAATCATATCGTCGATTAGCATAATCCTGGTGCGACTCCCTGGGCTAGGACCTGATCCTCTCAGAATCTTCTTTTTTATTTCAATGTCTGTCTCTCAGCTCACAACCTGCTTCCATGGGAAAAAAACATATAGCCCACTCTCCTTACAAAAAGTGTTTTAAGAAAGAAAAGAAACAAAGAAATGTGGGGGAAATAAACGTGTAATAGACACACAGGCGGAGTCCCCTTATGAGTGGATCTACTGTTTGTCTAACCTCAACACAAAGCGCACACTGTCCCATCATGCTACGTTAACGGTGAAAACGCACTGGGAATGCTCTGCCTCGGTCAGGCCCGTCACTGCATGGAAACTGACCATGGTCACGCCAAAGGAGCAAGGCAGACAATGTCTTATTCAGGATCTCAAGCACACAGTGTCAACAATGGGACAAAACCTGGAGTCTGGACTACACCCAAATCAGTTGGGAAACGTGTGCAATTACATTCATTCAATTGTGACGGAAAGCGTGCACCCATCCGCCTGGGGGACAACAGACGCTGGTGCTTTGGCATGGAGTCAGATCAAATGAATTCTGTGCTGGCCATATATGGAGCGTGTATAGAGTGTACAGGTCCTGATGAGGTCTGAAACTTTGGGGCGGGCCGTCGAGAATTTAAAATTAATTTAAATGGACAGTCAAAGGGAGACATTGACATTGAAGAGAGCGGACAGGTGTGGAGGGATCAATTCAACATATGGCATGTCATAACAGGTCAGCTCCATATATGGAGAGGGAGGTGTGATGTCACAAAGCACCATGGTGTGCCTTGAGAATAGCCAGAAATACAGGATTCCTAGGTAAATGTGACCAAGAAATGATAACCACCCTAAGCCAATAATTTCAGTCAGACTGTATTAAAAATAAACCTTACTTACTGTAAACACTTAAGCAGTTTCCCCAGAGGTTCTACTTGGCCCTCTATTTTTCCATCAATCTCTATACAGGAAATAGCCACTCTGCAAGCTTGGCTTCGTTATGCAAAACACTATGAGCTTGTAGAGCAGTTATTTTGCTGAATTGGGGGGGATATGTGGTTAACCACTTAAAGCCTAAATATTTAATAGACTGATGTACCCCATGGTCCTATACTGCTGTATCTCTTTTTTGCCCCTACTCCATTCTTTTGTCAAGAATAGCCAATCGACAAACTCACCACTTTAGCTCACCACCTAAAGCCAGCTCTATATACACATGCATACATTTACCCGACATACAGGTAATGTATACATTCTACTGAGAAGTAATAAGAAATGCTGAAGCCAACAATCAACCACATCAACTACATGAGAAGCACCCAACATCCTGCAATTTGTTTCCATTATGAATTTTATAAATAATCATTGACTAAGAACATTTTCAATCCATCCGTTTTAAACATGCTACTGTTTACAATATGTAAATGAGGCGTTCCATTGTCCATGAACAATAACAATAGCAGGAATGATGTGAATCCAGAGAGGGCAGTGTGCATACCACAAGACCGAATCAACGGAGACTAAGTATGTAGTGACAAGAATAGGGATGTAACAATATTGCTGTTATTGCAATAATAACAAAATATTTCAATATTACCGCGGGCCTGCAAAAACAGCAGGGGCAGATCAGATTTTTTTTCATGGGCCTAGTGGTCCAGGCACCCTGCCTTCTAATCCAGCCACAGTGTGTCTGTCACAGATTCGACTCCTGGTCCGACGACTATTTCTGCGTCACTCCACAATCTCTCTCCCCACATTTCCAGTCAGTCTTTTCATTCATGCAGGTTGATGTCACGCACCAACAGAAGTACTGTAGCTCTAGTCTACACCCTCATGCAACCAGCTTTGTATGGTAAAACTGCATTTAGAGATTGCCCTTCTAGTCTTTCTGACCCTTCAAAAACACTTTACAGGAAACCACACAAGTTATCAACATGCTCATCGGGAGCATTTAGGCCAGCGTCTTGCTCGAGGACACATTGACACCTAGCTTGGAAACATGGAACCTTCTGATTCCAACTAAAGACAGCTGCTCTATCTACTGAACTGTCACCATCAGGATTCCCTGGCGAGATCTGTACAAGCGCAAACACTTGGGCATCTTGGGCAGCAATGCATCGCTGAGTAAGTGCATAATGATGCATTCTCCTTCCTTCCTTCCATCCCACAATGGTATATTCACTCCCTATGTTCACATTCACGCAGTGATCCACACTCTGCTGAGCTTTGAAGCGAAGTGAAACTTCCATTTTTGGGAGGAGTAAAATATGGTTCTTTGATACGATTCTTTCATTAGGATTCCAATGAGACTTCACAGCTGCCAAATGAAGCCCACTTTCTGACAAGGATTCGTATTAAACACAGTAAATCTTTTTGGTGTGAATGCGACCTAAGGCTCAGTGTCAAATAAGCAATGCATCTCATTCACCAATCCACAGATACTTGGAATTCAATGCATGTACTTGCATGTTTTTTGTCTTGTTACTCTGGACTGAAAGCAGGTTTTTACTTAACTTTACAAAACACAAAACAAATGACTTGTGTAATATCTGCAACCCACAAGAATAGTTTTATCCATTTTCATCAAATCTTATGTATGCAGCAAAGCGGTTTGCATTTTTGAAGTGTTTTGGAAGGACGGCCCCATATGTTACCCTGATGCATTTTTGCGTTCACAAATGCGTTTCAAATGTAACCATTTTATCCAACAATAAGCATACACACAGGAATGAGTGTATTTGTTAGTGGCTATATTACAGCCAGGCCTCCCTGTATATTTGAGCCAGGGCTCCCCCTAAACATTTTAACATACTTTGCTGGGGACTCCCAGAACCCCTCTTAGAGAAACACTGTGCTAGTGGTACCTACCCCGCAGGGAGCTGGCGGTGACATCCTGAGGCTCAGTGAAGGCTGCCTGGCTGGGCAGGCTATTCCTGGAGCGAGTGACCGACTCTAGCTGGGAGGCCCGACCCAGCAGGGATGCCGGGTCAAGAACCTCGCCTTCTTTGGCTTCCAGGTCCGACTTGGAGGTGGTGAGGGGCCGGGCTGCAGCGGGGGCACCCAGGCGGTTGGGGTCGTTAAGGCAGGCTGCAGTGCCACTGTCCAAACTCAGCACTCTGGCGTGCGTTTTGGCGCTGCCTGTGCTCGGGGTCCGTCGAGAGGCACGGCGCTTTGCCCCCGCACGGCCTCCCCCTCCTCCTCCTCCCTCGCATCCCATCACGACTTTAGAGGAAGAGGAGCAGGCCGCTGCCTGGCCTACAGTGTGCTTGGCTTTGAGGGCTCGGTAACGGCCCTCAGGGGAGTGGCAGGAGTGGGAGGTGGTGCTGGATGAGCTGTCCGTGCTGAGGTGGTGGGCCGAATGGAGACTGGAGGCACAGCTGAGCTCGCTCTGGTCACTCGAGTCCTCCTCGCCACCTGCACCCCCAGCAAACACAGCGCTATGGGGCTTGGCCGCGCCCCGGAGGGACATGTAGTCCCTGTGGCGGCTGGCATCAAAGCTGCTTGCCCGCTTTTTGCCTGCCCGCCGGCGGCTGCTCCTGCCCGCCTCCCCGCGGGACGAGGAGGACCGCTGTGCAAGACAGGCTGACTTTGGCCGCACATCGTCTCTGTCCCGTTCTCGGACGGACGTCATCACTGCAGCCGAACCATCCGCACTCGTCCTCTTCCCAGGATCGTCCTGGCATCCGCAGGGCTCAGTCGGCTCCTGGGCAGGGGTAGATGTTGGCACTTTGTCAGCAGGCTGTTTGGCCATCAGCTCGTTGGCGTGAGGGTTTTTGTTGGCTTCCCTTGAGGGCAGCCCCCCAGCGAGCCCTCGGGAGCTGATGCTGCCGAGGCTAGAAGTCCTGCCGCCATCTGGAATGGCAGACGAGGCCTCCCCTCTGTCCCGAGTCCCCCGCTCATCCCCTGAGAGTGACAGGAGACTTTCCACGTGAGTGGAGCTTGTCTGCTCGCTGTGGAAGCTGCTGACGGTACTGTTGGTGTCTCGATCCGTACCACTGCAGTAGCTCTCCGTGGAGCCACTACTACGAGTGCTTAGGCTCCGAAGACTGTCTGCGCTGCGCTCTCCTCCGTGGTGGGACTTCCCACCTACAGACCCTCGCCCCACACCGCTCACATCCACCTGGTACAGACCAGAGCTGCCCTCCCCTGCCTCCCTGGAAGCGGACCGGGCCACTCTGCGTGTCTCCTGGTGTCTCTGGTAGCACTCTGCCCCTGAGGTTGAGGCGACTGCTTGGTCATGGTGGTAAGGCCTATCAGTCCCCTCTTTGTCTCTGTCTCTGTGAAATTTGCCGGTATCCAATTCGCACACCGGGTCAAGGCCTCCTCTCCTGGGTGGAGGGTAGAGAGAAAAGTCTGGCAGGGAGGGGTCGGGAAAGGCTGAACCTGCTGAACTAGAGGTGCGAGGCAGGCCCCGGGATCGCAGCTCCTTCCTGAAAGACTGCGACTGTGATGTTGCGTGAGTGGTCAGCTCTGTGTCGCCGGAGGAGTGCGATTGGCTAAAGTGAATAGCAGCTGTGCTACAGAGGTCACCCGACTCCCTGGTCAACTCCGGGGGCCCCAGAGAGGTTGAGGGCTGCATGGAGGTGAAGGAGTCGTTGGAGACAAGGCAGTACATCTTTGGGTCTGACATCAAGTCTTAATGGAAAGAACATTAAAGCATAGCATTATTTTACTGAAGACAAGGCAGGAACTTGTTTTGGTTAACTGCCAAAGCAACAAACTAATGATTGAAAATAGGCATGCAAAAGATGTGCACCACTGTACCCAATAATAAAAAACACACAAGCCAATTAGACAGAGCCTGTTAACCTTTGTGCTGAGTACTACTGTGGTGCCAAATGTGACAAGTTCCCAGAGAGAGACAAAATGTCAAAATAGCACTGCTTTGTATTTGTCATAGTCATTACCATGATCATGGCTGCAGCTCTGAACCAGTGTCAAGCTGAGGTCATCTGAGTTCTTCTCCACATCTCCTCCTGCAGACAGGAACAGTTATGGTGATTAATGGATACTTGCATTTTTACTGTATATATTCGTGCATCCTTGCATTCTGTCCTCAGATTACTGAAACTTCCTCACTAAATAACTCACTGGCACTTTTGCTAACAGGCTAAGATGTAAACTAGCATCATAACTTTACCTGTTGTTTTCTGAAGCCCCCTCTTGAATGAATGTTCTGAATCTGCTGATGTTGGTTCACAGTTCATTTTTATCCTGTTTATTATTCCTGCTAAGGAACATGTTTATATCTAATTGTCTAATTTATATATAAATTTAACTTGGCAACTGAATCTCACATTTCTATGCTGAACATTCCTCAATGTTTCAGTATGCTGTGTAAATAAAGCAGTGGGACATTGTACACAGACAAGACATAAGACTAACATAAATTTTAAAAAGGTATACAAAAGGAGATCACTCTTAGAAATACCCTAAATATTTGGATATCCTGAGGCTAACCTTTGATGAATGTGCTCTCCTGGGGGATGGTATACAGTACATCATCATAAGTTACTGGTTGTTTTGTGATGGACATTGTGAGTAGATATAAGCTCTCTGGGGAAGAAGATTAAAAAGCCCAAACCCCAGCAGAGCCCTTGTTCTACTTCAGACCACTTCCTGTCATCAGAAGCTGCTGGTTAATTAGAATGGCATTGAGCGGCCTCACTGAATAATTCACACAACGTAGCCGCCTTGCTCAAAAACCCTCAGCACAATGGACCCTCAAAGCACCACTGTAAGAGACGTAATTCATTGTCATCTGCTATTTTGAAATGATAGTAAATAAATAGACCTCCCAGAGAGCAGCTGCCTCACTGGTGTTTCCCCCAGTGTTCTGCGTTTTCTGGCAACAGCATTGCTTAGCTGTACTTAAAGAGACACTGTCTTGATGTGTCTAGAGAGAGGTCACGATAACAACGCTGAGTCAGAACACATCCCCTGGGCAGTGGAGGCCACAGTGGTCAGTGATGTAGTGATCCATCTAAGAGAACATCAACGCTCTGCGCAAATGATTCGCAACAAGACACAAACCTGAGCATTTGCATGAAGTGCTCTTAATACAGTACCTGTGCACTTGCATGCAATGTACAGTAGGTGTGCCGCTTGCATACAGTGCACGGTGGTCATAGTTACCTTTGGCTGTTGTTGCTCCTCCGTGGGTTGATCCGATCTAAAAGAAAAACAACAACAACAACAAAAGACAAAATAAGTCAAGCTATAAAACAAATGTTCCTATGCAATTCCTCAAAATGGCAATTAACAGAGAATTTAACAAGTGTGTGTCCGTAAGGGCACTTATGACACAACCACAAATGAATGCAGTGTTTGGTCACTACAATAGACGAGTTCCAAAACAATTATTTTGTCACTTCTTTGTCATCATTACAGAGTTAAGAATTTGGGCTTCTCTCAGTACTTATGTAGGTGCACAGCAGCTGAGCAGAACACGCCAGATGATTAGCGGCTCAAGGACACAGAGCACACAGACTTGGAACACAGGCACCCTTGGGGATTTTGAGGTTAAATATATCTTGCAAAATAAAACATCTTAATAACACAGAATATTAAAAGCAAATCTGCTGACAGCACAGCGGAATGTATACATTTCAAGCTAAAAGGTAGCCTCACATCTCGCTATGATACATTATATATGGCAGGAATGTGCCATTCAATTGCTGTTAGCCTCGGATAACTGATATTAAAAATGTGATTCAATTCTTATTAATCCAATTAACCAGGCCATGATTAATCAGACCGATTAATAAAACAACTAAAATCAGCTGATACCGAGGCTTTTGCAGATTAACCTCAACCTTTTCAAAAAGACATTTACGTCTTTGATCCCTCAAAAGAGGCGTCTTTCTGTTCAACAATTCCAGTTTACACATTGTAGATTATTTGCAGTATATACAAATTATCACAAAGATATGAGCTGAGGAACAAGTCAGCACAACATTCTGAGCTACAAACCGTGGATCTTAAGGGACAAAAGAATAGGAGCTAAATTACAAATCAACCCCCTTGATTAGATGTACTGTAAATTAGAGGCCGGCGCTGTTAAGAGCCATCATTTACCTGATGGTTGGCGTCCATGCCAGCATAGGAGTTCCTGGAACTGCAGTCTACAGGTGGGGTCTCTTCCCGGATGAAGTCTGCCATCTCGATACCCCCTCCAGGGTCCCTGTGTGGAAATTCACATTCACAATGACACAGCTATAGATACTAGAACTAGCCACACATTAAAAAATACATATACATACATGTACATATGAAGAAGACCAGATGCATGCACAAATGCAGACATGGATTGACACACGGATACTTAATCACATGCACACACAGTTAGACACACACAATTTATGTTCTAGCACTTCAAACATTGCAACATTGACAGCACAGAGAAATGTTCCACTCACACAGGAAAGTAAGTTTTTAATCATACTTTTCAAACTTTTATAACAAGCTTGTACTTTTCATGACACATACATTTGAAAAAATATTTTTAAAAAGGGGAAAAAAGGGAAGAAAAAGTTCCATGTACACTTTCTCTGGGCCAAATTTAGCCCGGACGTGCTTGTTTAACCAGTCAGCATGTCCAAAAAAAGAAAGAAAGGGTTGCCAGGGATCATCTATAAATCATTTCCATGTGCCAGAAAATGTTTTTTAACAGGTCAAACCACAACACAAACATCCAAAGCAATAAACCGCCCCACTTCACGGTGTGCTCACATAATACGAGAACGGTATCTGGGCAGAGAAGACAGCGGGAAGGAAGGGAGAGTGAGATAGAGGCTGAGCATGAAGGATGCTAGTACAACACCATAACAACTTAAAGCCCTCTAGACTTAATGAACTGGACACAAGTTGGCACAGTTATACTTGCCTACTTGCACAACCTTCAGTCTACACCGAATTGCTTTGCCAAAAATAGCTCATCTACAACCTGACACGAATACCAATGTATTTTTGCAACATGATGCATTGGGAGCTTGTAGATCCAATTCTGCTATTTAGGGCTATTGTTCCCTGTATGGATGCTGGGGTTCAAGTGGTTAATCAATTTCAATAAGCTTGTCTGCTCTACTGTAAACTCCCAACAACCTGGAATGCAACTCCAGATGTGTAGGCAAAGCTACGACTGACTGGCCCCTGCGGTCGAGGGGCTCTCATTCTTGTTGCTTTTCCACCTCTCCCTCTCCCTCTTTCTCTCTCTCAGCATCCTGCTAAGCGCTCCCTCTGGAATGTGAAAATGAGTCACTTCTCCGAGGCCCGGGCAGTAAAAGAACCCTGGAACCTCACTGGCATTCAGCTCCTGCACAACAAGAACTAGGGACCTTTGCATAAAAACAAGACGACAGCAGATTGCCATTTACAGCTGGCCTTGAATGTCTAATGTGGAAGGTGAGGTATTGATTTGCTCTGTAGCAGGCTTTGTTTTCATGCACCATGGCCAGAGGACAAACCCTCTGGCCCAGAAATTCAACAGATACTGAAACTCACAATTAGATCACTGTTTAATTTTAAACTGACTTGATTCACACTAACAAACTCCACACTTGTGCTCCATTTAGGAATTCACAACACTCATGCATGGGCCGTTTACACAATACTAGTTATCCCATCATCAACCTCTTTGGCACTTGTGACTTCTCTGAACTCACTTTAGCTACACATTTTGTGGACGTTCTGTGTTTCCAAGTACACTCCAAAAATCAAACCCACAATTTTCACTGCCATGTATCTTCTTTTCTCTCCTTTTTCTAACCAAAACAAGAAATAGAAATTATAGAAAATAGAAATTGATCATATTTGGCAGATTTCTTAAAGTCTGTGCTAAATGCCAAAATTGTTTAAAAATGATATTATACCCAGGCTCAATACAAACACCAAACATTGTACAAACAGTACTGACTGACAAATACTTTGTTTTACTATCAAGCCTTACAGGCTCTGTGACACAAAACCTTACCCTGGGCCATTGCTGTCCTCTTGCCGGGTGGCGCTGCCATCATTGACCCCCTCTGTGCCAATCCTGATGCCCTCTGTCTCCTTGGCCCGATGCTCCACCACCTCTCCCTCATCCAAGGCGCAATGGAGGCGGTAGTTCACCATTTTCAGCAACAGAAACATGACAGCAATCACCCCGCAGTAGATTCCCACGATCACCATGGTCGGCGGGAGGGCCTGAATTGGAGAAATTTTGATTTGTACAGTAAGCATTTTGTGTGACACACATCTAGATCAACTCAAGTCAGTGAAGAAATTGTTCATTCTTCCTCTCATCTCCAGGTCACTTTGCTTTGCTTTGCTGTATTTCCAGTCCAATTGTTTATGGAAATATTCATAGCGAAAAGGTGACAGAATTTGGCTGGTGTCAATTTATTATGCTGGTTATGGGATCATCTGGTCTCTTGAACCCCAGATAGTACAAGTACAACAGGACCTTAAATTCAAAGCAACCCAAAAGCCACATTGAACTGCACTTTTTTCAATTTAACTAGATTTTAGAATGGTAAAAAAAATACCCATGTTGAGAATTCCCCTTGAAAACGTCAACATAATTTGTCAACAGTGGATAGACTAGAATGATTAGCAACAATGGGGGCCATCAATGGAGGCCATATATGGCATAGTCAAAGTAGCCGAGATAAAAAGACAACCTTTATCATTTACCAGTATATTGTTTACAAAGTGTAATTTTACAAACACTCCAACATATGGACAGAAAATAAAAAATATACACAAGTAAAAAATACAGGTTATGAATTATAGACCTTGCAAGTGCGTGGCCAGGAAGGAACAGCTTGACAGCTATATTCACAAACACTGCAACAGGAAATAAACTTGGACACTTAGAATGTTTATGTTGTCAAGCTAAGTGAATGAACCTTGCTGTTATTAATCATGTACAGTGTCTGTCATCATACAGGTGCTCATCTGGCAATTTGCAAACCACAATGTGACTTAACTCCATTTGCTGTGGAGATACCAGTTGCATTAATAGCTGCCACTATCAGGACCAGCACCACTCAAACATCATGTGTCTCAATTTAAACCACAGAGCCAACCCATGTATTTATTTCCACTCCGGAAATAGTGCAGAAGCCACACTCAGATTTGGAGCATTAGTTACTAATATAAGGAGTAGTTTATTATTGGTGTTCAATGATGTATAAGCTATTTCCTTTCCCGAGTACATTTATAGCTATATAAAAAAGATGTAACTAACATAGGCTACTGTATCTTAGCTTCCAGTTATAGTAGCTTTGGGACCATATGACAATAGTGTTGCACTATTACATTTTACCCTTCAGCTGTGGACCCTGACCCCTCTTGGAACACAAAGTAACCGTTTTTGTATTGACTTGTGCTTTCGTTGAAATGTACTTTTAATGTAGGCTCTAATAAAAATGTCAATGAATAAATCAATAAATCAATCAAAGCTAGTGATATTGCGCAACGATAGCCGACTTTTAGAATTTTTTGCTAGGGGCCAAAAAGCAAGTCCTTACCATGATCTTGTTCGAGTTTTAAACAGTAACAGTAAGTAAGTAAACAGTAAGTATTAAGTAAGCTGCTGTTCATATAAACATTATAGAACAGCCTATATAGTGACTGATGGACTGCTCTATGGCATTGGCAATTGTACCATTTCCAAAACAGTTCTAACAGGCGGAGAAAAGGTTTAAAATAAAGGAAATAATTTCGGCAAAACTACAAATATAACGGTCGTCCTTTGGGAAAAGAAATAAAAAAGCAGAACAGATTTTTTTTAGAACAAAAGCGACCCTTAATAATCCTATGGGAATGGCACACTTTACACTTATAAAGTGAGTCAAGCCCAAAGATTCTAATAACGTGATAATTCGTGATATTCTGTGTTTCTGGACCTCGCTGTTCTGTGAGATTGAAACATGTAATGTTACATTTAATGTCACATGAAACGCTACATTGTTTCCGTTCCACAGAGCGACCATTAATATATCCTCGGGCAACTAACGGGCATACATACTGCTATCCCTACGTCCAGTTACCAACCACCGCACTCGCAAATATTTAAATACGTATTTCATAAGGCAGTTAAAAAATAAAATCCCACTCACCATGTACAGTGTGAAGGGGAAACATAGCAGAAACAGCCAGATGTACAGATGCAGAGCGTTGACAAATGTATTCTGGTGGGGGTCGTAGTACCAGCCGCCTGTGATTGAAGCCCAGACCCCTTGTCTAAGGATCTGGAGTGTTTGAGAGCCCATGTTTTATCCCCTTCGAATCTGGAGTAGAAACGACGAAATAAACGGGGCTGGCACGAAGGCTAGTCGTCGTTCAACAACAACAACATAACGAGCAGCAGCGGTTCTCTGTTTTCAGACACTGGCCTGAAAATCCCCACTGCAGCCATCTTCTTCTCTTCTACAGCTAGCAGCCAGCTGGGGCACTACTGTTTTTAGACCTCCACAGAGAGCGCTCCTATCCCACCACGCCCCGCGAGCCACTTCTTCTTCGTGGCCTGTGAATTTAGCAGGGACGTGCAAAGAGTGTCAGAGAGGGGCAGGGGCTGAAATCCCGTATCGGGCAATAGGAATAGGGACAAAAATAGCTGATCAATATAGCCAGTGCAAATGTGAGCGTTAAAGGGGATCCACCGTGATTTCGACATTAGTCAAGATGATTTGTGGTTTTACCTTCCCAAATGCCCAGTGTATTTTTTTGCATGCCAAAACATTGATTTTTAGTTGTTGAACAGTCAGACCTTCATTGAGTGGGCGTGTTGGAACTGTCCCTCTCAGATTCTTTCCTAATGTGCAGTCAGAAGACAGAATAATTATAAAAATATCAAATCTAGCCCAGGAATAGCATAATTAATTTGATTATTTTTTTGTCTAGCTAAATGGCGACCTCTTGTGTTGATTTGGAGTTACTGTTGACTGGAATTACACATACTATTATACTACCAATTGTGGTTGTTGTGTTATAAGTCAACACGCAACACGTCACGACAATATAATTAAACACCAAATTAGAATTCAATTCATAGAAATATTATATACCATTTATTTGAAGAAAAACTGTCATGACCACATAGCTTCAGGGTGTTACAAACGCCAAACGTTTTTATACATGAAGAAACTGTGAATTCGGAGTGCTCCAAATGTATTAACAATGAGATATACGTTGGTAATAATACAATCTGTAATTCTGTATCAATACCAACTGTCCATAGCCTGCAAATAGTCAAAATGTATGGACAATGGAACTATATCAATAAACATACAGTATTAGTTTGTAATACATATGAAACATAAAAAAAGAAAGAAAATTAATGTTCATCACCATGGCACCCCCCTTGGTTAAGCAGGCTGGGGATTGAAATGACCTTTGAATTCATTACCCCAGAGAAATCCTGCTGATGTCAACAGTAAACCGATACTGGTGCAGAGTCAGCAAATCATCCAACAAAAAGCTCTTCATTAGCAAAAAATAAAGTAAAGAAAACATTTATGTTTCTGCAGTCTTAAAATGTCCATTCACATCAATTTTGTCAGCCCTGTTATGCCATTTGCTTGAAATGTGTGGGTTGCAAAACGTTATCAAGAGTAAGGTGAGTTATATACTGTAAAAGTACTTCTGGCACCTATACAGAGAACTGTCACTTTTTGTGCCAATATGTTAAAGCATCTTGAAAACCAGTCAACAAAGCTGCAGTACTGGACATTCTGGACAACAAGGGAACATCAGCCTACTCAACTGCTTAGTCACATTGTGTGACTAACACAAGTGGGGAATGATCATGACGATAATCTTGCTCATCAATGTAGTTACATTTAATGTTATTCCCACACAAAAATCATATGTATCCATTTGTGACTCAGAGAGTCATTGTACAAATATAACCAAAAAGGTTCCTGATTATATTTAGTGCACTCTCTTTGTAAAGTGATCACTTATGATTTCATAGTGCATTCAGCCCCACTCAAAGTGTGTTAAGATAAGTGGTCGTCATCATTGGAGCCTTGCTCGTTTCTCAGGGGGTGGTTTGCTTGGAGGCCCAGGGGCTGAGGACTTGGTGGCTGGTTCCCTCTCCTCCTGTTTCACTGTTTCAGGGGGTGGTTCAGGTTCCTTCTTTACCTCAACTGCAATACAATGGAATTATAATCATGCATTGGACTTAAGGAGTTTTGGGAATTTGGATTTGGGTATTAGACTGAGAATTAAACATGGATGACAGCTGCGTCTGACTCCCAGTCAAATCCCCAAAGTGACGCAAAGTAGAAAAGTAAAAAAAGAATTAATACAAAATTGTTCAACTATGTAAGACAAAACAGTACAGTACACTGCAGCGGTTCAAAGTGAGCATGAATTAAGCGTTTACAGTATATTCCAAATAGAATGTGGGTGAAGCACTTGAGAAGGTAATACCTGGAATAGGCTTCTCTCCAGGTTTAGGCTGAAAGTAGACAAACACTCATTTATTTAAACTTATTAAAAATATATAAAGAAAATTCACTGTACTACTTGTTTGTTATCAGTGTAACACACACCTGGTAAAATGTTGGGGGAAACTTTGACCTGAGGTCTAGAAGGAGAGTGTCGACACGCTGTCTCTGAAACAGTGAACTGGGTTCTTCTTTCTGCTTAGCTTTTGGTTTGACTTTTTCTGTAGAAAAAACATAATTTTGTTAACTAAAGTATTATCCTTAGTTATGGGCTAGCACTGACAATAACAATAATATTAAAATACTGTAATGATGGCACATACTGTTGAGAATACTGTTAAAGAAAAACAAAAATCAAAACAGCATACAAGAGCCCACTAGAGCTAAACCAACCCTCAAGCTGACCTTTCTCCTCCTGATCTTTGAAATGCCACCAGTATCCTTTGGAGGGGTGGTAGCGACAATAAGACATGGCCTCATCGAAAGCAGATTGAATTCCATGGACAGCAGAGAGCTAGAGGATATAGAATTACACAAGTCTGCTAAATGAAGAAATTACATTTGTCAATAGGTGCAGGTACTGTATAGCCTGCCTCAGTCTGTGTGATTTCTGGTCTCGAGGTGGTGGCAGCTGGCAAAAGCACGGCAGTGGATCCTATTAGTTCACCATTCTGAGTGAGCAATACTTCTTGCTGTCAAGTGTGATCTCATTTTCTAGAGCCTCTAAAATATACAGCAAATTGTGATGCAATATAAAGCAATTAGGAAGCTCTCACCACTCTGGAACCAATAACCGTTCCCAGGTCTGGCGCCTGATACACCACTCCTGCTATGATGTAGTAGTCAGACAGTGGTATTACTGGGGGTGAATACATAGAAGAAACACGTCATGAAAGTTTTGAAAAGTAACCACTCACTTTAACCCTATTCAGAGGAGAAAATTATGGGAAATAGCTGATGTATCTCAGTAATTTTGCAAGAATTACTACTCGTGGTTATACAGCTTAAAAGTGTTTATTTTGGATGAATCATTTTATTATAACACCCGAATACACAAGCTGTTATAATTATATTTAAAATTGTGTTAACCACCTGGGAATGTCTGACAGAATGTCTGATGTGCCTCCCTTCAAAAAACGAAATAAAACAAAAACACCAAATATCTGTATGTGTCTATTAAGGAAGCGTCAAATCTCTGTACTGGGCAGATCTGTTACAGTAGTTCGTTACTTTAATATGACAAATGTAAAAAAAAAAAAAAAAAAAACATTGGGTCCAGTGCTCAGTGCTCACCTTGGTTAGGTGACTGCCTCTGCTGCTTACGGATAATGTAAAGAATTGGTTCCTGAGCATGAAGAAGAATGTACTCCACTCCCACCATTTGACTGGAAAAAAGATACATTTTAACTTTGCTACAGACCTCTCCCAAGATGATAAGATCATGGTTCTTCTCGTTTTTTACATTATAGTAGTGTTATTATTAACATGTATCATGGGAATTTGATGTTGATGCCTGTATGCTGGTCATCTAAAATTAGTGTTATTATTTGTGTTATAGTGTTTTTGGTTGTATTTTATTACACTTTGGAACACAAGATTGCATCTGTATTTTTGTTTGATAATAAATCTGAATAAAAAACAACAACAGACTGTGATCTTACTTCAGATGCTCCAGGGTTAGCCGCTGCATCTTTACTACCTCATTATTACAGGTTCGGTCATAGAAGGGGTTGCTTCTCTCCGAAAAATAGTCCAAAACATTGCCAGGGTTGAGAATGGGCACCCACCCACTGTCAACCCAGGATATCCCAAGGAGGTTGTCTGTCAGTAGAAAGAACAAGTACAACAAAGCATGGTGAAGGACAAATTATGCGAACTTTATGTTGTTAAATTAAAGGGACAGTTCGGATTTTTGGAACTTAAGTTGTATGAAATACTTGCCATTAATATAGCTGTTGCAACTGTAGGCTACTAATTGATGTCCAGAGTAACATGGTGGGAGTTCTGCTCTTGTTTTACAGTAAATATTAAGTAGTTCCGGTCATTTTGTGGAGGCCACTGGGGTCACGCAGTAAAAGTACATTAATCCAGAAAACTAACATAATTTGAGTTGTTGAATTATTTATAAATTTTAGTACTCATTCAATTACTTTTATTGTGTGTCCCCCACTGAGTGACCTCCACAAAATCACCGGAACTACTACCAAGACCAGAGCAGAACTCCCACCCCCAATGATTACCCAAACCTTCACCATAGCTCAGTTTGTCAACAAAAAAACATCTTTCATGTTCCGACTTTTAACCTCTGACCTATATGAAAAGCACTTCAAATACAGCCTCCTGCTGGATCTTTGATCAAAATGCAAGAAAATGTCTATTCATGAAGATGACGAAAAAACGAGAATAGGTAGGCATACTTTTTGTGAGAATACAATATATAGGTTTTATAAACGTGAATAATGAAAATTGCAGTTTAATCATAATAAAGTTATGAATCATTCGGTGGATAGATGCATTAAATAAGTTTCCAAATTACACCAGATGCGTTTCTTTCAGGGGATTTGAAGATTTCAAGAAAAATTGCTACAAGCACAGCAGCATTCGATATTAGCCACTTCGCAACTCCCAAATATCCTTCGTGTATTGTACACTACAGAAGCTATTCACAAGCGAGGGGTCCTGAAAGGGGCCGATTCGATAACAAAACAGACTTCGCCGTAGTGCTGTAGGATTCCCAGACATCTGCTCCCAACGCCGGACGCTCCCCGGTCGGCAAACTCCCACTACTCCCACTAGCCAGACAATGGCTCCCACCGACATATAACGGAGCTAGTTATCTTTTTTATGTTAGTTTTTTGTTACGTACGTGTGTATTTGACATATAATTAGTGACATATTGTTTCAAACACACCTACAGTATGACTATTAGCCTATGAATCGACTTTGTCGTTACGTTTTAACAAGTGGTGAATAAATCCCCTTTCCGTTTGTCTGCTTTGCCTGGCAGGAGCAGTGGGAAAAGGGAAAGAAGCGAAGGCATTATTTTAAAATCCAGAATAATGTCAAGAGAACAGTAATTTTACAAAGAAATAAAACGAGACATCTTTCATACTAAAAACTATAAATCTGTATAACATATATAAACCTACAATGCATGTGTATGTAAGACTAAACTACTAAGACTAAGACTAAAACTGGCCGTCGTGTTATCCAGTAGTGTTATTCTTACTGGAGTGGTGTTAAGAAATAATACGTGTGCAAATGATACGTGAAATATAATCAGGGGCAGTGTATATATATGATAATACGTGAAATATAATCAGGGGGCAGTGTATATATATGATAATACGTGAAATATAATCGGGTGGGAGCAGTTGTCTGAACCACCTGGGAGCAGATGTCCGGGAGCTAACGCATTGGGAGCAGCTGTCTGTCACCCGTGCTGTAGCTACACTGCATCGATGGGGAGTTAGTCAAAACTCTACCGTAACGGCGTGTAGCACATATTTGGGAAAGAACGCAGCTGCTTGTGTCCCTCAACTGACACTTAAATCATTGGTTATGGCGTCATATATTTGTACGAATTCAAATCCGCTGTATTATGTTTGTATTAAAACAATAGAATCCGGTACCTCTCAAATCCACCGACGCCATGATGTAAACAAGTTGTCGCAGAGAAATGACGTAATCATCGTTGCTTGAGGTCGCAGTTTGGTGGCGTAACCAACATAAGGGGATCGACTGGGTAACCAAAGGGAAAGGTGGGCGAAAGTAGGCTGGCAGGCGTTCAAGTCGGGGGAAGTGTGTGGGTGATTTTGCTTGTCACCTTTCTCATGTTTTTATTTACTTGTTTGTTTGTTTGTTTGTTTGTTTGTTTGTTTGTTTGTTTGTTTGTTTGTTTGTTTGTTTGTTTGTTTGTTTGTTTGTTTGTTTGTTTGTTTGTTTGTTTGTTTGTTTGTTTGATTATTTATGTATTTATTATTACCCATTGGCAAAACAATGGGCCTACAGGTTGTTGTCAATAGATAGATTGATTGATTGATTGATCTTTTTATATTTTTATGTTTTTAATATGCTATTATTATTATTATTATTATTAACAGCTTGGATGTTTACAGTAGCCTATACAATTCAAGCAAAGCCCAGCAGCCTACAAGACTGATAACTGTGAGTCAGCCTGGTCTAGCCCTCAATGATTTTGGCCTATGTCGTGGGATCCACACGGCGGAAGTGCTGCGCTCTGATTTGATCTCACTAACGTGTCGTCATCTCCGGCCCCTCCCACGCCCGTCCACTGCTGTTCTACGTCACATCATTTAGAGCGACGCCCACCCTGGAAGGTTGACACGCCCCTCAAGGCCACTTTCCAACGCGCGTTAGTCCAGGCTTTCCGTTTTCGCGCAAGGCGGACGAAAATGAAAGCCTGGGTGTCGAGGCTACTGTGAGTCAGGCTGTGTGAGTGAGTGCACTTGTTTGTTTTAGGCCTTGTTTGTTCTGGCCGTAACACCGTGAAATAAAAAAATTACTGAGGTAAAGCGTGAAACTACCATGCAGTGTCACTGGGCACCATGGTAATTTCACCTAGGCATATATTATATTTTATTACATTACTGAATATAATATCGGATTCAAAATGATTGTGAATAGGCCTACCAAATCCGTGGTTGTTTTTAATCTTTGCCAATCAATTAAGCCATGATATGGAATAATAGCCATCTTCTTTTCTTTTTTCCTATTTTAAATGCCTTGACGTATGGGATAAAAAATCCCTCCCTATTTATTTATTCCGCACCGTAAAGTTTTTTTTTTTTTTTGGTGGGCAGGCAGCATTTGCTCTAGAGGTCGTTAGAATTCCACATTCAAGACACACCCAAACAGCTGCAGACAGTTCAGTTCACTATTAATTCGGTTGAGACGAGTGACACTAACAACAGAGATAGGACACGGCTGAATAAATAAAACCTGGCTTCATATTGTGTTTTATGCAGCAAGGCAGGCCCGGATGTAACATTTCCCAATTGAGGGGCAGGCGAAAATGGTATGAGAGCGGCGATGAAGCTGCCCCCATACCATTTTCATTTTTTTGTCCTGTGAGCCACAATATTAAATATATCTTGCTACAGCTACAGACAGCACTTATATTGTTGAGGTTGCAACAGCTCTCCCCATGCCCATGCCTAGATCCGGCACTGCAGCAAGGTGGTGGCCGTTGTTGTTACTGGAGATTTAATAGACGACAAAGCAGCAGCCTATTAAGGTGCGTGCGTGGTGCAGGTTCAGCGTTACCCCGTTTAAACTCGTTTTAATGACATCATGCGCTGTTTAAATGACGTCATACGCTGTCAAGTGGTTGGGGACCAAAGAGGGTTGAGTGAGTCCAAAACAGCCCTGAGGCAGACAGCCCGCTTCGTCTTGACTCTTTATCTCACGCGTTCATCTACAGATGGCTGGCTGCATTCCTCCAGATTGAGATAAAAAAGAAAGATTCCGAGACTAGATAGACTAGATCAGGCATAGCCCACCTTGAGCAAAGAGGCAGCATAGCCCAGCTCGTATAATAATAAAGAACCAATCGGATCGCCACGGAAAAAATAGGGGGATATAAGAAGAAGAGAGCGGGCTTCATGCGCACAGGCACGAAGACGTCGTTGCGACATCGTGCAGTCGTCGTCGTGAAACGTGAATGGACATCATCTATCTATGCGCAAGAGGATGCGGTCGCGGAGCGAGTCTTTTAAATAAATGAGAAAAAAAATACGTTTTGATATAAGAGCAGAGATATTGTGCGTTTCGCAATAACAGACGTTATAGGTTGTCGAATATGAGTGTTAGTAGCCAGGCTGGCCGCGATGGCACATCGAATGCGGATGGTAGTGGTGGCACCGTCAATCGCGCAGAAAGCGTCGGTGTAAACCCGCGGCTAGTCCAGCAGTGCGCTCAGCCTCCGAGCAGCAGCAGCAGCCGGACCACTGGGACCAGAGATGCAAGACAACAACACCACCAACAACAACAGCAGCAACGGCAACATCATGGTGGTGGATCGATGTTGAAACAACCGTCACACGAACCCGCGGATGCCGTGAGACGAGCGCTCGACTTCAAGACCCAAGGCACCCAATGCTACAAGGATAAGAAGTACAGGGAGGCGATTGGCAAGTACCATCGCGCCTTGCTGGAGATGAAGGGTTTGTGCAGGGTTCTGGGAGACCCTGATACCAGCAGCTCCAAATCCCCATCCTCCCTCCTCCCGAACATCAGCAAGTCCACTTCGCTGACAGATGAGCAGAAGGGTGCCATGGAAAATGCCGAGCTGGAGTGTTACAACAGCTTGGCAGGTAGCTAAATAACACATTTTTGCTGTTCTCTTTTCAATAGTCGATTTCTGGGAAATGCTCCAGCAGCCATGAATATTTCATAACACACTGACTCATTCTCAGGCTGGTCCCTCACCCGCCTCATCCACCTCACCTCACTTTAGTTTTTGATGTAGGCTATGTATGTTTTTTTATTATTAATATTATTATTCCTTCATGTGGATGCTGTGTTTGGCGTTGTGAGAAATTAACTAATTTTCTGTATGAGTGAACCCGATTTAATTGCACACATGATACAGCCTATTTATTTTTCAGTGGCATTCAAATAAGGACTTATATATTAACACACCTTTTGCCTTCTCTTTCCTCCTCCAAGCATGCCTCTTACAGATGGAGCTGGTGAACTATGAGCGGGTGAAGGAGTACTGTCTCAAAGTCCTTCGCAAGGAGGGAGACCACTTCAAAGCTCTGTACCGCTCTGGTGTTGCCTATTACCACCTCGGTGACTTCCAAAAGGCCCTCTACTACCTCAAGGAGTCACATAAACAGGAACCTTCAGGTCAGATTTGATACTCCTTTACAGGGGACACCATGATCATTTGAGAGGTATAGAGGCCTAAAAGTGGGCCAGGGAAAAATAGGGTGCATTTCAGAACCTTATTGTGTTGATCTACCAGTTGGAGGCAAGCTACATATAATTGTAAATAAGACATCAGACGGAGGCTCTTGTCAGGGAGCCTCAGTCCTAACAGGTCAAAAAAAAAAAAAAAAAAAAAACGATTGGAATTTGTATTGTTGAATTATTTCTAAAATATTAGCACAACCTTCATTCATTTGACCTGCCTATCACATGGAACTACTTTTGGAATTGGATGTAGTGATATGGACACAAAAACATAGTTCCCAGTGATAGGTTGGTCAAAAATGAATGAAGATTGTGCTAATATTTTAGAAATAGGTCCACAATTTATTTATTATTTTTTGGATTAATTTACTTTTAATGCGTGGCCCGAGCCATCAATTAACACAGTTGCAACCACTATATGGGGAGTACTTCATACAACGTAACTTAAAAAGGCCTTTAAGCCCTCCATGTTTGTATCCCAGTCAATCTTTTCCTGTATTTGTTTCACAGACACCAATGTAATCCGCTACATCCAACTGACAGAGATGAAGATTCGCCGGAATGCTCAAAGGGAAAAGAAGGAAGCAACATAAACACTGTCTGATAACTTTCACCCTTACTGTGTTTCACCCAAACCTTACGCACCATCATCCAATGTCATGGTGTTAAATTATATATTATGCTTGCTTTTGCCTTGCACAGCAACTTTTTGCCAATTAAGTGATTTCACTATTCCGTTGTGTGCTTGACACAATTATTTTTTTTTAATATATAGAGTTTCTGCCAAAATGTCCAGTACAAGTATTTCCCAAGTGTGTTTAATCTATTACAAACAAGTCTGATGCACTGCCAGGCAAAACATTGCACAAACAGGCCAACACTTGTGATAGTTAAGACAGGAGCGACAAAAAAGGAAAAAAAATCAGCATGCGTGTAGGCAACTGTAACTGTAACATAGCACCTACCCTCGCACAAGATGTCTTTTTAGTGGCACAGTTTAACTGTTTAATAGCCACTACCACCTATAAGCTACTGTACAATCATGTTAGTATTACCTGCATTAAACTACATATATAGAAAATCTGGATAAAAGATGACATATCTGGGTAAAAGGGTGCTTTAACTTTTAACAATTTTAACTTAGTGAGTGTGGGTGTAACATCACACGTAAACAGTTGCAGTATGATTTAAGAGACATATCACAAAAATGTATATAAGGCTACTTTATAGAAATTGCAAGATCATTTGTCCAAGAGCCAAGCTAATTGTTTTTTTGTTTATAAATACCAGAAGAAGCACTTCATTCACAGCATATATTAAAAAACAATATGTTCAAGTTTATTGTCAAAGTATATGTCTAATAAAGGTGTCTATTGATTGAATACCTTTCATGTTGCATTTCACTTATCACAGTCTGAACATTTAGTCTATCGATATTTTAATAACTGTTTTTCATCAAATGAACGTAAATGGGTAGTTTTGCCTGATGTGTATAAAATGATGCAGTATAGTCATCATCCAGGAAGGGGGGGGGGGGGGGGGGGGGGGGGGTTCAAAGCACAAAGATATAGCAGTGGAAGCTGCTTAAAAGGCTTTATACTGATTTCTCTTTGTAGTTGCCATGGTGAGACTGGATAATAAGCTGTGATGTGATGCGATGCAATAGTGTAGACTAGACTAGCCAACACCTACTAAAGAGTGGACTGTTGCTAACTTCACAGGGGCAGCCAATCAACATTGCCCAATTTTATTTTCCTTTTTCTTTTATTTTTTAATTTTGTCTCCATATTAGAGATATCCGCATTTGAATTTCATCAGAGGGATGAGAAAGCATGGTTGTTGAATTACCTGGTCTGGGGAAGCGGTGAAGAAAGAACAATTATAGCATTAACTGTTGAATTGCTTTCTGTGATTTTAATCAAATCAGTGTTCCAGTGCAAATACAAGTCAAGTTGATAACAGCATATTTTCCCACCCTGAAATATTGTCAATTTCAGCAAAGATAAGATCAGCTTATTTATGGTAATATTTTCAGTTACAATACCATATTAGATACACCTGGTAGCGAGTGCTTTGTTTCAACTAGTACCCTTACAATACTGTGTTGTAGATCAAGCATTACCATAGGTTCCACACTCATAAGAAAACGCATTCACATTGACATGTACATTAGCTCTTCACTTACAAGGGGTTAATTTTGACAGCTTAAATCCCAGTGGATGCAATATTCCAGGTGGAGAGCTCACTTGGATGTTTGAAAATGAAATGAAAGGTTAACAAGCACCCATCTGCATTAAAATAATGTTTTTGTTTTGGCTATTATGTTTAGTTTTAATTTGCATGGGATACCATAGGTGGGTTCACAATGGACAATTCATTTAGAACACCTCATGAAGTCCATCTAGTAAATTGAAATATTGTCTGATAATGCATTAAGTTAATAAAAATACATTTACATGTTTCATAAATAACTGGCCAAAAAGTGTTTTTCCAATCAAAATATATTTGGGAAACAAATACCAATATCTTTTACGAATAAAATTGTGATATATTTAGGCCTGTTAAAACTATATTCTCTACCATATACAGGGTGTATATGTACCATATAATTTGGAATATCAAATATATTTTGCTGTATGGGCTTACTCCAAAATAGCTTAAACCATTTTATCCCATGTAGAGAATTTGGAGGAAATGACAGTAACAAAAGACAAGTCATATGGAAACTATACAAAGTCAATGTGAAGGTAGAGTACTTTGGATTGAATTAAGGCTATTCTCACTGCCATTATGAAATCTAATGTATCATGGGCCCTTAAACCTAGCTGGAGGCTTCATGCACACACTCATTTGAAAAGATATGAAAAAATAAATAAAGGAAATGAACAATTATGCTGAGAGTGAGATAACAATCTCAAAGAGTATCTATGACTAGAATATGTAAAAAAAAAAAAAAAAAAAAAAAAAAAAAAAAAAGGCAACAAAATAAATAGAAAAATAACTCCAATAAATTAAATACAATGCACGAAATGAATACAAATATAAATAGGCAAATAAAAAATACTTTCACATGCCACCAGGGCCTGCTACAAACATGTGCCATTCAAGACGCATGCAGTCAGTTGCTTAGATAATACACATGAATCACTCCTCTAACAAGTTCATGATGCAGATCATTTACAAATACAAATGCACCATTTTACTTTAGGACAGTGTTTCTCAACTCATTGGCTGGCTTGGGGACCCAAAGTGTGACAAGCCATTCTGAAAGAGCCACAGACAAATATAATGTGTTAAAGACACAATGGGCTGTGACTTTATAGCTACAGCAACATAATATTTAAGGCCTGATGTAAAAAAAAATCATTTGAGAGCCATTGGTTTTACAGGTCCGCTGGCCTTACTCAGACATTCTTATTGAAAGTACCGTACAGGGGATTGAGACAATGCAGGACGTTATTATAAAAGTGTGAGTTGCAAACACAAGTGCTCAGCTGTGTACACATTAACATACCTTGAATTGGGGTAGCTTTAGCCGTTTTATGTGATGCCAAGTGTAGGATACAAATCAGGCATTCAAGTACAAGACAAAAAAAGACTACAGAAACAATTTCAGCACTTACAAATGAATTCAAGTAACACAAACATTATATTTTTCCCCTTTTTCTTGGGGGTTTTCTATTATTTTTTGCAGAATGTTTATGAATAATAATATAAATTGTGTAAACAACTAAACAATAATGGACACATTTTCAGCTTTACATTCATGGCGCTTTTCCAAAAGTGCACTTGACAAAATGCACAATCTTGAATCTTGAGATTAAAATGAAATAGAAAGGTGTAGTGAGTCATGAGTGCCCTTCAGTGTTTCATTATCCGTTTACTTGAATTGAAGCCAAACCAAAGGGCAAAATAACAGAGAATCTTTAAATAAGAGGAACCAAACAAAAGTGCCAGGCCAGACCATAATATGACATTATTCAATATATAATAACACTTGCCCAAGGTCTGTTTTATCCTTATTGTGTATTAGATGGGTGTGGCTTACCACTGACAACAACAAGTAGACAATTTATATTTATTTGAATGTCCATTTTATGTTCTTGGTTGCAATTAGTTCTACTCATCAGACATTATTTTTGACGTGGATGTCACAGATATATCGGTATGTTGTCGTGCGATGTGTGTTGTTTGTTTTCTTTTGAGTGGTGAAACTACTCCAAAGGCCTGGCTTTGTCCCATTTTCACCAATACAGAGTACACACAGCAGTGCAGCACCACTCAGTTCACACAGTGTGCTTTTTACAGAACAGAAAGCTGAAAAAGTTGCTTGGGGTAGAAACAATTCTATCTTTTGTTATTATTACGTTCCTAGTGAAGTTTGCTGTTGTTTTATCCTTTTCACAAGTGTTTGGTATCACCACATTAGAGCGTTCATTGCAAAACCTTTTCACATTATTCTAAGAACTAGACTGCTAATAAAATTGGAAGTAATGCATGCCCCTAATGCATGCCGCACCACTGTACCCATTGTCATTTTATCCATTTGCCTGTCCTTTTTATGCCCATATGGAGATTTCTGTATCCCTCTATCTGTAGTCTTGTGTAGCCTCGGACAATTTTGAATACATGCATTACTCAAGGAGCAAACAGTGATGTTTTGATAACTCTCCCAAAGCAGGTAAAAAGAAATTAGTTTGACACATCACATGCAACTAAAAGCTTAATGAAATGTGCAAATGTTTAGCCTTATATCGTGTAGTCATACAACTGGTGATAACTAGCATTAAGCTACTGAATTGGAAGAGTTATCATATCATACCAAAATATAAACTAGATATGTAGGAAATTAGGAGTACAAAAATGTTATCAACTTAAGTGGTACCAAAAGTTGGCTTGGCCCCTGGACTCCATACAGTCTGAACTCTGGAGCACGGAAGCTCAGAATATGATAAAGCAAATAAATCAAATGTGACGGAACCTTCTTCTGATTCATCTTAACAGTCATTTAAATTTGTGCTAATATATAAATAAATTAAATTTCTAAAATAAAGTGTAAAGATGTTTTCAAAAAGATTTGTTAACGGAAATGACAAACGGATGACAGCTTCCATTCTCGGATTGGAGTTATAGTTTCAGACTCTACATAGCATTCAAATAGCTGTATGTCTACACAAGACTGCTATGTCCGTGTCCCTTTATGCCCAAATATGGAGTCTAGACCAGTCTATGACACCATATTGATGACGTCAGCAAATTCCATATATTGCAATTTTATAAATATTTTGAAGCATCACACCCTCAGGTCCTTACCTTTAAGTTGATCAGTCGGTGTATGAGCATGTCCAAATCTGGGCCTATCGATCAGGTTGGTGGTTCTATACAACTGGGTGTCCATACGGTATACGCCTATGCGAATTGGTCAGATCAGCCGTAGTTGATGACATATGCACCAATTTTGTTCAGTCAGATGTTTCTCGAGATATGTGAACTAACATACACAAACATAGGGGCAGAGAGAATTAGCAGATATATTCATAATTGTACGCCATTAATATTGGTATCATATATTCCAGTATTTAATGACAGAACAAATTATAAATTATCTGCAAACAATCTGAATCCAAAGCCTCGTTAAGGGAAACTACCTCCACCTCATGTTGTCCTAATGGAAACAGGTAGGAGGGCTGTACATAGGACCCCCTGTGAACAGCAAAATCCAGGACTCTAGAAGAATCTAGGAGCAGAATCCAGGGGTTAGGACCAGAATCCTGGTCTATAGCGGTAAGGTGAGTCTTTGGGAAACTTGACCTCCGGTCTGCAGAGTGGCACTGTGCCATCTCGGCACTGTCCCTCATCCTGCCGGTCTAGCAGATTGTTGACCTTGCGTGGGGAGGGTGTTGGGGCCTCCAATGGGGTTGGCGGCACGGCCGCATCTCTCCCAAACTCCACAGTGGGAGGGGTCTCTGTACTGGAGGTGTTGGCAGGAGACTCGCCGTTTCCCAGAGTCTGTCCATTCCCTCTGGACCAAAACATGTCCCCACAACGAGCCCGAGGGGAGGGCCGTGGCCGGGCCACAAAGTCAAGGGTTTTTGGGCGCTCTGGAGCACAGCGACGGCGTGGAGTAGGAGGAAACACCAGATTGGGGTCAGGCAACCGGGGTAACCCTGAACAGTCGTCCTTTAAAACCCTGAAACCACCTGTTGGGGGAAGCAGAGCATAACAGCCAAAGATAAATGGAGTGGACAACAGATGTCCATTCAGGGGGTATAAAACCACACCTTGTACACCCTACACCACTTAAACCCTGCCCAAACCACCCAGTATGCTCTATGGTTTTTGCATCCCTCCACCCCATTTACCTCCATAACTGCTCTTTCCCCTGCTCTTTCCTTCTACCTTTCTCATTAACTCTCTCCCAATTCTCAGGTTCCTGCTGGGGGTCAACATCTACATTCAATAAACATCCTTAGCATCTTTTCTCAAAGGTGTTTCTTGACTCGTGAATTGCACCATCAACACAATCCAGAAATCTAGTCAAAACCGATGAATGAAAAGATAAAAGATAATAGCATATCTCGGATATACTGTATATCTGATATCTTTTATTACATTTGGATTTAGTGATGGCATAATATGAATTGATTCCGCAGTTCCCAGCTGTTTATTTGAACTACTAGACAATGTTTATGTTTGCATGGAAGTATGATGCATGATCTCATCTCTCATTCTGTTTGGAACTGCAGACTATCAAACATGCATCTATCAAACAGTAACTAGAGAGGACAGGCTCTCAGTGGAACTCTACCTGTGTTCTCTAATGTTGTCTTTTCTGGTAATGGTTCAAGATTATTTGGCAGGCAGCTCTTTTTGATGGCTCCATCTGAGGGGGTCCGACGTAAGCTACGTGCAGAACTCGGAGCACAGGGTATGTGGGTTGGGGTGAGAGACTGGCGGGGATTACGTTTGAAACTTTCAAGGTGAGTGTTGACTAGTGGGTTGACAGTGGGGAGCTGCGGGGGCTGGAGATGGGAGATGGGAGGCAGCACAGAATGCCGAGCCTGGGGTGATGAGGGACGATAGACCAGCAACTCCTCACTGTCGGAACGCAAGAGCGAGCGGGTCGAATTACAGTCAGACACGGACGATAGAGACAGCAGCGTAAAAGACGGAGGCACACGCTCAGGCAGCGAGGGCACGGACGGTTTCGAGGGGCTTTCCCGTCTGAATAGCTTCCGTGTCGGAGGGCTGGTACTCCGCCTCTGGCCCCCTGTTCTGTGGAAGAAGCCCTCCCATCGTGGTTTAATGTTCTCCTCAGGCTGGGTCAGCGATAACAGGTTGAAGCCCAGCCCAACAGCTGCAAGCAGAGCCCCACAGCCCAGTAGGACAAGCTCAGAGCGCCGTGCTGAACCTGGGCTCTTCCGGCTTGGGGGTGTTTCTGGAACCTGGGCACTAGGGCAGTACTCCCCTCCTTCACTATCAGGGAGTTGGGCCTCTCTGTGGAAGGGGATGCAGAGGTAGGATTGGGCAGGAGAGGCCCCTGGGTCAGTAGTGAAGCAACAGTCCTCATTCTCTGAAAAGATGAGAATGCACATGTTATAATGCATGTGGGTCATTTCACTGATAAGTATGTTCTGGGACAAGCATGGGCAAAATATTATGATATACTCAAACTCAAAACTGATCTAGATAAGTAAAAGTGGCCAAACAAGGCAACGCGAATGTGACTGACACTCTTGAACATATATGCCCAACCTTGGAAATTAAATACACAAGATACACCAGACTGGATTTCTATTACAGCACGTTTTAACAGCGGGCGATGGACAAACGGCATCGGCCGACATCCCTTATTTGTCTAGGAGAGCCGCCGATTCGGGCGAAAGTAGCAGAACGGGCGACGTCCGAAAAGATAAGAATTGCTGAGCTTTCGACAGCAGACGTTGTTTGTCCATCGCTCGCTCTACTGTTAGAAACTAGGTAGGTCACTAGGCTGCAAGTCCTCTACAGTATTTGTGCAGAGGCTGTGAAATGTTACTTTCAACAAGCCTGTCTGGTATTAGTATTGGGCCTGTTGCAGACATGCTGCACAGATGCTTGATCTGTGATCCAACACTCTCCCTCACCCATTTCCACAAGACTTGGCACTCCTGGTACGGCTGGACTATGTCTGGGTGACCTCCGCAGGTTAGGAGCACTACAAGACCGCTGCCTGCTGCCCTCGTGAGGAGGCTTGACACTGACGGATGAAAAAAAAAAAACAATCAGAAGCATTGTCTTGTAAAACTAGTAGCACTTCATGGACAATAAAGGGCTGATTGTTATTACAATTTACATAAAGTCATTTACATACATTGCTTGTTTATTTAGTTTTGCGCAGTTGAAGTCTTCTTCCATAGATAATATTGGCAAACTATATTTATCAAGAAAAATAATCCCAAGTAAATAAGAATTAACACAATTAATAGCAATTGAACAGCAGTTGATTTGAATCAAATGAATACTAATTCCAAACACAATGTTTACCCTCATATGAAACACTAGAGTTGAGGTTCTTACCAGGCATCAGCACTGTGCTCCCTGTATGGCCCTGACCCCCGGGCTCCCCGGCCCTTCTTTCTGGACCCCTTCCTCTCCCCTTCATCTTCATCCTGCAGGAAGCCAGTTGTCCGACCCCAGGCAGTACAACCCTCCCCTGGGGTGACTACACAACAATAGGTTTGGTTTTAAGAGGAGTAATTGAACAAAAACATTAAAGTATTGTAGTTGTAGAAGCATGAAAAAAAAAATAGAATGGATCTGTTAATTTATGGGGATGACACCCAGTAGGTATTACCAATCAGTGCAAGAGAAGCCAGGGCATTCAGTATTGTCCTGTAAATTGTAAACCAATCCATTCTAAGTGCTACCACTGTCTGTAAAAGCCATGAATCTCTGTATGAAGTATTTACCACTCATCCCATCAGCACTTGCACGTGTTGTTGAGGAGCTTAGTGGGGTCCCTAAGCTTCTCAACAACAGTGCAGAGAGTCAAACAATGATGGCCGGTATTTGATCAATTCAGTTAATCAATATCCCAATACGACCACCACTTGGTGTTCAAAAAGAGGTGGTTGTCTATCTACAGTATTTTTTACTGTCTACTGTTATATGCATATCTTGCGTTCAACTCCTAGACTTCACTGACACATGAGGGGTGTACTGAGTGTGTGAAGTCGAATGGGCACTACACTAATGGATTCTAACAAAGGCAAAAGACAATGAAGATACCTTTGATGCAATTTAGTCAATTCAATATTCTGTCATGATTTGATTTAAACATGAAATGGTACTTACGCTGGATGGCTCTCAGCCGGGGCATCATTGCAGGACTGTTTGGTGGGCTGGAACTGCTACCAAGCAAACTCCTACGCCGGTCATGTGATGGGGAAGCCTGGACTGTGATTTTGTGCTGAAAGTCTGAGAGGACCAAGTATGTTGTTATCCATTCAATAATAGCACAATGGTAAATATAGCTGCATGCAGTGATAAAATGGGGTCAAGCAATAAATGCAATAAATTAAAAGCTATACGCATTATGCACAATAAGCCATAAAAAATATAGACACAGTGATTACAAAAGTTGAGAGAAAGGAGACCACACAATAATAAAGGAAGATGACGCTACTTTTTTGTAATGCTGATTGGCTGAAGATGTTGTCTGTCAACACCAGGCTATAAAGATCTCAGGAGAGGATAGTGTGGATGATATACAGTACGTTATCTATCCTACAGTATCTACACATATAATTGGGAAATCTAAAGCCCAGAGGTCCTTGACTCCTTAGACGAATGACTGTGAGCTTCAGTTTTTGACCATATTGATGAGTATTGTCATGGAAAGAACATTTGGCACACAGGGCTTGACCCCTAATAATCTTCTACATTCACAAAAGCTGTGTGTGTGTCATTCTGTCTGTCCGTCTCTGTCAGTGTGCAGTCTGTGGCAAATCAGTTGGACCAATTGGGGGGCTAAGGTCCCCCAAAGAAATAACTATATGATGTCCAAACTGCAATTCAGCAGTTTTAAAAAGGCAGGGATAAATCAAGCAATTCATGCTTGAATTGAGCACGGCAGGGCCCACAATACCTGAGGGCAGGCTGATCCTATTTCCGTCCTTGAGTTTGAGGCGGCTGCGTCTGAACTTGCCCTGCCTGCTCTCCACGCGGGGCTTCTCCTGGTACAGCTGGTGGATGATGATGTTGAGCTCTCTCTCCAGGATGTGGATCTCGCGCTCAGCCAGCTCCTGCTCTCGTCTCCTCAGGGCCTCCTCCTGACACTTCTGCTGCAGAGCCGCCCGGCTCAGCTCCTCCTCCCATGACCGCAGCTCCTAAACAGCAAAATGGATCCATGGCAATAAATACATCAGCAATTAAGACAACAAATCAACATTGCTTTAAGCCTTATATTGGAGTATATGACAATGCAATAAATTAAATCAAATGCCCTCCTGTGCCTCTCAGAGGTGTATTTTGGCATAATAAGTCTGGTTCTTCACAATCTGCGAACCCATTCGCAAAAAAGGAAAGAACGACAGCAGGTCTCTAGACTAGGCTGTGGAGAGGGTGGAGAGAGTTCCAGAAAATAATGTCAGGAAGTGTTTGAGTGCAATTTTATTAACTGTGTGACCCCCAGACAAATCATCACCATGAGGCAATTTAAAAATAATGATAATAATATTTTATTTTTAAAAGTATCATTTTTGTTCTTTTCTGGTGTGCACACTCTGATCAGTCCAGCTCTGCCAGACACACACAGATAGACAGGCAGGGTGAACCATCTCTGGCCTACGGCCATCCGGCCAGGCAGAGATAATAAATTAGCAATAAATCAGTCTATTAATTGAGCAAGCAAGCCACCCCTACCTTTTCCTTGGTCCTTAGCTGATCAAACATTTCCTGTATCTCTATTTTCCAGTCATCCTGTAGAGAATGGAAGGAGTCTGCTGGCATCTCAAAGAAGCCTGACTCCTCAATAGCTGTGAGCTGGTCCAGAATACTTGTGAAAAGAGGCCGGGAATGAGGGTCTGCGCTCCAGCAGTCTGTGGGGTACAGATTTAAATAAAAGTCCATGTGTCCTTCCAAAGTGGTTTATACAGTGAAAGGGTATGTCTGGGTAGATTACTCTGATGCATTTTTTTTAAGTGTACTGCACCATACACTAAAACATCAATACCATCTCTAAGCTTGTGGCTCATCACTTAGGATGTTGTTGAAGCATACAGTACTGTAGCTTTAAAAGTGGTTTACTGGCAGTTGATGGGTTTTTAAAATAGATGAGATCTCCAAAGATACAGTCAGATGCAGTCTTAGAACAGCACAGTGTGAGCATGCAGAAAGGATTGTGTAATAATTGTACAAAGGGCTAAGGTGTATTTCTTACCCTCCATAAGACGTGCAAAGGGCTCTGGGCAGGTTGAGGGGATAGGCAAAGCCAGCTTGTTCATAGCTACTCCATAAGCCACTGCGAGACCATCAATACCGCGGAAAGGCACCTCTCCCGTTAGTAACTCCCACAGCAGAACACCATAGCTTGATTGATTATATTAAAAGAAAAACAGCAAAAGTGACGTAAAAGATGAGCATTCAAAGATATGATCTCTGTAGACATTACATTTGACAACAAGTCACCGGCCAAGGTGGTCTAGAAGGGGGAGTGTATACCCTTCTGGGTGGGTGTCACTTCAAATGACGTGACGCAGCGCAGCACTGGAGGGGGGGGGGGGGTTGACTGACAGATCGGTGGGATCCAATCAGGGTGACCGACAATCTGAGTCGGTCCCCCGGACTAGCATAAAATGTGCATTTTTAGACCAGGGTGAATTCAGGTCATTCGGCATTTGACCAGGAGGAGGTGCTAATGCTGCCGGCTGCAGCATCCGACAAAACTTGGTGACTGATCGTCATATCCATGATACTGAATAGCATTTGAATAACATTCAAATGAACATTTTAATGACATTTTAATGTCATTTAGACTTAACATTACAAAGGAAGACTCGGTGATCAAGTCAGGCTTTGGAGAATAATATAAAATCTATCAGCATTGTTGTACTGCACACTGCCTCCTTGACTTTCAACCTATCACCCATCCCTTTAATCCCATTGTAGAGCGGGAAACCCCACAACAGTCAGAAATAGCTAAGCTGGCCTGTTAATACCATTTCCCTTAACTCTCCAGTGGACTGAGCTTGGCTCTTAACAATGCAGCTCAATATACAGAGCAACGAGGTGGATTAGAACCCAGTTATTGCATGTGGGAAATCAAACATCTACCACTCGTCCAGAGGGCACTTCCTTCATGCCAAAGTAGATCGTGGTCTTCAGGTAGAACCACTCTCCAACATTCACCCTCCCATATGGCAGACCAAACATCTACCAACCATCAAAAGAGGAAATATTAGATTCCTGGTCTTCAAGCTTAGATACTCGGCTACACAAGCATTTATGTCTTAAAATATACAGTGAGTGAATTGCTGTACAGTTAGCTATCAGCATGTTATTCTACTACACCAATGCAACACAAACAATTATATGGATGTTTATTGTATTTTCGGTCCATCTCCAATACGGGGGGGGGGGATGCCGTTTGCAGCTGCAACTAATCTGTCCCTCTTCTGCCCACCTCCAGACGTCGCTACCCTTGGAGAAGGTGGATGATCGGATGACCTCGGGAGCCATCCAGGCGTAGGTGCCTGCGGCACTCATCTTGGTGGTACGGTGCCACTCTCGTGCCAGGCCAAAGTCTGTGATCTTCAGAGTCTTGTTACTAAGGTCGTCCATCTCAACCCTCTCAAGGATTAGTACTAGTGGTATACAAAGCATCCAAGAGAGGGATGAGAGAAGATGATGGAGGAGGGAGGAGGGAGGGATCATGATGATGGTTTGGAGGAATGAGGTGGAGGGTCATAAGAACCAAGGATTGAAATGTTGGGAGTCATACACCGGGCAGGATCCAACCATGAAGGTAAAAACAATGTATGTGGGAATGCAAAGATAGGAAAACATGGGCAAAGTTAACAAAACATAGTGCAGTTGGTGGGAGGCCATGATGAAAGGATTGGAAGGGTAAAAGAGAGATAAAAAGAAATAAAGAAAACGAATGAGAGAGAAAAGAAACAGTGAGCTATTAGGACACAGAAAAGCGGCAAGAGCACAGATGAAAAATACACAACGACCATAAGAAAGATGGTACTCCCCTTTGCAACCTGAATGGAAACAAAACCGCAAGGATTTTTTTGGTGATCCCATTGGTCGCGTGTTTGACTATACCCTGTACTGATTTCAATTATGTCCGACAGTACCCTGTACTGATTACATTTCTGCCAATAAACTAATCAATCAATCAATCAATAGACACTAGAATACTACTGCCAGAGCATCTCTACCACCTAATCAGTGATCACATGCTCTTCTCCATTCGAATGCATAGATTAGAAATTGATGGACGTTTCATTTACATTTAAAACATGCAAAATACAGCCATTCAATGATACTGCTGTACGAGCAAAAAACGGCATACTTTGGCAGTCCTGTTGCAGGAGTCACCAATATCCATGCACAAGAGCAAAACCTGCTCTCTCCACCCAACACCACATGGGCTTCCCCATTCAGCTGTACAATGCCAGGCCATCTGCTGTGCTATACTCAGTAGGGAGGGTGTGTCTACAAGCTGTGGTGCACATCAAGGGGCCCTTCATCTGCTGCTCTGCTGTTACTGTTCCAAAGAAACTAAATCCCAACATGTGGTACAAGGAAAGCATGGCACCAAAAAACTGTCCATGGTTAGGGTTTGCCAATTGCCATCCCTCCCCTGGGGCCAACCATGCTATAATTGCATATAAAAGTATCCAACAAATGGCAGATGTTAGGTATGGTGTGTCACGGTTATAATTACCCAAGAGTATTGCCCTCTCAAGATGTAAACAAATTAATTGATTATGTTTTCAGTGATTCATTACAGGAAAGATTAGATATATAAAGAAGACTGAAAATATTGAGAGTCATGCTATGTAATTCTTTTGCTCAAGACGTGTTGATCTAATCATTTGAAGACATTGTGTACTAACTAGAGACATTGAACATGGATGTAAAAGTTATTTGGACTGATGACAGTTACATTCACCATGTAAAATGAAGAAGAATATACCTGTTTGAGTGGGGATGTGGGATGGGGGGAGGGGGGGGATCAGAAAAAAATCTGTGAGAGGCATAATTTATTTATTTTTATATATGTGAGAAATGTTTTTTATTTTGTATTCTGCTTTCCTAATTAAAATAAACATTTTTTTTTTTTTTTAAAGAAGACTGAGCAGAAGGGATATTCTCATGACCTGATATTCTCATGACCTGACGAAGATGTGACTGATACATCGAAACGTTGTCACTTTTGTACCTGCACCCTGTATTTAAAATAAAAGGCTTGAACTGTCTGTGCTGCTCCAGTGCCTCCCTTCTCTACTGCTACAAGTCCTGCTTCTGAGATGCACCAGACTGGCCTACTATAGGCTTGAGGCGCGGTTGGAACTCCCTGTTGTGCAGAAGGGATATTTGTTTTGGTTTTCTGAAAAAAAGAAAAAAGAAAAAGAAAAAAAAACTCTGTTCTTGAGTTCAGTGACTTTACTTGTCACTGTGAAGATTAATAGTTTGCCTCATAAGATGTTTTACCCCACATGTAATCTAAAAAAACAACCTCAGCTCAGCTCTCCACCACATTTCCCCCGTCAGCACAAGTACATGCCTGACGCTTCCAAGGATTTGATGCATGTTGCTAAAATACAGATTTTTACAGACAGCTACTTAAGTCAGTGAGAGCAGACGTTTTCTAGCCGCGAGTACAGATTGGCACCGATGGTACTTCGAGTACCAATGCCATCAGTGCTCACATTCTAGCCACAGGTGTTGAGGTATGCACAAGAAAAGTGCCACAGAAGCATTCTGGAATAATAGCCACGCTTCTATCATGGGGATTAGTAAATTAGTAAGTGCAATTGACTCAAGAAGGGGTTCCATCCATTTGAATGCAAACATAGTAGATATATATACTGTCTGTCCTGTCTGTGTGGCGTGCTCATAATCAACTCTATAAAGTTCACATTGTGGTGGATGGGTGGTGTCCATTGGGCTCTATGTGGTGGGCACATATGTCCAAATATGGCCTGGACATTTGCTACACGTTGTCAACGCAACAGAGATTCAGGAAGGGAGGGAGGGAGAGAGAGAGGGAGACAACATGAGAGAGCCTAATTCACCTAAACCACAACCCTAGTGTACCCAAACCTTAACACAGTGATCAACACAATAACAGCACAATCAGGTGGTAAATGAACCAAAGAGGCTTGAATAGGAGAGAGACAATACTACAACTATATTTAAGGAGAACATAAGCGATATTGTCTGGTTCAAGTAATAATTAAATAGCGATTCCATTCCCACTGGCATTGCAAGTGGGCCCCCAATTCAAAATGTGCCATGAGTCATCAACAGTGCAGTCTCTGAAGACCATAGATATCCTGTGTCTGGGACTTAAGGTCTTGGCACAGCTTCTACTGTGGCTGGGTAGACCAATATGCTAGAGGCACACTCGTCTGCAGATGACATACGTGTAGGCCTTTCCCAGAGTTGTTGATAGTGCATCCCTGGATCCCTATTCTGGGGATTATACCAATTATGACAACTATGTCATAATTGGCGTAATTGGAACATCCAGAGAACGCATGTACAAGCCTACAATGCATTATGAAACAAGTAACAACAAATAGTGGGCTTGCAGATCAGCTATTTTCAGCAAAGAAATCTGTTGTGTAGGGGAAAAAAGAACTAGGCCAAGAATAGAGCTCCGGGGGTGGGACTCTAGTCAATGAAGTAGCCTATACACTGTAAACAAGTGTACTATGTTGGTCCAATTGAACCAATGTGAAACATGATCTATATATTTATCAAAATCGCATTCAATAGATCAATATGATTCATCATCAAAATAAAACAGTCTCTGGTCACAATGTCCACTGTGTTCACAAGCAGTGGGCTACATTTCTGTAAATGCTTTTGAGATTTGCAAGTGGGCCTGATCTAGAAAGCTGCTGCTATGTATTTGTTCACTGTGTTTTCCTGTCTGTGGCAAAAAAAATAAGTCTTCAGCCAGGTTGGGATTCCAATTTTATCCAATTAGGAGAGCAACCCCTTACTGTACACAAGATACATTAAGAGTTCTATCTCTCTATTAGTAATATATAAATAGATCACTAAATGTTTTACAGTCTAATAATGATAGGCCAGTATCCTTATTAGACTACCGGTACAGGCCAATAGGCAGGGATTAGTGTTTTGTGTATCTGCCTGTGTGAAGCTAAAATCGGGCATGTTGATGTGAATGACACTGATTTTCTACCCAACTTCCAATCATTATTATATAAAATGAAATGGCCACTCTGCCAAGGATGTCAACTAGTAATATTGACTTATATTAACACTCAGAAGCAGTGAATGGTACTCAAAGGCTTCCGCTAATCACTGGAGGATAGACCAGTGGTAAACAAGAATCTCTTTTCACATGCTTGTTGAGTGTCCAATAGGAAGCCTGGGGCGGATAACTGGACAAATCCTAGGTAATAGGCTTGGGATTTAGGGGAACCGGAGTAAAATGCAAGATTATAACAAACCCACAAACAATACATGCATGCAAACTGCCTTTTTCTCCTATACACCCCTTAGCAACTGCTTCAAGCATTCCACAATATATCACATACACTACACAGATGACTTACTGTTGCTGGACTTGAGGTCCCTGTGAATGATAGGAACAATAGCCTCGCTGTGGAGATAGAGCATGGCACGAGCTATCTGCACAGCCCAGTCCACCAGTGTGCAGGGTGGGATGCGCTTCCCGGAGAGGGCCCTGTTGAGGGGGCCGCCCCTGGCCAGCTCCATGACCAGACACAGGTTGGGCTCCTGCAGGCAGACGCCCAGCAGGGCCATGATGTTGGGGTGGTGGAGCATGGCGAACAGCTTGGCCTCCTGGCGAACGCTCTCCAGGGTCTGTCCCACGTCCTCATCGGGGTCCCGGCGTGCCGCCTTCACGGCCACGTCCGAGCCACGCCACACAGCGCGGTACACCTTGCCGAAACCACCAACGCCAATGATCTCCTCCAGGGTGAGCTCTGAAAAGTTGATCTCCAGCACTGAGGGTGAGAGGAGACACGGGGAAACATAGACCTTTATTGATCCTGCAGGACAAAAATTGTGTGTGTGTGTGTGTGTGTGTGTGTGTGTGTGTGTGTGTGTGTGTGTGTGTGTGTGTGTGTGTGTGTGTGTGTGTGTGTGTGTGTGTGTGTGTGTGTAAGCAATCAATGAGCATATTGCTGCTTGCCGGCAGTCTGTGTCTGCTTTGCTTTGTCTGTACAGTATAGGCCTACATTCATGTTGTGTATCATTTCCCCTATAAGCAGACTGACCTTGATAAATATTTCAGGTGGCATGATATGTGAAAGTAGGTCAGCTGCCTCTGAGCATGACCAATAGAAATAATGTTCAGATAGCAAAGACACTGGAAGTAATACGAACAACACACCCAAACAAGCCATCTCATCCCAGTCATAAGGCATAACCAGATAAGCTCTATTTTTATTTTGTTGTTAGTAAATAGCCAATCCACATAGCTGACATACATCATCTTCTATCAGGGTTAAAATGCATTGGTCAAATTAAATATTACATGGACCAATAACCAGGAGATGGGCAACAGATACATGACTGAAACCATTTGCTCAAAGGCACAGGATCTATTTGGCAGAGCATCTGTTTTATAAAGGCCAATCAGATTGAGAGTGCTTTCACATGTAGCTCTCTCTCAGCACAATGTAGCAGATTTTGCTTATGTCTACTTGATCTAGCTGAGCCCAGGCTATTGGTTTGGCATTTAACAGCATAAGCCATTTTTCTTTTTTGTCCAGGGGGACAATTCGATAATTGAACCCCATGCAGCTCGGAGCATCGCTCGCCAGTATTCTGTACCCAACAGCAAACGCAAGCTAATTGATGCCACTGCTTCAGTTCAGTGGAGCATGATGACAAAGGCTCACTCGCACACCATATCTAATGAAGATATTGCGAAGGGTTGTGTATGGCAGGCAGTGACGTAGGGTCTGCTGCTCTGGCTTGCTGAGGATGCGACGCACAATGTGCAATGAAATTCGAGAAGCAAGGCGGGGTGTATTGATGGAGCGCGGCCGACTGCCTTGTTTGACAGGCGTGCAATATGATGAATAATGGTGCTGAGGATGGCTCTCACTGAGGATGCTCTGGTATTTACAGGCCCGCTGAAGTGCAATGCGCCTATAGTACCATACCAACATGACATAGCAGTCTCGTATCACTGTCGATGTGGGGTTTTCTCGGACCAAATCACGGATGCAGGCCTATACTGGAACTTAAAGGGGAATTCCACCCATTCTCACATTTTCAACAAGGCCCTAAAACAGAAAACATTAGCAACTAAGTTGATGGCGTCATCAACGTGTGTTTCACCATGTTAATCAGACCTCCAAACACAGAATGGGGGGGGAACTTTTTATCATGCCCACCCAACATCTCTAACTATCTCTAAGTAACTTTGCCTACTAATTTCATTTTGTCAGTATTCATGAAGGACAACATGGGGACACTCACAGTGCAGATTGGGGACCGTGTAGTCGGGGTGCTGCTGCTCTGAGGTGTCCCGTATTTTCTCCGATATGCCATTTCCAATGCTGACATAATTGCAGGGGAAAATGCCCACGCGGTCCGCTATCATTCCGGTCCACCATCCCTCATCTCCCGACACCAGGGAGTCCTTGGACAGGACCTCCACCAGGTCCCCCTTCTGTAGACTGAGCTCGTCGTCCGCGCGCGCCTCATAGTCGAACACGGCCGTCCACAGACCACCGGGGCTGACGGCGGGTGCCGCAGCCGCCAGGGCGGCGTTGATGCCGCCGCCGGCGGCGGCGTGCTCCGGTGTCGGCCAGCGAAAAACATCTGCATCGTCGGTGTCATCTGACGAAGGAATACAAGCCTTGGGACTCACGCTATTATCGTCCAAAGCAGGTTTGAAGACATCCATTGAAGCGATCCATAGCAGGGCGACCTGAATCACTGCAGGCGCATTATAGTACACCTGACGCGGGGAGCGAGGGTCGGAGCACCCTGCACTAGTGGCTTCTTCTTCCACTGCAGCTAATCCCGCAGAGTCGCTGCTGAAAATAGCGAGATTCTTTCTGCGGCATCCTTCTCCTCCTATCTGTCCGTTTACTCACTCTTGTCGAGAACAACACGGAAGACCATTCTTGAATCTTTCTGATAGACTGTACACTCGCAGGCAGCATTGGAACTCCATACTCTTCTCTTTATTCTTCTAAGCCAATTGTACTACACTGGTGTTCCATCAACTCGAACGACTTGAACACGTTCGTCAGTGCCTGCCATCCCTACATAAGAATGTCACTTCCGATTGGTGGACTCCAAAATAAAAGCATTTGGGATCGTGGGTTAAATTAATGAATGAATTGGCAGTGGAGGCCGATTTACTGTAGGCCTATATATTGTTGAGTGAATATCGCGTAGGTTTTCAGCACTATGGACAGCGAGAGACAGGGTCAATGAGCAGAAAAGAGGTATGATGAGAGAGAGAGAGAGAGAGAGAGAGAGAGAGAGAGAGAGAGAGAGAGAGAGAGAGAGAGAGAGAGAGAGAGAGAGAGAGAGAGAGAGAGAGATGTGTGTGCGCGCGCGTGCGTCCAACCAAACATCTGATTACTACAACGCAATTAAATCGCGCAAACATCTAACATGTATTTTGTAGTCTGTCCTCGTCCGATCAGAAGTTAACAAATTACTAAGTTTAAAATCGACGAGATCGTTAAAATGGTTTAAACTGACGAAACAACACAGTCAACGTGCGAATCATCCTTCTCTACGTCAATCACCCTTATTTCCAATTAAGTGTCGATTCACGTTTCATATTCAGCACCCAACAGCAGCATGATTTTGATTTTCAATCTTTATTTTATTATTGACCCCCAACAAACAAAAATAAACAGAATATTAAAATAATAAATTAAAGGTTCATTTCCATGCATAATCCATGAAATAAAACCAAAATTCATAGCAAGGAGTAAGAAACAATCAACATAACAAACAATAAAAAAGCAATCCCACTATTTCAGTGACTTGAACTGAGAGACAGAGAGAGAGAGACAGAGAGAGAGAGAGAGAGGAGAGAGAGAGAGAGAGAGAGAGAGAGAGAGGCTTGTGCATTGCACACACGGTGTTGTGGCTGGAATTCAATCAACCCATACAGTCAAACTAAGAATATCTAAAACTAATCAAGCCAACTTTTAACTCTCTCCGGGCTTTGAAAAGAGCTAACACTAGTGCATAGGACACATGAAAAAGTACACTACACAGCAAAACCTTCCATGCTAAATTGACCTCATGTGAGCTAAACTCACTCCTCACTGAGGATTTGTGCTGTGTGATTCGATTGAATTTCAGCCCCAGCAATGAATAAGTGAACCAACACCAAGAAAAACATTGTGGTAATGCTAAGACATCATCATCATGTAGAGTAGGTTAATACAGCTTTCTGAGCACAGCTCCAACTGGTAAAGGTAGATATACAAATCCACTGTGTGGATGCAATATGGTACACAGAAATCAAGTATGCTTATATCAGTGGGTGAATCAGTGTCCGTTTGTGGGGTGTTATAGGGCACAGTCAGAAAGAGGTCTGTGAAAATAAGTAAGTAATAATGTCAACATCAAGGTAATACCTAAATCAATTCAACCAAGGTCAACAATCTCAACATTTGCACCAGGATTGTATATATGTAGCCTTGTAGCTTTAAGTATTATTCCTTTTCTCCAAACTGCTTCTGTATGCAGGAGGTGTAGTTGTAGATAAGGGAAATATAGAGATGTTGTTTTGCATGTGAAGACATACATATAGTTGTTATGGGGCTTGAATGGTGATTTTCTGGACCCCATTTTATGGAGGATCAGGTTTAAACTGGCATCCGCCTTCAAAGTCTATCATCTTGATGATGTGACAAACTGTAACACACACGCACGCACGCACGCACACACACACACACACACACACACACACACACCACACACACACACACACACACACACACACACACACACACACACACACACAAACAACAACAAATTTAATGAAAAAGAAGAACTCACCAGGAACTTCCTAAATTAAGTTCCTGATATTCCTGTCATCATTGTACAAATCATGATAATTTCAATATACATGCAGAATTTTGGATAAGAGAGCCAGTTTCACATATACTGTAACACATCAAACATCGTTGTAGTGTTTTTAATCCTTGGCATGGCCTTTTAGTTGCCTGAGATATAGCTTCAGTTACCATTAATCAGGAACAAAAGGAAGAAACAGGTGATATTCCATTATAAATCAGTGGATGGTACTTCAACAACACTTGAAATCTTATCCTGATCTAAACGTAATCTATATCAGTAAAAGCAACATGTGATTTCTTGTATGTTGAGCCTAGGTGTATCATTACACATCTGTTTATAATTTTGAAGTAACATAATTCTATTTATTATTCATCATAGTCCTGTGAAGTTTTAATGTTTGCTCAAGGGCACTTCAGTAAGGCATGAAAGCACCTGTACATGCTGTGTACATAGCGGTAATTGTTCTATTCTAGGAAACAATACCACAATCTTCCACAGTTTCAACAGAATATGTGACCTCCCCTACTGCATCTACATGTGTATATATAGTCAATAATAATAAAATAATTATTATTTCAGATCTGAAGCAGGTCTTAATTATAGCCTGTAACGTGATTTATCATTTTCTTCTAGGAATCTGTGGATTGTCTTCACACCACAACAATAAAATTGAAGTCTTGCTGACTACAACGTACTTCCTAAAGTGTACATGAGTGACAGAGAAATAAAACCGTGTTTCCACTTGCATGTCAAAATCTTCAAGACTTTTCTTTAGATTGGGCAGCAATATTGATGAATTATGAAAGCCAAGACGTAATTTTATTGCAATAGGATGAAATTCCAAAACAGCCAAATATTACAATTTTGACATAAAACTGCATTTTCCTCAAAATGTGTTTAGGTAACATCCAATTAATTCCATCCGAGCGATCATGTACAGTATGTTGACAACAATGCATAATGACATTACGCCCTTTTTCAATGTGTATCTAATCTATCCCAGCAAATGGTTGTGGTACAGCAAAAAAAGAAGAAAAAAAAAGATCTCAGTTCCTTATACTGTATGTAGATAAGAAAGATGTTTCCTTCGTTTTCTTTGACAACAGAAAATAAAACATTAGCATTGTCAACACATGATACGAGCATCAATCTTTTTTATATTATTAGCAGCAATCGCAAATGATTGTGATTTCTTTTTTAAGAGGCACTAGCCCCCATATATTCCGTTAGTGTAGATGTCTGTCCTACAATAATGATCCTACACATAAATTCCCACTAACAATGAAAGGAGAATTCATGTCATGTGTCTGAATTGCTATTTTTGTTCAACACAAAGATAAAATTCCTGAAATGACAATGACTGAGAATTTACGTCATCATGAGTGTCTCAGCAAATTGGCATGGTGTCTATTTTTGTACTACATGAAGATTTAAATCCCAATTATCACAATTGACAATGAAATCAACAATGAAAGGAGATTTTTACGTTATAGTGTCTGAGCGATCTGAGCGTCTATTTTAAGGCATGATGATGTACAATGATAAAAGCACCACTCACACGGTGTAAAAATGTAAAAAATATAAATATATATACATATATATTGAACAATAAAAGATGGGGTCAAGGCCAAAAAGAAAATATCACCCTCGTGTGAAGTGAGGGGCACTCACCATACATCATCATGCACAATACAAGGCAAGGTGTTATCTGTTACCGCTGTAGTCCTGTATCTGTAACCTTAGTCAGACTCCATTCTTCTCAAGCTCCATTCGCAAGCTAATACTAATGTCTCGTACTTACTGTACATCACTAATACATCACCTAAACCGGCCAATCAAAATACCACAAGGGACCACTAACCGTGCACCGACTGCTTAACTTATGCCTGCTCCTCTCACGCAAGTAATAAAATAATGAAATTATTCTAGTTAGAGTACGCATTGTGCACAAGTAGGCCATTGCCCACTAGTGCGTGAGCAGAGTGGGCTAGTACTAATTAGCTATAAAGGTATTTTACCTATGTCACATTAAGTCATCACCTAAACCGGCCAATCGGAGTACCCCGAGGAACCGACTGCCAAACATAGAAAACCGAACACTGCGCACCTTCTCATCTGCCAGGGTGATCAACAACTTGTGGCTGATCAGGTTATCGGAACCTTTATGTGCAGTTCTGCAGTAGTGGAAACATTTCCCTTCCAGTTAAATACACTACACATCAACAGCAAATGCAAACTCACAAAAAGAAAGGGGCAAAAGGAACACCTCACAAAAATGGAAAACAAATGAATACAAAATAAAAAAACAACAACAACAAAGCACACCAGTGTGAAATGAGGGGTGCTCTTTCTCAATAAAAATCAAATTTACTTCTTCATGAAATAATGAACTTGTTATTATCTTAACATGTTATTATCTTTTAACCATGATGATTCAATGTAGGATAACAACTGAATTCAGGTGATTGGTTAGCCAATATGCTCATCTACATTTGGCATGATGTTTCCTTTAATCGTCAAAGGAATCTAATGTTTGTGTTGCCACAAAGTTGTCATATTTCAGCAACAAATTACGTAATTTCTCCTTTCATTGCAATTGCAAATGTGAGACTTGATGGGATGAAAAGCTAGGAAGGGCCTAGTCAAAACGGCATTGCTTCCCTAATGATGACATCAACAATCCCCAAATACGAATGGACAGGTGATGGAGAAGCTGAAAGAATGGGAACAGACTGTAAAAGTTGTGGATTAGAAGGTGAGTATTAAAGATGCAGGAGGATGGACAGCTGATGGAGGCGAACAGAATGGAGGCGTTTGTTTTATGTTGTGGATGAGAAGTTGTTGGTACAGTAGGAATGGAGACTTGAATTCCAATCACTAAAAAGTTTGGAGTCTGGACCTTAGCAAGACTGGGCATAGGAGCTGTGTCAGTTTATGGGTACCCCTTAGTGACGATTCGATTTGCTGAGCACCCTAGAGGATTGGTGTGTGTGTGTGTGTGTGTGTGTGTGTGTGTGTGTGTGTGTGTGTGTGTGTGTGTGTGTGTGTGTGTGTGTGTGTGTGTGTGTGTGTGTGTGTGTGTGGTGTGTGTGTGTGTGTGTGTACACATAAAAGTTTTAACAAAGTTTTAAAACATAGTTTTAAGACAAATGACAAATGAACCAACTAGTCCAAGTAGTCCGGCAGCCATTCACCTGCACTCACAAGTACAGACCACACACACACACACACACACACACACACACACACACACACACACAACACACACACACACACACACACACACACACACACACACACACACACACACTTTATTTGTCACAATATATCTCTGCAGTGTTCACTTGTGTTCGAATTTGCGAAAAATACCACCTCTATAGATTCAAACACCCATATATTTATTGTCTCAAGGCTTGTTTGTGGGGCCTCTGTCACACAATAATCTAAATGAAAAACAGAAGAATATTTGTTCATTTTTACCGTAAGACTTTTGCTGATGTTGGCTCAGATGAAGCTACCTTTAAGTTGTGAATGAAATGAAGTGAGTATTGTGTTGACATGCCATTCTGACCAATATAAGCTTATACTGTGTCTATGTAAACATACATACGTGTGTGTCTGTGTGCGTGCGTGCATGTGTGTGTGTGTGGAAGAGATAGAAGGAGAACGCAAAGGGAAAGCAGGTGTGGGTTAGGAAGGACAGTATCTTTAGTGTCTCACGGCCCATTATTTATTGGGCATTTGAGACACAAACCTCCATTTGAAGTCTCAGACCCAAAACTTTGAATATGTAATTGTGTAGGCTTCTTGAAAATTATGTAGCGCAGATGTTTAACAATAATACTCAAGAATGTAAAAAGAAACCAAATGGACCTATCTAAAGGTCCGTAATGGTCCTTGTGGTTACCATCTCTCCATCATTTAGCTGGGGACCACGTGGAAGCCCTCAAGGAACACTGGTGGTCCCCAGACCACAGATTGAGAACCACTGGGCATTTTAGCCACCAGATGTCAGATGACTTCAGAATATTCAATGATAGTGAGGAGGGGACGACCACAGGGACTTGAGATTGTCATCCCCCCTGTGGAGATACAGTGTCACTGCAACTTCCCATCACCCTATTGACAAAGATGCTGCATCCCATCTCTTTGGTAATCTCTTCAGTGATTTTTAAAATTGGCCAAGACAGAGCAATGTATGGTTGATGCAAATGAAGTAATAAACATTTTTATGGTGTTGGGAGCTCTTAAACATATATGTTTCTCTCTCATTAAAAACAAAGCACCAGTCATTTTGTATTTAAACACCATTCAATATCAAGTTACTTTCAAATTCAAACTCTAGATTTTTACTGTTTCGGCACCCAGACCAGTTACACTTCAGACTATTTTTTTTTTAATGGAAATGTCCATTTCAGTGATTTGAAATAGTTTGACTGCTGTGCTACAAGTCAACTAAGCATAATATGGTTGGTATTTCTTTCTGATATGTTGTAAAGGTAAAGTCAGGAAACTTGCATGGTTTGAAACTGTAGATATGGGGCTATTTTGGAAATGGAGCCCGTGGAATTTAGTTGAACTGAACTGGTAGTAGGCAGCTGGTCAGTGGGTGCCGTCACAACAAGATCTTTATTTGGCACAGGCACTGTACAGTCCATAGTGATACGTACCTTTTGAATATTGGCCTCTTGCACGTGTACAAGAAGAAGTCTCCATAAATAGATTTATACAGCAAAGTGCATGGAAGGAACAGTACAAAAATACCTCTGAATTTGTATCTCTGCAGCAACACATATTTTTTTCTTTTGGACTCTCAAAAGGTGAAAACTCGAGTGAGACCAAGATCAGTAAATAAAATACAATGTCATACATTTTTTCATTTTAGATTTTTTTTTCTTTTTTCTTTTTTTTCCTAGGCAAGATACAGAACTCTTAGAAATGTGAAGACATCGTTCTGGGATATGACACCCCCCACCCCACCCTACCCTACCCTACCTGCCCTTACCCCCAAGCCACAGCGATCCACCATTTTTTGTTAGAGCAGAAGGTGATCACATTTAAACAAATATTCAAAATATACAGAAAATATGGAAATATATTATATATAGTTACGTATATAGTACGGAAGTAATGTCCAGGGCAGTTTGGCAATGTCCATTGTGTCCCCGAGCTCCCTCCTCCACGCCTGTTTGATTGGTTGATTTGTCTGCCAGTCACTTGTAGTTCCTTCCCTTTCAGCTCTCGGTAAATCTGAGAACTCTGTGTCACTCCTTAGGAAACTATGCAAATAAAAATAAATACTATGAGTCCATCCAGCTTATCACTCGACAGAAAATCTCAATTTTTTAAGTCGTTCCATCACGTGGATCAGAAAATAGTGTCTTTGACTTCTCTTTTTTATCGTTTTTGTCATAGTTTTCGAAATTTTTGCATTTTTATCCCCAAAATACTTCGCTTAGAAAACGAAACAAAACAAAACAAAACAAACAAAAAACATTCTCAGGTTATGAGAAAAAAAATATAGACCTCTGATAGCTCAACTCCTTCTGGGATATAATAAGACTGCAGTCTCCATCAGTGGAATGCAGGCCCACCTCTCTGCATCTTCTTATGACTCAGTGGCACCCCAATCCCAGCTGTGAGCACACTCACTGGCCTGGGGCTCAGGATGGATGGCTGCTGCCGCAGCCAGAAGATGTACAGGCTTTCAGCACCCAGCGCAGGCTACAGTACACACCTCTGAGCATTCTTACAGGAGGGTTGGAGAGTGAGAGCTTGTGAGAGAGAAAGACAGAGACGGAGAGAGAGACGATGGCAGGCGGGACGGAGGTGAGGGAGAAAGCAGCAACACTGCACTCCCTTGGTTATCCTCTCCTGTTTGTTCCTCTCCATTCCATTCCATGACCAGACAAACGAACAAAAAACCCACAAGCAAGAATTCAATCTTTTTTTCCTCACTCCCGCAAGTTGTACTTTGAAACCACTGTTTTGTTTCCGCATTGGAGTTAAGAGTTATTCTTTCTGTATAAGGAGGGACTGGGGTTCTTAAAATCCCTCTATATGACAGTAGGCCTCCAAACTGGAGAACAGGATATAGAGAAACCAGAGGCTGAAAAAAAAGGCTGTGGTGGCCAGTCTGTGTCCCCGGGGCCCGCCCAGTTCCCCTCCAATGTGGGCCCGGCGCCTGTACAGTAACACTGACACGGCCAGGAAGGCAAAGATGGTGAAGAGGGTGACGGAGAAGGCCAACGAGCCGGCCTGCACCTTGAACGGCTTCCCTTGCATGCTCCAGTAGATGGCTGCCACGGACCAAGCCACGCCGATGCCCAGGAACACGTTGACCGCATTGCTGCCAGTCACGTTCCCAATGGAGGCGTCCGCGTACGTGTCCTGCACCGCCGCCACCTTGCTGGCAAACGTGTCTGTGGAGTAAAACAAGACCAGAAAATAAAAGTATGACGATAACGTATGTCTGATGAACAGCGTTCGTTTTCTGTGTGATAGTAAGACACGCAGTGTCTTACTGGTAAACTACAAAACTCAGTAATAACCGCTTAAGTAGTTCTCACACTTTTAGGTTTCTAAAGCAGTGTATATATAAAGTATATATATACACTTGATCAAGCAAATATATATACATATACATATACTGTATATATATATATACATATACTGTGTATACAGTATATATATATACATATACTGTGTATACAGTATATATATATATATATATATATATATATATATATATATATATATATATATATATATATATATATATATATATATATATATATATATATATATATATACAGGGGTGCACATAACTATTTTGGTCCAGTACTCAGAGGAGCACCTGGAGATGTTACTTGGTGCTCCCAAAATGCGGTGACCCGCATCGCCGGGCCCTGGGACCCCTTTTTTCCACTCCGTACATCCTGATCAATGTACAATATTACAGTACAGGGCGATAGTTTGGGCGTTGCAATAGTGGCTAGCCTAGTAGTACTACTACTACCTGCACTCTACATCCATTGAAATACTAGTAGTATTTTAGACATTAGTTAGAATTATTTCATTTTCAAGGCTTTTTTTTACTGGCCCAGTCGGGCAGTCATTATGAGCCCCAGCTGTGTGGTGCTCAAAGGAGCTTTCCACCCCTGGATTGACAGCTCATTGTAGGATTTTTGGTGCTCCTGAGCACCGGAGCACCACTTATGTGCACCCCTGTGTGTATATATATATATATATATATATATATATATATATATATATATATATATATATATAATATATATATATATATATATATATATATATATATATATATATATATATATATATATATATATATATATATATATATATATATATATATATATATATATATGGTAAAGAGTTCATTGTCCTGGTCATTCTATGGTCTTAAGTCTTGTAAATTGCTTGGGCTGCTTTGGTGGAAGACAGGCAGATTCAGTCAGTGTCTGATCTTTAAACATACACTTGCTAACTCAAACACTCATGCCTGCACACATGATTTAAGACTGCATGATTGCATGTACAGTACACACACAAACATGTTTGTGTAAACATTCAGTTTCAGGCATGAAGCTACCCATCCCTACATGACCAAACTCACACTCAGTAAGCCATGTTTAATTCAGCTCGAGCTGTTAATTAGCTGACCTGGATAAAAAAGATGGAATGTAACTTGATGGCTTGTCATGCCTAGTTTTTGTTTTTAAGCTTGACTTTATATATTGCTATCCATGTTGAGGAACCAAGGGAGAGTAACCATGATAGAATGTAACGTGTCATGCCTTTTTTTTGCTACTTTGGTGTTTTCCGCAATATAACGAATTTGCTTATCATCTGAAGTATAAGAGTATAACAATCATGTATTCCACCTGGATAAAGACACAGACAGACAAGCACGCACACACAGCACACACACACTGACCAGGGACGGAGGTGCCGAGTGCTACAAACACCACAGCTGTAACCGAGTCCTTGAGGCCAATGGTGCAGCCAAAGTGGGACGCCAGGTCTCCAATGATGGCCGTCAGCAGGCCGATGATGACTATGGAGACGAAGAAGCATGCCCATCCATTCAGGTACTCGGTGGGCGGCACGCAGGCAAACAACACCTTCCAGAAGACAGTGAGGAAGTGCATGACGTAGTCGAAGCACGACGGAAGACGCTCCTCGCCTGTGTCCTCCTCGTCCTCGTCTGGACGGGGAGAGAGAGAGAGCAGTGGTAGAAAAGTGTACTGTAAAGTTTTTTTTTTTTTTTTTTTACAATTTTATTTATACATTTTCAGTTTAAAGCTGTAAAGTTTAACATAGTCAAAATATCAATCAATCAACAATAAAATGTACTCATTGGATAGGATGTAGTGTTTCAAATGTCACAAATCTGAAAATGGCCAATCTACAAGTTGACAATGCTTCATGATGCACTGTGAGCTTGTAGATCAGGTGTTTTCAACCTTTTTTATACCAGGGCCTACCACCTATTCAGCAGTTGAGCCACCGACTTTGCTTTTGCTTTAGTCCACAATTCCAGGCTGGATTTGGGAAACAAAACGGTCACACATGAAGATCAAAATTACCATTAACCTTCTACATTCTCTAGTTGTGTAAATTCGGGGGACTTCAGATGATGAATATTTTAACTCTTGAGAAGAAAAAATATATACCGGTTGATTTTGTTAGATAGAACCACTATAGAACTATTGTGAAATCTCTGAAAAATGTAATTTACTTTATGTATTACTTTGTTGCAATAATTTGACTTGTAAGCTTGGTAGTTATTATTTTTTTTAATAAACAACTTTGTAAACAATGCTGTTTGGATTAATGAGCAGAGGTCGCAGCAGGACACTGTGAGGTAAATTTGGGTCTATTTCATGCAATTAGGTGGCAGGATCACCTCCGGGTTGGACAGTCACAAACCTGTAATCTAAAAACATGACTTTTAGTTTACAGGTTTGTTACTGTCTAACCTAGAGGCCATCCTGAAGTCAGGTTTGATGCTAGCAGAACAGCCAGTGTGACGCATTGGTCATTGCAGGGACTGTCACAGTGTCCTTGAATAAGAGTACAGTACAGACACACTATATTGGAAGGTGTCTCACATAGGGGGGGGTTAGAAAACATCCATCTTGTAACATAAAGGTCACCCATTTGATCTCGCCAGTAGACGACATGAACTGCAATTGTCCTTGAGTGAGACACTGAGAGCCCCCTCAACCTGTTTACTCATTGTCACTCTGAATAAGGGCAACAACTTAACACCTCAGATGCAAAGTAAAACGGTGTACGCCTGGGGACACTGTGTTGATTCAAAGTGGCAGGCCATGTGAGGCACATCCATTTTTTAGTGCTAC
>CM076980.1:19715794-19828294 GCA_039105355.1 Benthosema pterotum
ATATTAGACCAGTATTTCATTGCAAACCCTTTGTGGATAAATATAAAGTTATTTCATTGCTTATTAAAAACCAAACAAACCAAAAACGTAAGATCTAGGCCAGCATTAGTGGGTTAGTTCATTTTTGGAAGTTTGGGTCCTGGGAACATATTCCCCAGACAGAAAACCACAGCACGCTCAGTGAAACACCATCATCATCATCATCATTACCAGCAGGGATGCGGAGAGAAGGGAAGAACAACTTACCCTCAGCTAGCAACAGAGCTGTGGAGAAAGAAAAGGGAAGAAGATGTGGGTAGATGAGACATGGGGAAACAGCAAGGAAGTGATGAGTTGCAAAAATGGAAGAAACGTAGATAAGGAGCAGAGCATGTTAATAAGAGGCAAAAACAAGAAGAGATATGTAATGGGGGCAGAAATGGACCATGTATTGGCAGTAAGGTGTAATGTATATGGGTCTGACTACAGCCCTGGATGAGTATAGCAGAAATATTGCGACGTTCAGTAATATCTTTCTGAGTTCATACGAGGGTACAGGGGTTTATTAATGGGACACATTTTCCGATAGCAATCGAGGAAAGTTCTGTGAGAATATTTGATGCCATGAGGACCGAATATGAGGGTACGCTGAAATACTCATTCACACAGTTGATTACTCCCATCTTCTGTCAGCTGGCTGAGTTTGAAGGTAATGGCAATACAATAAAGCCTTATTTAATCAGATGCACTAAGGACATGGCAGCACTTAATAACTGTGCACTGCAAAAATCATCATCATGAGCATACTGCATTATAAGGGTGTATGAAGACTGAAGAGTGGAATACAAATCGCTAATGCAGTGACATAGATCGATTGTTGCAGTGCTTGGCCAAACCAGAGGCACCAGGAGGAAAGAGGAATCAAACCTCAGCCATCATGGTGATGGTGGAAATACATCAATAAAGATGATACAGCTAAATGCCAATCAATGTTCAAATATTCACTTAGCACCAACTCAGTTACTTCACTACTTAGCTACTGTATGATGCAGTCATGGATCTTTGATTTCACAGAACACTATGCAGTAGCATGTCATGGCCTGATTATGAAGCAGTTACAGTGTGATTATGCTGTACCCTATAGTTCATTATGGGAAACACTTCAAGTCAAGTACACGTTGTTATTTACTATAGTGCTATAGCTTGGGGGAGGAGGTTTCACTCCTCCTTAGCAATAATAGCAATAGTTTTTTTGCCTTTAATGACAGATATGCAGTAGCTTGACAGGAAACAGGGAGAGAGATGGGGGATTCGAACCCGCTACACACTGTCATGCCGTCATACAAACCAAAGTGTGTGGACCTCTAGGCTGGCCTTGATCTCATTGTTATTGTTTCCCAAAAACATAACCCGTCTACCAAAACTAGTCTCGACACCCAGGCTTTCATTTTCGTCGTGTTGTGCCAAAAATGGATAGCCTGGACTAATTTGTTACCCACAGTGACCTGGGGGGGGGGTCAACCTTTCGGGGTGGGCGTCGCTCCAAATGATGTGGTGAGATCAAATCAGATCAGCTCATCTGCAGTGGAACTCTCATGGCACCCCCCTCCCCCAGGCCAAAATCATTTCAGGTTAGGCCAGGCTAACCAAAACAAACAGAGGAAAGCACCGTCATACAGCAAGACGACAACGTGTTTATGTCTACATGTGTATAACAATTTTTGCAGTAGATGAAGGTGCACCTTGTCCATTCCTTGTACAACTCATTGTCAGTAATGTATACATTCTGAATAAGGGCTCAAGTCAGTGCTACTGTAGCCCTTTTTGGGAGAAGTCAGATTAAATCATGGACTTTGTCTCAACTGTTTATTTAGGCTCACATGATTACTTAAATTGTAACTTTAACTAATGAAACTGTATTGTTGCGAAATAGGACCATTTCAAGTCATCATGTCCATCCCATGACATTTTGAATTGAATCCTACTGATTGATCGTATCCAGTTGTTGTAAATAAGCATCAGATCAGGTGACAGAGTGCAGGGGACCCTGGGTAAAATGTAGACCATAACTAAATGACAAGGATTTGAGTAACAAATAGCCGCAAAACGTCACCCACTGAGGTGGATAATTTGATGACTGTATACACTATAAGGTGATGAAAAGAGAGGAAAGAGGGAGGGGAGAGAACAAGAAGCCAGATAGCAGAGAGGAGGAGAACACACAGCGGCGTTGGGCCTCCAGAGCCTTGCACTTCTTTGTGTGAATTCCCCATGCAGCCCTTCCTTCATTCACAAACAAGGACACACATTTCCACAGTCATAAAGGGACTGGAACGCTCCAGCGGGACGCACAACAAGTGAGCCGTCCATATCTTTAACCAACAGGAACACACACCTGGCAAAAGAGTGTCTCGCCAAGCCACAATACTAATTAACCTATTTGTGTTCAGGAGCAGCTTATCAACATCCCTAATCAAATATGGTCCCTGGTTAATCATCATTAGTGGCTAAGTGCATTAATTGCTGTGGGCGACTTGGTTCATTGTCATTAAGAAGTACGCAAGCCGCTGTTCTCAAGCCAACTGTGATGTAAAAAGCCCAGCTGGGGCGAGACTGATTGTCTATAAGCCACTTGGTAATAATAGCACAATGTCACACACAAATGCACACATACACGCACACACACACACATGATGATAAAACAACCACTGGCACTTATCCAATCCCAAAGCAGACGATGATCCAGCAGCAGCAGCAGCCATACACTATCCACAAACATACAAATTACTGCTACAAATGAAAGCCAGTTTTACAAAATACTGTCACGATTAAATCATCGACCACAGGAAAAACAAGAACATTGGATCATCAAACTAATGCTTAATTAATAGGCTATTAGGCTAATATGCATTAAGTCCTAGTGAATACGATGGCACTGCGTGCAAAAGTGCATTTATGCAGCAATGTGTTTTCCACGACCTTGGTGGTGTGTGTGGCCCATTTGAGGTCCTCCTGTGATGTTTATGCAGAGGAACTTGAAATCACTGATCGCTCCACTGCAACGCCATGGGGGCGCGAGCACACGCACGCACGCACGCACGCACGCACGCACGCACGCACGCACGCACACACGCACACACACACACACACACACACACACACACACGTCAACGACAGTGGTGATGGTTAGGGTGGCTCTACTCTGTAAATCCAGAGGGCTGTCATTTTCATTGCAATACAAGTGTAATGGAGAGAATTAGACAGAAGGGTGTAATTGGAGGGGGGTCTCTTAATGGAGAAACATTATCATCAGCAACATGTTCTACTGTGTGGCTGCCGGCCTAATCAGAACTGTCTGATTACAAAAGACTCTCTCCCTAGCGTGACTCATAGCCTATACTGTACATACAGCACACACACACACACACACACACACACACACACCACACACACACACACACACACACACACACACACACACACACACACACACACACACACACACACACACACACACACACACACACACACACACACACACACACACACACACACACACACTCTCTCACACTCTCTCTCTCTCTCTGAGTCAGTCAATATGACACTATTCCACACGTGTTCTACAGTATTTCGGAAGCTAATTAACAGTGAATCATCGAATCATCATCATCGTTCATTTAATCAGAAACATTGCTGTGTGGGGTACAGGACCTGGATGGATGGATGGATGAATGAGTTTTATTATTATAACATTTATTAAATTAATTGAACAGATCTACATTGTGTAGAGTAAGAGCTCTGTTGAGTGCAGTGTTCTGTTAAGTGCACATGTTCCTTTGGGGGTATAGCTATACAGGTCGCCAGGGAGGCCAAATCGAAATTTGATATTTCCAATTGGTGCCCACTAGTTCTACAGAGAGATAATATAATGAATGTAGAAAAATGTCCGGTGGTGGGAACGTGAAAAACGAAGACTGGAAGGAATCACTGGAAGGAAAGACTGAAGGATGGACATTAAGGCAGAAGGAAGGGATGGGATGGAGAACGGCAGGACAACAGATGTACGGACGGGAGAATGAACGGATGGACAGACATCCGGATTAAAGTATGGGAGACATGGAGAGCTAAGGTGATAGATAGATGGATGGATTCAGGGGATAGCAAAATTAAGAGATAGGGGGATAGAGAGAAAGAAGATGGATGAGACAAGAGGGGTTATATAACAGGGATAGATAGCATTGGTGGGTATGAAGGCATAAAGGCATGGATGGACCGATGAATACAAGGCAGAGCGAAGGATAGGAGAGAGGGATGGAGGGATGAAGGGATAGCTAATAGAAGGACAGGGAGAAGGCGAGGTGGGTGCATGCATGGAAGTATGAATGAAAAGCAGGGATAGAGGGCTAGGGGAAGGATGGGTGGCTCTTGTGAACGGACGTATAGCGAGATGAAGGGAGAGCAGGGGACGAGAGACAGGAAGAAAAGCGGCGTCTGTGAGGCTGCGAGGCACAGCGGACAGACAGACGGCCGACCGCGTCCACAGCAAACACCCCATTCAGGGAGCTCCCATTAGGGGGAAATGTCCTACGCTGCACAGGGTGAGTCATCATCTGTCCTGCCAGGCTTCTGGCATAGCACACACACTGCAAGCACACACTAAAACACACAACCTCTCTACTCTCATCCCAGCACATGTGTATACCCACCAACACGTTGCTCACATCCAGCTGTGCATGCATGCATAACAGTACAGTACATAGCTACAGATTCTGTAGTATATATATAGCAATGTATACTCACGCCTGGCCGCAGGCGTGTGCACACATGCATTAGCATAATGTGTGGCTACTGTATGTACAGTTGAATACATGCCATTAAATATTTACACAGTCCATCTCTTTCAGACACACACCCACACACCGACGTAAAAATGACACACGCCCAAACTGAGTGTCTGGTGTGCGAGTGAAAAACCCGACGTGGCGTCGCGCAATCTGTCTCCTTCGCAGAGCACAAAGCGCGACGGGAAAAGTAATGACGCTCGTCGTCGATGGCGGCTGAGCTACTGATGCCGGTCTGAGCCTGTGGTTTGTAATGAAGCGCACGTCTGCGAGCTGTTTAAAGAGCAGCGCTGACAGAGATGAATGTTTCCATGCGGCTTTTATTCGCGTTCTGCACACCGTCCCACATCACGTCCATCACCTTGATTTATCGTATACCCTTGTTGTGAGTGAGCATGCCGCATGCACTGTATCTTAAAAAGGAGAAAATAAATAAATAAATACCCTGAAAAGAAAACAAAATGTGGGCCTCCAGTGAATATGTTGTAGTATGCCTCATTATTTTTTAGCTGGGCTTACCAGACTTGACCGGACAAATAATTTTGTCCAGTGAATGTTAACTGGAGTATAGACTGGACTGGACAGTATTGTACTATAATGTGCTGTGCTGTTTTTGACTGGACGACTGGACCGGACTGTTCTGGGCTGTATAGACTGTATGTTGACCGTATTGTAAGGTTTGGCTGGCTGAATCTAATGTTGTGAATTCCTCAGCCATTCATCAACTCTGTTTTTTTCTCCTCTCCTTTCACTCTACAGTACCTTCATCCCCTGTGTGTGTGTGTGTGTGTGTGTGTGTGTGTGTGTGTGTGTGTGTGTGTGTGTGTGTGTGTGTGTGTGTGTGTGTGTGTGTGTGTGTGTGTGTGTGTGTGCGCGTGTGTACGTACATGCGTGGAGACAGGGTATGTCCTACTACTTGTTAACACTCTGTTTACTCTCCAGCCACACCAGCCACAGTGCCATGTCAGCAGCAGGCAATTACAGAGCAGATTACCCAGGCTGATAATGTCATCAGACTGGCCCTTCACACGTGTCCCACACATGCACACACGCACACACAGGCACACACGCACCTCAAGATTAAGACGTACAGTACATATAATGTAAATTATAAGCATTGCATTCAAGAGAGCAGGTAACCAAATGGACCCTTACATATTAGAACGTTGACACTCATTTTTTATCATTGTTTCCAAATGTCAATCCAATGGCGGATCTGATATTAGAACGCATCTCTCCATCCTCATTCTCATGCCAAACTTTAATATAAAAAACTGAACCACGTGCGCACGCACACACACACACACACACACACACACACACACACACACACACACACACACACACACACACACACACACACACACACACACACACACACACACACTTTTAAAAGTCCTTGTTAGCCACTATATGCAGCATTAATAACTCCAATTTAAAGTAGTTGTTCTCCCAAAGATGGCCACACTGATTGCGATTTTCTCATTCTGCTTTCCTATCCCTTGTGTATAGATATACATGAAATAGGGTTTTAATGTGTTCTCTTGATTATTTTAGATACGTCTACCATAAATAGGTCTTGAGTGATGGATGGTGCAAAACACAAAATAAAAAAAGATTAAAGAACCTTAGGATGAGAGCTAATTACATTCTTTGATTAACAAGATGATAACGCCTATACAGATTGAAACGCTAGATAGAGATATATATCCTCCAGGTAGCTTGTTCCAATGTAAAATAACCTATATTTTTCAGTTTTTCAGTTTGAGGAATGCCAATCAATGCATTAATAATTATGTATTAGTTAATTCATTATTAGTATTATTTATTATGAATATTTTAGGGCATTATTTGCATTTGTTGATAGGGTACCGTAATTACATAGGAAAGGGGAGAGATTGGGAGAAACACGAGGTGTTAGGATAGGTAGGATAGGTACGGTAGTTGAACCTGTGGCACGCCATCCGGCCGGCCGGCAGCCAATAGGAACATTACTGGGGCGCAAAGGGGCCAATTGGAAAGGAAAGGGAAAAAAATAAAATGAAAAAGATATTGGGCTTGGGTGGCGCAGTTAAGTACCTGTCCCCTATATATAGGTGTTAAAATCCACCGCGGTGCATCTGGCGTATGCATTCCCAACACAACTTCCCAAAATAACCAACCCACAAGCTTGTCGCGACATTTTTGCCCGACACACACACACACACACACACACACACACACCTCTCAGGAGCAATTACTGGTCCTTGGGCTGCTCATCACAGACGGTGGAGGGCTTTCGAGTCTCACTCCCTCTTCCCTCCTTCTCCTTCCTCTTGCTCCTACGTCTGCGGTTCATTGTCTGTCTGGTTCACTGTGTCTCCACCTCTCAGAGCTTGGTGGCATCCATGGCAACCGTTACCAGACAACAGTCTCCTTGTGTGACACTCAACTCTTCACGCCGCTGTGTGTTTGGAACGGAACAAATCATATGGTCCTGCTATGTTCATGCTGCTTACTGCCACCTTATGTGTACAGACATCGTCCCAGATCAGGGCATCTGCTAAATGCTTACAATGTAAATAGTATAATGTGTAATGGAATGGTCTCTGGGTGGTGTGTGTTGGGGCGTGGCCGCGGGGGTGGGGGAGGGTCATTTTGCTAAGTGACAGAGACCGTCCTTCAGCCACGACCTTCTTCTTTGGGAGGGAAGAAAAAATGACGGAAACATAAATCACGTCTGCTTTGACGCAATGTAAGGTATTTTGTTTGGAAGCGATCAGAGCAGTGGGGGCAGTGACAGTATACAAATCTAATTTGATGACAATATGCCGACCTTTTCTTGTAGCACTCCGTGTCTGCCAAAGTGATCAGATCGATAAGCTTACAAAGGGTTGCATTGCACTTTTTGAGATTGTAGATCGGCTTACTTATACACAGAGAGATATATCAGCTGTGGAGAAGTGACAATACAATAAACAATGAACATAGTAAGTAGAAGGGCAGAAGGACATGTTCACATTTTTAAAAAGTATTAGACTTTAGACATCTACTGTACTGAGATTCAGAATAAATGGGAAACTGACTGCCTTCAAGTCTGGCAGAACAAGACCACTCCTTTATAGCTTTGTCCTTGAAGAAAGAGAACAACGCCTCCCTAAATCACCAGCATGACCTCAAACACTTTGTATAACAGTGGCATTTCATCCATCTAAACTCTATTTGTTCCAGTGTTCAGTCTGGCTGATTGTCCAGGAGTGGTTTTCACCCTTTTCTATCTATTTCAATGTATTGTATTTATATCTCTTGTCAGGTGAAACCTGACTAACATCGTGATCAAGACGACTTTTCTGGTTAGTAGTCGACTGGTCGCTAGGCAACGGGACAGCCTGGCAACACAACCTTGTGATTGTCTGCTTCTAGCCAATGGGATGGCAAAGATGCCTCTGGGGCAATGGGAAGGACCTAAAGGGAGGGTGTGGCAAATATCTCTGCCAGCCACGCACAGTCGCACATTGACACAATGCAGGGCGACAAAACACAGGCTACAGTGAATGAACCACAACAAACACACACGTTACTAAACTAATAATCAGACTATTATGGGGGTGGGGGGAGTCAACGTGAAAGACACATTGCTAATAAAACAATACGAGAGAACACGCCAAAGGACACAGCGCTTCCTCTCACCTGACGATTACATCTCTCTAGGAGATTAATTCTTAGGGATTTTTGCATTTTATATACTTCATTAAATGCAATGCATTTAATGAAGTATATAGCACATCTTAGCACTTTGACAACAACACAATCACGAGAACGGGTTGTGACTGATGGACAAACATGACAAGGACTTTGGCTGCTGCTTGTGGTTGTAGGCCTAAATAGCCACTATATTGTATTTGTGGACTGAATAATTTCTTTTCACTTTTCAAATTCAGTTCATTAGCTCATCTGACACTCTGTCTTAACCAGACTGAGTAGATGTTCACAAGTAGTAGTCAAAACCTGTGACCTTTCTAGTTTACAGTATAGGCTAATCACAGTCGGAATACCCCCCACCAACCTTCTTCTTCAATCAAATCAAATGTCCTATAATGGAGGAAGTGCATTAACTCTTTATAATGTTCATTATCATGTCACACCCTGCTTCTCTCTGACATTTCTCATTGTGACCCCCCAGAAAGTAAGAAGCAGGGCCATTTAATGAAGTCAGGGCCCCATGAATGCATGAATAGCAGCCAGGCTCCCATTTGAATTAGAGCCATTCATCCGTGCCAGTGTGATTTCTCTGTGGTGCAGGAGCCACCGACGGGGCCTTCGAGTCGTGACATTTGTGCCATGGCTGGGTGGAGCAGCGAGGAACCATATGGAAGGAACCTCTGCCTCTGCTGCTGAACACAAAGTGCACAAACCCTATGTATGAAAGCTTTATAGTTGTTTGACGCATAGCAAGTTTACCAAAGAAGTTTTTCGTCCAAGTGCACAATAAAGTATTCAAGGTGGTGGTGGTGTGTTTGTCTTTAGTAAACATGGGGGATACTGGTGATTTTATCCAACTCAGGATACAGTGAAATTGGAAGCTGTGCAATAAAACAATTTTCAGACAAAATTAGAACTATAGAACACTATAAAACAGAAGCTGATCAATGATCTTTGGGGGTTTTGCTCTGATTGGACTTTTTTCTTTGATGAGCTAGGGACAACAAAAACTAGTTTTACTCTTGTAACTCGTCGTATATACTGTACTTATGTACAGTATTTGTACACCAGAAGAAGAACAATGAAGAATCTTAAGCCTTGAGGTGGTGAGATCTGTTATTTAACAAAACATATAACAGATTTAACTCCTTAAAAAAAAAACATAATGTACTACACTTGGTAAATATAAGGGAAAAGAACCATAAGTAAGTCAGGTATGAATGTGACACCTGGAATGTTCTGTTGATATTATTTACAATTGGTTCTCTTTTGGAACAAATCCCAAAGAAGAGCCACTTGTTGATGTTGGAGTGACCAGCAGATTTGTTGTCACAAAGACACATGGTCATATCCACACACCCACACACCCACAACCACAGCCACCAATTCCTGTAGGGCACCTTTATGTTCATGCATAATCTTTATTTAAGTCTGTTTCAAATCTGTGGGGGGCTATCACTGTCTTACTGCTTTAATTTGGGATGTCTCTTGACATATTAACGTAATCCCTCTTGGATTTCAATATTAATTGTGTCATCTATATTCAGAGAGTGCCGTGTGAACACTGAGCCTCTGCCGACAACAGAGAAGAAGGACTTTTTTTAGGCAGAGCAACTGTGAAATGCTAACCCTCACCTTGGTCTCAGCCAAATCACTAAACAGTAGTGCAGTCCACAACAGACAAGAGGTTGCACCCTTGATCGTTAATCTATAGTACCTTGAGTCATCACTTGACTAAAAGATTTGTAGATGGTGTGGTATAATACTGAAAATTGCTGCTTTGTATATTGCCCTGTTTGTGGCCTGAAGAATGATACAGGTAAAGTTTGTACTCCTCCAGTGTGTGTGTCTGCAACCGCACCTGAATAAACCATGAATGGACCGCTCCCCTCGAGTTTTCAAAAATCCCTCAATGTCAACCAACTCTCATCTGCTGTCCTTGTGCTGTTTATTCCGGACTGAGCGGCGGAGCACGCCGGAGTTCCCAGGGTTGAGCTCCTGCTTCCTCTAGCTACAGGTGGGGAGGTTGACAGCCCAGTGGGGAGCGACAGCTGTTGCCCATCCCTCACTCTCCAAGGTCTCCCTGCCTCCGGTCTCTAGTGGTCGGGCAAGGGCAAAAGGCACTGCGAGTGGCTGAAAACCGCACTGGGACTAATAAGGCAGGTATTAGTCACTTACCTCCAGTGTGCCCATTAGCAATTATAATGGGTGGCTTGTGCGAGGTCCTGCTGTGTGTAATGTTGCATGCAATGCGCCATACAGCGTTGGTTTTACAGAACAAACGTGCGATCAAGTGGGTGATTAAATGACATTAAGCTCACACGCTGTTTGTAAATGACTATATACCTGTATCCTTGTGCTGGCTGGCCACCAGCTGCAGCCTGTACATTCCCATGCCCCAGAGGGCTTCTGTCTCTGCAACTGGCTGACGCACTGCATCTACACATAATATGCTTCCCGGAGGACACACATAGGATAGCAGATGTGTGTGTCCCCAGGTGTGAAGTGCTGTGGGGTGTTCCGCTGTAGCAACTGGCAGTTTAACCCCTCTCAAGAGCAGCGGTTCCCAAACGTTTACAGATCGAGACCTTTGGAATGGTTGGAATTTAACATTAATCAATTTAACACTATAAATATGCTCAGAAATACAGTATACTTGATATTGCTACTCAAGCAAGTGGTAGTCTATCTCCAACTTCAGATTGCTGTAAAGTATAGGCCGACCCGCCAACCTTCCCCATTATACTGCTGCGACTGTACAGCCAACTCTCAGAACTGCTTGGGGAATTGTGCACATCTAGAGCAGAATATTTAACCGTTTAATCATTCATTAACTGGTCAGGATGAGATTAAGGTTTAATCAACCGAGATGTGATGGGGGTGGTTATGGGTTATTCCTGTCGTGTCTGATTCTAGCATGCGTTCATCCCAGAAGAGACAGAACAGAAAATCACCTTCTGTGACCCATCCATTACCATCTGGCAGAACGAGACAAAATTAGATTGAAACATGAGTAAACCACCATATAGAGCACCTTATTCCCTTCATGTGATTGGATTTAGAACCAATCTACATATAGTCACTGGGGGAAGGAAATTTGGTATGGTATTTTCCATTGTTATAATTATTTTAATTTTAATAATGCATATTTTAACGGCGAAAAGGAGAGTTATCAAAAGGCCCGGAAATTAAGGTCACACCCTCATCACACCCTGTACACTCGAGACACTGCCTCCGCTGCCACCTAGATATCCAGGTAGGGAGCTGACCTGACATGATCTGACCTCATTAAACCCTGTACACTCAAGAAACCCTCCATATATGGCCAGTACTAAATTAATTGCATATATTGTTCTGATCCCCCTGTGCCAAAGTGCTCACAGTCTGCCGTCACCGAGATTACTATGTCACACTATGTTTGCTTATACACCTGTGTATAAGCAAACAGTTTTTCAATTTTCATCGCAAGTTGATCCAGGTTTTGGGTCTCGCAAAGATCTCTCAGGTGACAGCAGGGGTGATGAAGTCCTGACTGAGGTCTCAGTAGCAATGCTCAATCAGTCCCACTAGGGACAGATCTGGGACACACACTCTGTTGGAAGTTCTCTGCTGGGACTGGGATGCATCATTCTGGCATGTGGAAGGACTACCAGCTCTGTGGGTTTCACCAGGTCCACTTCTGCTCTCATCAGGTGCAGGACCTGTGCGTTGCACCAGACCCTTCATTCAGTAGTGGTGGATTCATGAGCCTTAATGGCTCTGTATGCTCCACCTGGGAAACAGTGCTGCTGTAGGCTGCACCCTCCTACAGGCCGCTAATACAGTATGTAAGCCAGGCAGAAATGTCTACACACGTGCATCTTATAATAATATAATACCATACAATGCATGGCACGCATCACATTGTGAGATTTGTTACCTGTTCTGGTTAATATACAGTATATATTCAATGAAAAGTATTACCTACTCTCTAAATATTGTTGGGTAGACTGGGCTACCTTATTACTGGTTAGGGCTATTTGGGTAATTTAATTTAGTTATTTTTACTTTAAATGGGTCGTCTGATAACCCAAATCTCAAAGTTGTTGTGTTTGGTATGTAGTAATTCTGTATTGGGTAGAATTTCCAATGGAGTTTGTTGGGTAGACTTGGTTTACCCAAAAAGGTAGTTAAACTACTTGGGTATTTACCCAGTTTGTTGGTTAAATTTTGAACTTCGGGCATGCGCATTGTGCAGTCCGACCAGCAGGTTATTGAGGGAAGCCAGTGCAGAGCCAGCCGTGGTTTTGCTGTGTTTTTTGTAGGAGATATTGCATTTAGCAAAAAATGAAACCTGTTATTTGTTGACGGTCCCTAAGATTTGCCAATATCTATCTGGGTGGATTATTCAACTTGAATTTAACTTCACCGCGGTGCAGACTGCAGAGCCATTTGCTCTAGTGGAACTGATGTCCAAACTCAACACATGCTACGACAGCCGGAGGAGGATTGGGAAGTGCGTTTTTTCCCACGAAGCAAGGTTTGTTACATACATTTTGTTATTATGTTTTATCATATAGTTGACTTGATACTATATAAAGCTTGATATTGTCAGTTCGTGAAGAACTGTTGTGTGCTACGTTAACACCAGGAATCACAAGTTAACTGTTCGACGAGTGTCAAGCCGGGTCGTCTTCTCCTCTCCGTTCTTCCCACACACCCAGCTCCGAACGCCGGCGGAGGCCGTGAGTTCGCCCGTCTCGCGTCCGTCGCCGGCAATCGGAGCTGGGTGTGTGGTGGTGGTGGTGATGGTGGTGGTGTGTAGACAAGACTGACTGTGACGAGATAAAACGGCTATCTATGATGACTAAAATACGACGACACGAGTGTGAGTTATGGTTGACGTGACGAGACAACGTAGCTCCGACGGACCCCCACTCTTGCTCCTTCCGTCCCTCCCTCCGCTCCGAGATGGGGTTCCGTTGCATTACCCGGTTAATTCTTCTGGGCGAGGCGCCCGGTCGGTACAAATGCAAGTCGCATGTACTCACCTTAGGTCCTGTGGAACAACCAACGCGCTTGTCCGGGGCTCTCTGGTGTTTATGTTTTTTCGTCCGCATAAAATCCAACCGATGATGTCGGGAAAGTGTTTTAATCCGCCAATTCTGTCACAAATTTAGGTGGTTTTTGCAATGTTTTGTTACACATTTTGGCCAGAGGGGGTAGTAATGTGGCTAATGTTGATATTGACGATGACGTCATATTAAACATGGCGGCATTGCAAAAACCACCTAAATTTGTGACAGAATTGGCGGATTAAAACACTTTCCCGACATCATCGGTTGGATTTTATGCGGACGAAAAAACATAAACACCAGAGAGCCCCGGACAAGCGCGTTGGTTGTTCCACAGGACCTAAGGTGAGTACATGCGACTTGCATTTGTACCGACCGGGCGCCTCGCCCAGAAGAATTAACCGGGTAATGCAACGGAACCCCATCTCGGAGCGGAGGGAGGGACGGAAGGAGCAAGAGTGGGGGTCCGTCGGAGCTAAGACAACGTAGTGGATTGACGAAAAGGTTTCAGAACGCACTACACATGCCGCCCCTGCTTGTGCGACTCAATCAAGCTGAAGGAATGAATGCAGGCTGTCTTCCCGTCTGCCTTCTATCAGAGCCATCTAGTAGAACAGTTGCGACATTCAGGGGGCAGAAACTGAGCGCTCGAGCGCTGTTCATGCAGCCAGAATAGGAACAGACTGGAGTTAGAAAAGCATTGCTTTCAAAGAGGGCAGCGCATATAAGAGCTATTTTATGCATGTGTTCAACATGTAAACGGTATTGTTCAGTAACAATGTTACTGTACAATAATGCTTATGTTGCACCATTACTAAAAAACACGATCTAAAATAAAGCGATCATTAACGCTGGGCTGTTGCTTGACTGAGTCCGATGCATTTCTGCCTACTTCAGGTCCAGGACTTGTCCCCATTCTCTATTCAAGTCTAAGTAGAAGAGACGCCATTGAACTGGCCCCATGAAGTGGACATAGTTGTCGTAACTCTGTCTATACTCTATGGCTCTGCCGAACTCCACAGTGTGTGGACCAACACACACCCACACAGAGACACAGAGAGAAGGGCATCGTTGGAACAGAACAGACACTGCACTTTTACGGTACTTCAAGGAGGAGAGAGCTCTAGCTCACCATAAACTTTAGAAACAGAACAGAGGATTTATTTGTAATTAGCCTAGAGTAGGAACTGTCTGTGTACTGTATGGAGCACTTGTCTCCTCGACGCTAGTCATTAGCGATTAGCATAGCATCTCGGCAACTGCACAGGACAGTGGCTGGATTATTTATAGACCAGGGTTTTTCAACCATTGGTCCGGGGACACCAGTGGTCAATGAGAGGATCCTAGGTGGTCCCCAGCTAAATGGAAAGTTGGAATGGAAAAAAAAACAGATGTAGCTCTTTGAGAGGGTAAATATGTAACCAAATGGACCCGCAAGGGTCCATTTGGTCTCATATTTATGGACTCAATAGTTAAAATATTCATCATCTGAATTAGCCCAAGTCTACACAACTAGAGAATGTAGAAGATTAATGGTCATTTGATCTGTATGTTGGACTGTTTTGCTTCCCAAATGCAGCCTGGAATTGTGGGCAAAAGAAACCTTTGGGTCTGTGGAATGAAACTATCATCAAATGGTGGTCTGTGGCTCAAATGCTGAATAAATAGTGGGCCCTGGTATTAAAAAGTTTGAAAACCCCTATTATAGACTAATTCAGTTGTTTCCAAGCTTTCATATCGAGGACCCACAAGTTGCCAATCCCCATTTTGAAAAGTTATTGCAGAGGAGATTTTTACAGGTCTAGTGCATGTTCTAGTGATTTCAAATGAAAACATGTGACTAAGACAACAAAGCATGTTGTCCAAATGACTAAGACTGACTAAACAAAAATAGCATTTCGTCAAAAGGACTAAGACTGACTAAAACTAAAAAATGCCTGCCAAAAACAACACTGGCGGGTCCATTTCGTTTCATATTTACGTTCTCAAGAGTTATAATATTCACCTTCTAAATTGGCACCAACGTAATTAAGTAGTCTACACAGCTAGATATTAAATGATTTTGGTCTGTATCATCTGATCTGTATATGTTTGCCTGTTTTGTTCATGAAAATCCATCCTGGAATTGTGGACAAAACCGAAAAAACGTGGTGTGAAAATGTTGTCAAATGGTGCCCTGTGGCTCAAATGTTGAATAAATAGTGGGCCCTGGTATCAAATAGAGAAAAAAGTTTACCAAACAAGAGCAGAAAGCCAATTAAACTAAAAGGTAGATGTTTATAACAGTGGTTGTCAACCAGTGGTCCAGGGACCACCAGTGGGCCTTGAGAGGGTTCCAGGTGGTCCCCAGAAAAATTGTGGAATGTTGGTTAGCCAGATGTTACTCCTGACAGCATAAACATGAAACCAAATGGACCCTTCTGGGTCCATTCATGTTTACTGTGACACAAGCTGTTTTGAGCGCAGAGTGCCCTGCTACGAGCTTGTAGATATGCTATTTTTGACATAAGACGAGCGTTGCAACTTACAAAGGCTGGCTAGCTGTGTCCAGTGCAGTTGTAGTTGCATCCTGATATGGATGGAATCATAAATATCCATAACCCTGGTTTTCTCCATGTTCCATGTGCATTGTTAAAGGGGGATTCCGCCCATTTTCAATATTTTCCTGAGAGCATTTGGAAACAAAAGAAATAAATAAAATAAAAATCATTGACGTGGTAAAGCACATCTTGATGATGTCATACAAGATGTATTTCACCACGTTAATGATGTGTGTTTTTTTTTTTTTTTTTTTTTTCCAAAACTGCACTTTTTAATTACGCAATGGAATATTCTTATTATGCAGTAGGTCAGTGGTTCTCAAACCTCTTCAGACTGTGATCCCCCAAAATAAAAATATTTGAACTGGGGACCCCTCAATTTGGTTTAATTCTGTTCTAATGATAAATACTGTGAATAGCAGATCTACAGGCTCAGAACGCCTCGTGTTGGAAGGTGTTGTGAGCCTGTAGATCGGCTATGTTCATGATTTTTGCCTTTTTCTTACCTATATATTTAATTTGACAACTTTCACATTTTTGCCTAGTTCGTTGAATACGTTTGATGCAGTAATGGTCATTTTCTTTGGGGGTCTAGAAAGTCCTTAAATTATCACTTCATCATCTGGGGACTCCCCAATTTTTTGGGCCGACAGCTTGAGAACCACTGCACTAGGTATATTTGTTTGTATAGTCATATTGTCTACATGACCTTGTTTCTGAATTTGTCCTCATCTTTTAGATCGCACAAGACTTTTCAATCCTCTATGGAGAGGCTGCACCCAAGCTCTTTGAAACCTGAGTTCCTTGTTTGCTGACAAGATCATCCTTCCGGCAAAACTAGAAAAGAAGCTCCCAGTTCCATAGGAAAATATCCCACAAGGTTAGTTACTTTGTCTCATAATGCGTGTTACTTGCTTGGTGATGTCGTTGAGCAGGTTGGCATTTGAGGAGGCTGCAAGTGATGAATGAGTGATGATATCAGTCAGGTATGAGGGGGCTTTATAGGTGATGTGGGGATTTTGATGTTCATGCGTTGGTGTTCTGGTAGCCAGTTGAGTTGATTGGAGTCCTGTATTGTCTGGAGTGGGAGTGACTGAGCAACTTGGGTGGCTGAGGCCTGAACATAGAGGCCTGCGCAGTGACGCCACCGCCCCTGTTCCAGAAGTGGATTCCCCATTAATTTTCCTCAGACTTTTTGAAAATGGTTAATAAAAACATGATTGCGCCGCAGGCAAAACCAACTCAGGTTGTGAAAATCATGATGACACACACAATCCTTTGGGACAATCAAATAATTGATAAGATAAGATGAAAAACGAAACAAGAAGTGTTCTCTCCTGCCGTTTTCTACTTCTTGCTAATTAGATATTATATGATAATATTGTGTTTGTTGTCATGATCAATCAATCAATCGTGTTTTTATTAACCACTTTCGAAAAGTCTATGAGGATTCCATTTCTGGAACAGGGGCTATGCCGTCACTGCGCAGGTCTATAGTATTAAGCCAAGACGTGATTGGAGCACAGCGACAGATGGGGACTAGGGTTGGGTGATATACCGTTTAATACAGTATAATTGTATCACCAGGGTTTCGTCGGCTACACCGTCGAAAAGCTGTATGGAATGCTTGCCATTATTATAGTGGTGTCAACTGTATTGAGTGATTTCTATAGTTCCATGGTGGGAGTTCTGCTCTGGTTTTGGTGAAATATGAAGTAGTCGTTTTTGGGAGGTCACTGGGGGCCACGCAGTGAAAGTAAATGAATCCAAAAGAAACTTTATGTTGTTGACATATTTCTAAAATATCAGCACATCCTTTGCTCATTTTTGACTCCTCTCACAGGGAACTATGTATTTTGTGTCCATATCACTATGCCCAAAAAGTAGTTCGATGTGGTAGGGAGGTCCTAATATTTTAGAAATCATTCAGCAACACAATTATGTTAGTTTTGTGGATTAATTTACTTTTACTGTGTGGCCCCAGGGACCCCCACAAAAAGACTACTTAATATTGACCAAAATGAATGCAGAACTCCCACCACAGGACTCTGGCAATCAATTAATAGTTGAAAGCACTACATTAATGGACAGCACTTCATAAAGCATTTCACAAAATCCGGACAATCCCTTTAATGAGAAGACAAAGACAGGAACATGGATCCTTCCTTATCGATCAGAAAATGACATATCCATTGCATTAAACCATAATTGTCCTCCTGCAGGTGCCACTGCCAGGAGAGAATTTGCGTTGACACTGCTGCCTTTCCTGCTTCCTCCTCATGTTTTTAAAGAAGACAGAAGAACCATCCATACAACTGTGCAGGAGTCACTGAGATCGTTCATTGCTGTAAAGCCTGTAAGTAATTTACCTACGAAATTAAATCATGGCACTAATGGTCGGCTATGAGCTTGTAGGGTATTTCTGAAAAATCGAGAAGGCACGCACATGTTTTAACATGTACACACTGCGTATAGTTTTTTCACTCAAAACTCTGTTTCTTGGAGGTCTCCCTGAAACACATTTTGAGAGGAGGGGTCCGGCAGTCAAATTACATGTAATTCTGGAGGTACTTGACATGAAGAAGAAAAAGGGTGCTCTGACTGCTTACTCAGCCTGACTTGTTACTGTATATACAGTGCAGTATGTTGCATAGCTCTAGCACCCAGCCTACATGCCCGGTACAGGTGTGCGTGTCCTGGCTAAGCTTTTCCTTTTAGTCTACGGACCACCATTTAATGGCATTTCTATCTCTGGGACCCACAATTGTACAGTAAAATCCATGTGTTAACTCTGGAGTGTACAAACCTCTGCACTTGCAGAAATGCTTAAAGTATGTCTTTATTCCCTTTTAAATTATAGGTCTGAACAAACATGGTCGAGTATTTGGAGGGAGTCAAGTTCAAGGCGTTCGTGCTGCTGCTGGGTGATGGGATGCTCTGCTCACGAGCCTTTGCTGTGATCCTGGGCAAGGCTATTGGAACTGAGACGGCGCTCGCAGCAGTGGATACCTGCTTCACTGCTGACACAAAATATCCGGACCAGTACAAGCCGACGTGGGAATTTTTCCAGTAGCTGGTATTTGATCTTGAAGGAACAGTCACACCTTCACTGAACTTTCTCAAAACTCGGATGCAGCTAGATTGACCTGTACCCCACAGTGTCACATTGTCATGCCTAAAAGCAAGAACTGTGACACCAGTGCTGCAAAACAGACGGCTCTACAAGCTCTTAGCATGTACATTTCAAACGGCAGTGTGGTGACAGGCGCGTTGCGGGTTCTAAACGTGCCGCGTTGGCAACACATTTGAGAGCTTGTTGGTCTATACTGTATGTCTATGCACAATGAGTATAATAAATAGATAATATTACCAATTTTATCTTTCAGTGATAATTAAATGTAATTAAATGTAAACCATTCACATTCTTGTTTTATTTATATTAAGCACCATGGTCATTGATGCTGCTCATTCATAAAGTCACTGGACTGTTTTGATATTTGCACTTTTATTATTTATTAGTTTATTACAAGACTATACCAAGTCTGAGTAATGGGGCAATACAATTTCATTTTAGTACCTTTCACCCACAAGTACAGTTCATTTAAAGCCTGATTGACTGATATCTTTGAGTATGCAATGTTAAAGTGTTTTATTTTTAAATTTAACCTAAAGATGGCTATAGTTGGGATATTCCTAATGGTCTGAAGTATTATCACAGGTTTGTGGTGAATAGTAGTGAAAAACTGTTTAAAAATTCTCATTTAGTGAAACATACTACATTTCTGTGGTGTAATGTTCGATAACATGCGTGTCATAGTGTCTGCACACAAGGCCTGCGATATTCACCTGCATTTAGGCACAAACTTATAAGCTTTAATTATAAGTAAGCCAAATAAATTAAAGTGATGCACTGTATCATGTTTTAGGACTTTTAAGGATATTTTATAGACAAAAATGGCAAACTGTTGTCTTGAATTTAATAAATGTTTTATATTGTTACATTTTGGTGTGAGAATATATTTGATTAATGAATCAACTGTGATATGATTATAATTATGACAAGTGTAACGATAACGAAATTATCAGTCATGAAAAATATATTATTCATAATGAAAAATAACTATACATTAACAACCCAACAAGGTGTTAAATTTGGAACCTCATTTGGGTTTTCTGAACTACCCATTGTGCTGTGTTAAAACAACCCAACAAGGTGGTCAATGTGGACCCTTCTTTGGGTTTTCTGAACTACCCAATGTGATGTGTTAAAACAACCCAACAAGGTGGTCAATGCGAACCCTTATTTGGGTTTTCTTAACTACCCAATGTGATGGGTTAAATAATCCCAACAAGGTGGTAAAATTGAACCCTTATTTGGGTTTTCTTAACTACCCAATGTGCTGGGTTAAATGAGCTACCCAACTTGTTGGGTTGAATCAACCCAGCATGTAGCAGGTCCAATATGTAACCAGGGCTGGGTTGGGAAACAAACCAAATTGGGTTGAAAACTACCCCCTTCTTCTCTGAAAAGTATTATCTAGTAAAAAGTTCACTGGCAATATACTATATTTTCCTCCAGTAAATAGCCTATTTTAGAACTGTTTTCATATATAAGACGCACCGGGCTATAAGCTGCACAGGATAGAAGATACTGCCATCAACATAGAACAGAAGCTACTATACAGTATAAGATAGTCTTTTAAAGGCTTTTAAGTGTGCCTTATAGTCCGGGAAATACGGTATGTACAGTACAGTTCACACATTTTCCCCTATTTTGTGAAAAGTAGTGGATTTGAAGAAACACGCTATACACCCGATAGCAAATTCATATGGTACATACATTCCTGCATTAGCATTTTCATGACATAACTGGCAGCAGCTTCACTCTGAACCAGTGGCATATCCGTCGGGAGATCCCGAGTGACATCCTAATGGCTGGTGATAAGAAAATGTAGTCTTTATCTCAGCCCAATTAGGCATCTAATTGATTCAATACTGGTCATTTAGATTTCCTCTAGGTCTAAGATTGAGTACCTCGACCCTTTGAACAGACATGCCTGAGCTGCTCTTCAAATCCTGTCACCATAAAAAAAACCTGTAGACCCGTGTGTGTGTGTGTGTGTGTGTGTGTGTGTGTGTGTGTGTGTGTGTGTGTGTGTGTGTGTGTGTGTGTGTGTGTGCACATGCGCGCGCGCACATCCATGTATGTATGTATGTGAGAATAGCTTTTTTTAGAGTGGTGAAAATGGAACTTATTTTCTCCTATATGCACTATCCACTCTCAACGCCAGGCTTTCTGGTCTACTTTGAACACTTTTTCTCCATACAGAGATGGCGCCGACAGTCAAACAAAGAACCTGCCTTTTAAAGCAGCACAAAGGGCAGTTCCACATGAACCTTACTGTGTCAGATATTATGTAGGCCGGTGACCCTGACAAAGGGAATCTAATGAGGCTTATGTGAAAAAGTAAGACTTTATTCATAAGCAGTATGGTGGGATGGGATGTTTATACACACAGACATGAAAGCGCCAAGAAAGCTTACAGTGCAATTCACTGTGTAACAAAGATCTACAGACATGCACTAAAATGTGAAGTTGTGAATACATGGGCATTGGGAATGTGCACGCGCGCACAGACGCACGCACGGTTCCCCTCCACATTACCCACACAGACAGACCCTGGGGCGGTGGAGAAGACTATCAGCAATCCAAAGTAATTTCACCTCTGCAACAACATGCCCTGTGAACCAGTGGGGGAGATCATAGCACAGAAATTGCTGGATAGCCTCATTTTCAAATGCATCACAGCCAGGAACTCAGAATAAAGATATTCCAATTATACCTGACCCATCTTTATAACGTCGCTGTACATCACACACAAAAAATAAAACATACCAAATCAACAAGCTCAAAACACTCCACCAAGCTGATGAGCTTGTTCATCTGCTACTTTTGTTATTTTGAATCCTGAAAAGTAACTAAAAGAGACGAGTAGGCTGTTGTGAGCTCTGGCAAATCAACGCATAGATCATTCAAATCAACCAACCAATTCATTCAACAGAGATGAAATGCAGATTTTAGACGCTCGTTCTCCCCACAATATAAAGTAACTTATGGACCACATGCACTTGCAGGTAGTGGTACATCTGTGAGTGAGAGAGAGAGAGTGGCTGAGAGAAGACAGGGAATAGCTCACACAATAGTATGTGAAGTGCCCTTGGATGCCACAGAGCTCTGAAAGAGAGCAGGGCGGAGGGGTCTACGTCAGGCATGACTCCAATGGGAAGTGTCAGGGAGTGAGATTGATTACTGCAGGGAGGAGATGGATATTAATTCTACAGATGTGTGCATGCAAGCAGACACACGGACACTCACGCACACACGGATACACGCATGCACAAACAGGCACACACACACAGCGCAACTCTATCCGTTTCAACCCTTGTGAATGTTTCTCTTCAAAAGTTTATACAATACACATGTTGACACACGTGCAGATGTTGATTGTCCGAGCATGTGTACACGCGCACGCATACAAAAACCATCATTGTACACAAATGATGACACAGCTGACAAGACAGCATTTCTTTGTGCCTAGTAGTCTGTTTTTTGCAGTGTCATTTGAAGGTCCACTCCCAGGCTCAACCCCCTAATTCACACTGCTATCCAGTCTCTCTCTCTCCCAGCTTACATGCAGGCCAAAACTACGCTGTGAGCTTGTAGATCAGCAAGTTTTGGCACATGACTCCAATGTATGAGTACACAGTTTATATGCCAGGCTAGTTTATCTACAGCTAAAAAGTTTCATAATCTTCACCTTTTTGAGCGGATCTTGCTCATGGTAATTCTACTTGTTCGAGAGCTCTTTCATATGGTGTTCCATTACCATACTGAATCCCTAAGCTTGAATTATGCAACAGGAAAGTGCACTTTTTGCACTTTAATGAATATGGACTGGAAAATATGTATCTGGAGGTGCAGACTGTGTCTGTATTATACCTCCCATCTGTTGATTTTTAGACCAATCACACAGTGATATCGAGCCAAGTCCTCATATTGTACACACAAAAATCCCCCTAATGTCCTCAAGTTAGTATCCCTGATTACCTAACCAAGATGGAGGACTTGGTGTGTGTGTGTGTGTGTGTGTGTGTGTGTGTGTGTGTGTGTGTGTGTGTGTGTGTGTGTGTGTGTGTGTGTGTGTGTGTGTGTGTGTGTGTGTGTGTGTGTGTGTGGCAGATTTGGGGCAGTGTCATGCATTGTATTTTTTTTTATTTTTTTTTTTTTTTTACAAAAAAGTGTCCCTCCTTGTGGCGCTACATATAATAGGGCATTGTTAAAAGTGTGGCATCTGTTTCAGCTTAGTTGGCACAGATTTCACCCTAATCGGACACTGTGTTCATGAATTGTAGCATTTTGTTGTAAATGGGCCAGTCATGCGAACTTTCGATGTCAATCGTAGATCCCTATTGATCACATGACTATAGAGTTCAAGTACACTGATTTGCATGACAGATTCATAAAATCTTAAGGTGTAAGGTCAAAATGTGTTTTGCAAAAGACAAACCTACTCTCTCCCCATGGGCCCCATGGAGACAATAACTCACTTTAATTGTGCAGTACCTCAGAGTGGACTGGTGCTGCTGATGGTGCTGTGTTGTGTCCATTCCGTGCCTGAGCAGCAAATGCAATGCTAGCAATTCCACTGGTAGCACAGTGACTTGTATAAGCATCACACAGCACCAGTAGCAGTATAACGTTGCAGCCAGACAGAAACTTAATAGGTGTATATTTCAGTGTGTCGTGCAAAAGTAGCAAACATAGTACATCTATAGAATGTCACAACGCTTGGCAATGTGGACTTGTATCATCTATAAATAAATATGTAACCAATGAAAGGCATCCATAGTTGTGCTAAATCGTGAAAAGTTTTTTTTACCCGACAGCAACGATAAATGTAGGTAGTTGTGTTCGGCGAAGGTTGAGGTGCTCATCACAGCCACTCCACATTCTCAATCACTTCCCTGTCTACCTCACTCATTAGCCACTCCCCATTCACAATCACCCACATCCACTGCACTCACCACACCACAGCCAATCTTTGCTGCAATCACCACAGTATAAATTCAGGTCTGATATCTCAGTCGGCTTGTCTGTCCTACTTTCAGACGAAACTCGGGTCATGAGTACTGTACTGCTCTTCTCGATCGGCTATTCCTGCCATTCACTGCTTTAAGTTCACAGTCCTCCTCCACCCCAACCCCCTCGATTCTCGCTCTTCTTTCTCTGTTGCTCTAGGAATCCAGTGACGGAACAGAGATGGCCAACTGCTCCTCGAGTGGACCGACGATGGCCGTTAGTTCCCAGAGTCTTCACCTAACCTTGAGTTCCTCAACCCATTCTACTTTCAAACTTAAGGAATGTGGTCTCTTACTAGTGAATTCTATCCTAAGCTTGGAGTGCTGTATCGGTGCAGAAGCAGAAACACAAGCAGCAGCAGCAGTAAGGTGAACCTGTCCCAGTCACAACAGCATTACGTCCTGCCAATACTGACCACATCAGTGTGAACTTAAGGGGAAGGCAGCGGCACAGCGACCGGCCATAAACAAATCTGACTGACAGGCTGCGTTGACTGTCGACATGATTGGTTCCCCATCACTCACCCACTGTCCAAAGTGGGATCCCGCCAGCTTGGAGAGGTCTATACCACCCCCTACCAAGCACTACAGCTGGTGTATTCTGCTCTCCTGGTAGGTAGCGGCATGGATTCAAGTGTAAGTAACTACTGGTGCTGTGAAACAGTTTATAATCAGTGAAGTTTGTTGCCAAAGGAATGGAGGACAAGGCTCTATATACAGTCTATAATGTATGAAGAGAGAGGAAGAAAAGAAAGTCAAACAATAGAAAGGCCCTCATAGAATATTCATCAATTCCACTCCTTCGCATCACATTTGGCTTTAATAAGGAGAAAACAAACCTAATCAGCCCGATGTTGGCAGCTACAAACAACAGCATAATCACGGCATCATATATGAAAACTGGAATTATCATACCATTGCGAGATGCAAGGATCAGAGAACAGCACATACAGTACCATACTGCTGGCAAGACCAGAGAGAGTCTATGTGTGAAGTCTTTCTGCTAATTGGTTGGTGTTGTTGTTTCTTCATCCAATTTTTAATTTGCAATTTTCTGGCTATTTCATCACCATCTCATTTTGCATTCATTAAGGAATGCTGAAAGTACAAAATAATATAAAAGTTATGACTTTTTTCATTATCTATTGATCACATGCAGGGCAAACATTTATAACTATAGATTAAACATTCATTAGCCTCTGTATTAAAACCGTGAATAAACATGGATCCTGAATCATCCAGTGTCAACACACGGTAGAGTGGTGAACTGGGGGTTTGATGTAATCATTCATATTACTTGCTTCATCACAATCCCTTTTAAATCCCCATGTATAATTAACATGCTGCATGTACAGTGTCTTTGACATTGGTGCACTGCGGAGACGTATCGACAGAGTGTAAGAGTACATTACTTTACTAGGACCCGTCCGTCCTACAAGGACAACACAACCTTGTGCCAAGTACGAGGACACAGATGTCTGTGGTTACTGCACATCCACAGATTAAATCAACACTACTTGTCAAGGAACCCTAGCAGTAATACTGGTTTTCTGTGCTACTCTATAGCAGGTAGTTATCTGCATTCATCTACTGTCCTTCCTTCCAGCTTGTCCTTGTGGCTTTCTAATCAAGGACTAGACCTGGAACGCCAATTAACTATCCAGGAATCCAGCAGCCACCCCCCCCCCCCCCCCCCCCTTCTCAGAGTATGCACTTGTAGTTAACTTCAGGATTTTGCAGTGCACGGACCAGGGCTGGGAGACACTGGCCTAGATATTAGAAATCTATTTACAGGCATGTCCTTGTGACCCATCTAGTTAGTAGGCCACGTGTATTAGTTAGACACAGACATAATGCATTTGGACTCCCAACAGTTTCCTCACAGCAGGAAGGTCTTGGATTTGAGTCCCACTGGACCATTTTTGTATGCAGTTTGAATGTTCTCCCTGTGTTCACACAGGCTTTTCCCCACACCGCACCACACCACATGCATGTCAGGATTGATTTGTACTAGCAGCAGCACCCTTGACCAAAAGGCACTGGCTCTAGAACGGCAGCGGTCCCCAAGCACTGGAGAATGGAGAATGGCTGCCACTGCAAATACTTAGGCTTCACGTGCCGAAACTAGCCAATGTACGTGAGCTATGTCTGCAGACATTATCTACGTTTGTGGTATTTCGTTTCTTAATCATTTATAAATGTTTTGTGGTTAAGTGATTAGGAATGACGGAGTATTTTGAGCGATGCAACAGTGCCCTAAACAAAAGCTTGTTGTACCTGCATAGTAACGGCTCTGACTCAGAACACGGGGAGGCCTGTGTGCTACAGCAACAAAGCTGCCAGCTCCAATAACATAAACATAATGAGCATCACAGAAGTGTTACATTCTACACCCCTACGCACCAGCTCGCAAGCTCCTACAGCATCGCCTGGACTTGATTGGTTAGTTCACCGTTTCCAAAACAGGCCTGTGTCCCAAACGCACACGACTCTGTTTTTCGTGAGTAGTCCACCTTTGTGGCCATGTGTGACCTAATCATAGGGTGGCTTGGTAAACCCTCCTTCACATTTGAATTTCATTCAGCAGAGCAGACTGCTGAAATGTGAATTCTGTAGCCGGGGAAGGTCTACCAAGCTACGAGTAAGGACCATTTAGCCTTTGTTTTGGTCAGTGTTTTTGTTTTGTGTTTTTGTTCTGTGAATTTCTTTTTCAAAACACAGATGGCTCAACAAGCCACCAACGAGCTCTCACCATAAGCAAATAAATCAGTAGCAAAAGGCCAGATATGAGACATAAGATAAATCTATAACAGCACACGCACAATACTGTGGAAATCATACACATTCTGAGTGGCATTTTAATTCAACTGTGTTGTGTCCTGAACACACAGCATAATACCCAAAACACATAGGTAAAGGTGTTACCCTAAGTAGCAATAGATTCAAATCACTACATTGTAATAAAAATCTTGTGTCTCTTTGAGCTACCTACCAGTCAATTCGTCGAAACATCCGACAGCTAAAAGAGGGGCAAAATGTATTTCATTTGTATTTTTTGCGAACAATAACTCTCAACGTACAGCAAAAGTGCAACAAGCAGGAAGTAAAAACAAACAAACAAACAAAAAACACCTCTTAATGTGACAGTGTGTCTAACTGATCTCACTCTCCATCTATCTCATGCAGACGACAACAACATGTTTGTAGTGAATGCACTCTGTGGGGTGTGTTGTGAGAGAGTGCTCTGGTGTGTACAGTGAACGGGGTGAGAGCCACTGTCATGAACAGAGAGATACAGAGAGAAAGCAAAAAGTGAAAGGAGCAGGTGAGAAAGACAGGGGAAGGCAACTGAAGGAACTAGTGAGCAGACTAGTGAAGCACAGACAGACAGAGAAAGAGTCAACAGACAGACAGATAGTCAGGGAAAGGAACAAAGGAAGGATAGAGATTGTTAGCATATAGGATAGAAAGATATCAGCACACCTTTTTGTAGACTCATGTCCACCATGCGAGGTTCAGCCAGCTCCATGAAGAAGTTCTTGTTCTTCTCATACTCTTCATCATCAATAATCTTCACCTGAACAATTTTGCTGTGAGAGGAAAGAGAAAAAAGGGGGGGGAGGAAGAAGGCGGGCAAAGTAAAAGGGGACAGAAAAGATAACAGGAGAGCAGGGAAGACGGAGAGAGAAGGAGAAGAAGAAAAAGGTTAATTGAGAATGGCAGGAAGCAGGAAGTGTGCTGTGTGAGTAAGATTAATATTCAGCGTACAGAAAAGGTTAGAAGGTGGAAGGGCAACTGTCCACCACTGCAGACCCCCCCCCACACACACACACACACAGACAGACACACACACACTCCCTCTGAGGACCAGCCTGTCACTGGCTTGCAAGAGCACATTCATGCATTCAAAATGAGCTTATTGGCTGCCATGGGTGTCATGACAACCACATTTATCACAATGGTCTGATATAAGTAGAGCAGACCAGCAAAGTCAACTCTTTCTCTTCCCGGTCTCTCTCTCTGTCTGTCCCTCTCTGTCTCTGCCTTTGTCTCTCTTTGCTTCACAAACTACATCCTTAAAGTAGGATTTTTTTGTGGGGAGGGATCTAAGAACTCAGCAAGCCGAAAACAGCGGCGTCGCAATCAATCAGAGTGTTAAAATGTGTAGAAAGGACATTTTGCAAAGGCAAAAGGTGAGCGAAAAGATAACTGATAAATATGTCAGGATATAAATCGATGTTTATGGTTTAGACATTTCGATCGAGGTGCTTTTCATCAGGCAGTCAGCCAGACAATGGAAGGCCTCAGCAGCCTCTGGAGGCACACTAAAGACAGATAAGAGGAAAGTGGCTTCTGTGTCACTTAATTTCACATTGCCCTCACTCCACCTGACATGTCTATTTTGGGTATATACAGTATGTCATTATCAGCAGAAATCTGACAGATCTGTCTCAATCAAATGCAGAAATAATGCAACACAATTTGCATGATGTTTGGAGTAAAATAAAAATATGAAGAGGTAATTAGAAGCGTTGCCATTCGTGGCTGAGTCCTGAGTCTGCCCATATTTGCCCAACGCTGGGACAGAGGTTGAAAGGCGCAAGAGCGTGTATTGTACACATACTGGTACTGTATGTCTGTTCCCCTTGTGGGCCCTGGGACCCACAACTGCTCCAGGATAAATCCACCACAAGTTACCAGCATTCTGGCACTGTGTGTGGTCATGAGGCGGCAGAAGGAGACTCTGCTCATCTTTTCAACTACTGCAAAGAAAACTACTATACCACTCCTAGAAGTAGCTCAAACCAGAGTTATAGTACATACATAGCAAGCAGAAGCAGTTCTACTACAAGCATCACAACCACATCACTGTAAAATCCATACGTGCGTGTGCACGCACACACACACACACACACACACACACACACACACACACACACACACACACACACACACACACACACACACACACACACACACACACACACACACACACACACACACACACACACACACACACACACACACACTTACTTTTCCAAATGTACACATATTTATACACTGAAATAAAGTCAGGATTTGCTAATGGTAAGTTTGCTCTGCATTATCACCAGTCACTCAAGTCTGAACGGGGACAGACTCTTTCATTTCTTGTAGTAGAACAGAGCTTAGCGTGACATCATCACACAACAAACAGCTCAATAAGTCCCCTTGCAGCAAGCCCCCAGCGGCTCTCGTGCCACTGATCGTCCTAATTGATCCCTTTAAAGAGTTATTGATGAGACAGGGGCCAAGTTAAGTGGTCAGCAGGCAGCGGCACCTATAGATGGCTCACAATCTCCGTGGTCTGAACTCCTGGAGGAATAGATCAGGCTGAATTGAAAGGAGCAGATGCATGGGTTTCACCATGCCCTATCACAGCACCTCCTCAGATGGCTGAGCTCAGTGTTTTGTGTGTGTGTGTGTGTGTGTGTGTGTGTGTGTGTGTGTGTGTGTGTGTGTGTGTGTGTGTATGCGTGCGCAATCAATATTACGGTACTCCATGCTGCAGCTCACCTATGAAATGTGTATCCATGTACGTAGAAATGCATGCATGCAAATGCACACACACATACGCAGCCTGGAACAGGGAATGGCAAGGTTTATTATGTGGATCACTAATCATGGAGTGTGTGTGTGGTGGGGGGAGGTCAGGGGATGTTCAACAAGCAAAGGATTGAGCTAATAAGATAAGTGGCTGGACCACATTCATAATGGATAGCAGTTCATGTATGATGAGCACATTGCTTCTGTTCTCTCTCTGACAACTTATTTCTAAAGTAGCCTCAGTCACCACCGATATAACCAGTCATTTCTTTCTGGACAGTCATTTCTGCAGTACCCCCACCGTGGTGGGGGTGCTGATATGCAGATTTGTTATAATACGTTATATATTACGTTATAATTTGAGTCGTTATAATACTGATGCAAGATAAAAACAGGCTTTTACATTCCATGCCAACTTGGAAAATCAACAATGTTGGACATTGTAAACAAAGTGGAAATGCAAATTTGGAACGGAAGATTGAAGAAGAGGAAGAATTATACAAAGTATAAAACAAAGTATTGGTTACATCATTATGAGGCCAAAAATTAAAGCATCTGTTCCCGAGAGCAATTTCCATTAAAGCTTCTACCGTATAAGACAGGGGTGGCCAACCCGTGGCTCGCGAGCCGCATGCGGCTCTTCAGCTGGTTACATGTGGCTCTTAAGCGGCTTCCACATGAAACCATCAAAAAACTTTTTTTTTATGGTTACATGTGGCTCTTAAGCGGCTTCCACATGAAACCATCAAAAAACTTTTTTTTTATACCAGGGCCCACCATTTATTCAGAATTTGAGCCAAGGACTACCATTTGATGACATTTTAGCTCCACAGACCCCAAAGCTAAAGATTTTGTTTACTTTTGTCAACAATTCCAGGCTGGATTTCAGAGAAAACAAAACAGTCAAACATACAGATCAAAATGACCATTAATCTTCTACATTCTCTAGTTGTGTAGACTTGGGCTAATTCACATGATGAATATTTTAACTCTTGAGAGTGTAAACATGATACCAAATGGACCCGCAAGGGTCCATTTGGTTTCATGTTTACGCTCTCAAAGAGTTACATCTGGCTAACAAACTTTCCATCATTTAGCCTGGGGACCACCTGGAATCCTCTTTGATGTGGCTCTTTGCAGTAACACAATGAAAAACGTGGCTCTTAGTCTGTGACCGGTTGGCCACTTCTACGGTATAAGATACGAAAGCCTGCTTGACTATTCAAATTTGGTGGGGATAGAAAACACACATGGGAGCACCAAAAACACAGACACAAAAAAGTTATATTTCAAGTTATTCGCATTTGAAAATCTATTTCTTATTGTTTCCCAAATGCGGCACTACATCCTTTGTCTTTAACAGGCCATGTAATGTAGTCGTGGTGATTCTTCTGCTGGTGGGGTTGGTTGGTGGGTGGGGGTGGGGGGTGCCTTTCCTATCTACAGTAGATCCTGTTAGCACACAGCAGAAGCAGAACAATCCATCTAGTTTCCATTCCTCTTCAATCTCTCTCCGATGCTTTCTCCAGTCCCTACGCTATCCCACACTCCCTTTCTTTCTCCTCCCCTCCCCACCGTCCCCCCTTACGTCTCATCCAATCGGTGTAGGGCTTTCCTCAGATCTCTAGGGGTGATGCCTGCTGTCGACAGCGTGACTCAACAAGGGGAGGAGGTGATGGACTCTAATGGACAACTGGGATCTGCCAGAGGATGGCATCTCCTTTGTGGTGGCAGAAAGGCATGCACCTGAACCGTTTGTGTTGAAAGGCATTACACAGCTGCACGCCACAGCACAGGCATGCCACGTTGGCAAATTAATGCATCTCTAATCGTGTAATTATGCAAAGGTGCAGAATAAGATTTAATGCGAGCACCAGCATGAAATTAAAAATAAAATAACTACACAAATTCACACAAATAAAGTAAATCCAAACTTATTCCAAGGTTCCACTTGGTTGAGTTTGCTCTGTTTCAGAGTTAACTTAAAAGTAGTATTTTACTGTGTAAGGGCACAAAGTACGTCCGACGCGATATACTGCACGATCTGCTCACGCGCCAAACAGCGAGTGTGCCAACAACATTAAGCAGCATTTGCATTCATCTATCTATGAAGTGGATCATCAATAATTCATCCATCTATACAACCGATTGCAGCGGCAGTCACTGCTGAACACTCAGGAAGCTATTGCAAAACCATGAGACAATCACAGAGGAGCGAGGAAAACCTGGTAATGGGAATACAATCAAACACCTGCTGTGCACACAAGCACACATGGAGAGCAGGGTATTTACAGCAGCCACTGAGGAGGATACTGGCATTAATATGAATGTTTTCGCTTGGAGGGGATGTTGACAGAGACAGAGACTGGGGAGAGTCAGAGGGTGGGCATACCAGGTTACTAACTGGCACATGTGCTGCACGCATGCATGCACGCTTGCACGCAAACACACACACGCGCGTGCATGCACTTGCATGTGCACGCACGCACACACACACACTTGCTGTCCATAGCTGTTTTATTTTTTTAAGTTACCACTTCACTTCTATTCCACTCATTGTTGCAATGATTTATTTGATCCGTGAGTAATGCTGCTAGTGTAGGATCAACAGTATCCATGTGTGGGAAGCGCCAGAGGATAATGGCAGACAATTAGAGGGTTCACACCTCCAGTGAGTGAAACTGGGCTCACTGCAGCCTAGAGAGAGTTAGAGATTCAGAGAGAATGAGTGAGTGAGTGAGTGAGTGAGTGAGTGAGTGAGTGAGTGAGTGAATTAATTAATTAAACCTTTTTACCCCTAAAAGTCTTTGCCCCAGACTTATACCCCAAGCAACTACAGATGTGGAAAAGAAATCAAAAATAGTGATAAGCTCCAGTAAATATAAAATGAAAAACTGTAGTGGACTTCCGGTTATGGCGGACGGCTGAACGGTCGCAATTCCGAAGGCTCCAGCCAGCTTATTTAAAATACCCACTTATACATAAGAAAGTTAACAACCAGTGCACGGCTTTGTGTAAGAAGTGAAAATGAGTCAGATAAAGAAGTCATTAACCAAGAAGAAAACTCCACAACCGGCCAATACTTCGCCCCGTGGAGAAGTTGACGACGAGAGTGACATTTTTACCAGGCCTGCTAACGATAGCAACGATGCAACTACTCTTCAACAACAATCCAGAGACAGCGAGATTCTAGCCGCAATTCATTCATTGAAGAAAGAAGTCAGTACTCGTCATGATGAAGTGCTAAGTGCAATACAAGATGTTAAAAAAGACCTCAGCTCATACGCCAGACGACTGGACGAAGCAGAAGAGCGCATAAGCACAGCAGAGGACACCATAACAACGTTGGAAAGCAAAATGAGTGAGACGCAACAACTAGTTTCTACACTCACCTCCAAGTGCGAGTCTCTTGAATCTCAGAGCAGACGAAACAACATGATTGTAGTAGGTCTGCCAGAAAAGGAAACTGAAGGCAAAGACGTGGAGATGTTCCTGGAGAGATGGATTCCGGAGATGATTGGAGATACGGACCCCCTTCCATCTGGGTCTGTAGAACGAGGGCATCGTCTTGGAAAGCCAAGAGGAACAGCAGCTATCAAACCCAGACCACTCATTCTGAAGTTTCTAAACTTTAGAGATAAAACGAGGGTAATGAGAAAAGCCCGGGCTAAGGGGAAGATGACGCATGGAGACCATCACATAATGTTTTTCAATGATCACCCACAGTCCGTGGTTGAAAGAAGAAAACAATACGATGCAACAAAAGCGGCTCTCCGTCGCCTGGGAATAGAAGATTTTGGAATAATCCATCCGAGCAGATTCCGTGTCAATCACAGTGGTCGACGTCACGTCTTTGAGACCCCTGCCGAGGTGGACATCTTTCTAAAGAAGTTGAGGAGTGGAGGTACCGACAGCCGGGAAGAGGAGCAGCGTGAAGACGAGTAGCGTGAAGCAGGCCGGCAGGAGTAGGTGTGCGCAATTTTGCCTTTTTTTGTAGAAGCAGACCGGTAGTAATAGGTGTGCGCAATTATGACTTTTTTTTAGAATAGCTGATCTTTGATTTTGGATATTTTTGTTACTTTTTTATTGCTGTTTTGCAATCATCTACGAAGAGACTTCTTTTTTCTCTCTCTTTTTACTTTGTTTTGTTACTTTGAGAACTAAATGTTGATAAATGACTATGAATAGTTGATCTTCGTTTTTTTTTTTTTACTTTTTCTTATGGACCTTTTGATATCATCATCTACGAAGAGACCCTTTTTTTCTCCCTTTATTTTATTTGTTACTTTGAGAACTGGATGTTGATGAACAACTATCTGAGTGAACTCTCTACATATATGGTTTTATGTCGATGCAAGACTAAATGGATATACTGTCGCCTATCTGGAAACGGTGGGATTGACTTCGGTGGATTTGGACACCTTCTTGGAAAGAGTTTATAGTCTTACTACATTCCAGAAAGGTAATGCTATATTAACCTAAGTAACTCTAGTCCAGCAGATAAGTGACATGATTTTTTCCCCCTTCTTTTGGTAATGTTTCATTTTTATTTGAATAGGTATAGACTGAATATATACATTTTTGATTTGCCTCCCATTGGAAGGTAATTACTGTGATACGAATAATTTATTTTATATACAAAAGGGGACGATTTAAGTTTTATTAACCATATGTAGCTTTGTTTTGACACTCAGGTTCTATATATTCCACCCTTACACACAGAGAAATCAAAGGGCAGTTTTGTACCTTTTAAGGTACAATGGCTTTGTCGCGCCGGCTGTACCCTAGTAGGGTGCAGAATTGTACCGTTAAAAGTGGTACACTTTTAACGGTAGCTTATATGTACCTTGTGGACAACATTGTACCTTCCTGTTTGTACCCCAAAGACCATAAATGTACCCCTAGATGGCACAAATGTACCTTTTTGATTGTACCTCTAAAATACAACATTGTACCTTCCTTTTTGTACCCCAAAGACCATAAATGTACCCCAAGATGGCACAAATGTACCTTTTTGATTGTACCTCTAAAATACAACATTGTACCTTCCTTTTTGTATCTTAAAGACCATAAATGTACCCCTAGATGGCACAAATGTACCTCTAAACTAACACATATGTACACATCGAAAAGGTTCAGAATTGGTAGTAACAGAAGCAAAAACATTTCAGAAACACAATCAAGATTTGATAAGCATTAGTTTATATACACATTGGATTTTATTAGCACCAAACAAATAGTGTACTGGTACTCACATGCACCATTTGTCACCCCTGAGCTACATAAACTTAAAATGGATTTCCTGTACTGCAGATGCCCTGTTACATGGATTTTTTTTTCTTTTTGAGAATGGGAATACAGAATGTGATAGGCATCTGTAATATCAGTTATCGGCAATAAAAGAAATTCATTATTTTAAATATCAATATCGGTCAAAGTGTCACAACTGCTTCAAGGTACTGCATCTGTGTATTTCTCATTTAAATACAATAAAACGCCAATAAACACAGACAAATCAGATGATATCAACTGTATGCACCTTGTATGAGACCATACATTGATTATGACAGATTGGAATATGAAGGCCCAGACATTGAGTGGAAAATAAGTGAACCAAGTCATATAGAGTAGTTGCCACAGAAAACTTTTGTACAATTTACTGCCAAAAGCAGCTCTACTGCATCTACTAAAATGTCAGATGTCTCATACCCATAGCATCTATCCCATCACTTTCCTTTGCACTATTGATTATTGCAGTAATGAATCAAGAGTAATATTGGGCAAACTGTAAAAGCTCAGCTCACAGCCAGCCTCTATAGATTCAGAAAGAACAACTACAACAGGAATTAGACTGACTCCAGACTGGAATATGAAGACTCAGACTTTGAGGGGGAATAATGAAATGGAGTTACCACAGAAAAAAAAAGAAAAAAAAAAAAAAAAAACTGCTGTACTCATGTTACCTGTTCCAGTTCTAATTCATCTACTGAAGAACGTAATCCCAGAACGTAAGAGAGAGCTGGCCAACTGCTCCATTTCCAATTCTCAACTTGCCATTTGATGTTTAACCATTACTACAAAAAGGAAATTCCGAATATAAGGAAAAAGGGAAAAAAAAGTTAAACAAAAAGGATCCTCCTGCCATATTTAAAGAGACTCCCAAGTCTCCAATATGAGCACTTCTTGAGACTGTCCAGCACCTAACCTCAGTTCCAGTCTGACGGTGGCCAGTGTGAAGAGTGGAAGTGGAGAGCACAGGGGTTCACACCTCAAAGATGACACCACCTGTGATCCTGACATTGGAATGCCTGTACTGCCGGACAGCCACACCAGTTGGACAAAGTTGTCAATCTGCTCTTCTGAAGGCAGCACCAGTTGGACAAAGGATGAAGACTTCTGTTCTTCTGAAGGCTCTTGAAGAAAAAAGAAAAAGAAAGGGAAGTGCTGAAATGTGTACAGGAGACACTTGAAAGAACCATTCTCCTACATACCGCGACTCTGTGCCCAAAGTCACATTGTTTTTGATGCATTTTTTTAATTTACCAATTCAGTTCTACAAATCTGCTCTGAGATTTCATCAACCCAACCAAAGAGCTTTTTCCCCATTGTGGAATATTTCCTATATATTCATCCATGCTAAACCTCTTATCCTTCCGGTCTTAACTTCTTTGCCTTTTTTTTTTAGCATTATGGATGTTTTTACAATAGCTCAACTAGCTGATGTCCATCAACACAACACCACAACACACCACAGCATAATTGGTATAGCATGGCTGAAATTAAAGCCTTGTGTTTTAAATGTGAACATGCAGACTTGGCAGTGGATTGACTCTAGCCACTTCGCAACTCCCAACTTTCGCCCTGGACAGTAATATTGTATATTACAATATTACAGTAAACATCGTTGATAGTTGCTCGGTAAAACTCAAATGTTTGAGGAATGTGACACAACTCACCCTTTTACACGGCAACGGCTGCCTGGAATGAATCCCCACGTCGCTGACGGGATATCAGAAGCAGCAACCGTCCGTCAGGAGGCGCAGGACATCACAGTGGATGGATGTAGGAAAACATTTCTGGAAAAATGATTAAAAATACTTAATAGCATCAGTGCTCCTTTTTGTGCAGTTAATGGTGACTACTTGCTTGTGCAGTGTGGGATTCAGTGGTGACACAGGGATTCAGTGCAGGTGCAGATTGCCGTCAAAGACGGTGAGTTAGTGTCACATACCTCACTCGTGCTTTGCCGAGCAACTACCAACTATATTGTGATATGTTTACTATAATATTGTAATATACAATATAACTGTACAGGACGACAGTTGGTCTAGGATTGACTTCTGACTGTGATGTAGTCTGTAATGTGTTTTTGAGGAATTGAGTCTGGTGTTGTAGGAGAGTGCTTTGTGTTTGTGAGTATTTGGACAGGCACATGGGTATTTTGGTAGTGTAATTGAATCCAAAACTATATGAAGAGTTGAGTGGAGATACTTACATGGAGTGTGATGTGATGAGTGGAACAGGGCCTTTGGAGTCAACAGGTGGAGTTTGACGTTATGTTGAGAGAAGCAGGGCTTTGGAGTCAACAGTAGAAGTTGGCTCGAACCACTGCAGAAACAAAAAACAAAATGGTTGCAAAATACTACAATTGAAGTGATGTGACATACAGACATAAATCGTCTGTACAAAGTGTAAAAGTTCGTCTTTACAGGCAAGCATTACAGAAGCGTTAACACAGGAAGTGCTTCACATCTTCCTGCAGGTTTTCATATTGCAACCTGCGGTCGCAACAACTATAAGAGTATCAAATGGAGATGCTCTTAATTTGACATGATGACTTAAGCAGGGCCTAGGGGTCAACAGGAGTAGATCACTCAAACCAACCACTGCAAAGACGAAAAAACAAACTAACACAATGGTTGCAAAATACTACAACTACCGTATAAGAATATGAAGTCTTGTTTCCAGGGCCTTTGAGGGGCTGTGGTATCAAGAGGTGCAGGCTGTTGGGGTCCTCAAGGGCCAGCGAAGGACAATGAACAAAGAACTTACACCTCCTCATGGCCAACATACTGTATACAGAAACGTTAACACACATTATATTATACGTCTGTATTGGGTTGTGTGGCATGGTTTAACTCACAGTGTGATGTGATGAGTGGAACAGGGTCTTTGTAGTCAACAGGTGGAGTTTGACGTGATGTTGACAGAAGCAGGGCCTTTGGAGTGAACAGATGTTGGTACAACCACTGCATAGACAAGAGCACAAAATGGTTGCAAAAAATGATTACAGGAGTAGTTATACAAATCGTCTGTAGGATATGTGAAATGTGTCATTACAAGCAAGCATTACAGTCTTAACACAGAAGTGCTTGACATGTTTCTGCAGGTTTTCATAGTAACTGCGGCCTGCAGATGCAATAGTTATAAGAGTAGTATGAACCGGATATACTCACTTTTCATTTTATCATCATGAGTGAAGCAGGGCTCAGGAGTCAACAGGAGATCACACAAACACTGAAAAGACAAAAACAAAATCTAAATGGTTGCAAAATATTACAACTATTAAGACATTACCTGTGTAACTTGGTACATCGATTTATCGAAGATTCTCATGTACATACTTTTTTATTGTATTGCTGCACTGTTGTATTGTGCTTTTTGCTTCGGCAATGTAAACCTGGCTTTCTTATACCAATAAAGAACTTTGAATTAATGAGTCAAGATACTCACACTGGATTTGACACGTTGAGGAAGTGAATTAGTCCCATACGTGGCTACGAAATCAACCACTGCAAATACCAAAAATCAAAATTGTTGTAAAATTCTATAATTTATATAAAAAAAAAAGATCTATAATTCTATAAAAAGAGAACAATAAGAACTACAGTATATGAAGTGTTAGGAGTGGGGATACGCACACTTGATTTGATGATGAATGAAGCAGGTCCGGTCCTTAGGAGTAACAGGTGGAGATGGCACGAACAACTGAAAATAAATAAATAAATAAATAAATAAACAAACAAACAAACACAACTAAAGCAGAGATGTCACAAGGAGGACTAGAGCAGTGGTTCCCAAAGTGGAACCCCAGGGGTCATTGATGGAGTTTGAGGGGGTCCCCAGTTTTATAGTACCCAAAAGGGTCTGTACCTCTGAGAGTGTACAAATGGAACCAACAGGTCAATTTGGTTTCAATTAAATTCTTGCAGTTACAGACCCATAAGGGTCCATTTGGTTTCTAACTATCTCTAATTAAGGCACCCACTGGAACTCCTTCAAGTGCACGGAACACACTTGACTAAAATGTGGAGACTTCTTGTCTGATTGAATCAATTTTCTGATTGTGCAGATTCTTAACAATAATGTAATTCTTGGAAGCTTAAAATGAAACCAAATGGGCCCCTATTTTGGGTCCTCCACAAATGATTTTGGTGTCTGCATATAACAGCTTAGTGACATTAAATAAATTTATTTGCTATAAAAATAGACCCATCTACCAGCTCACAAGGTGTTGTAGATTGGCTATTTTCACAGGAAATAGGGGGTCCTTGAAATTAAATGGGCTGAGAATCACTGCTAGAGCGCTGTAAAAATGTTCTCACAGGGGTCCCTGGCATGTGTTTTCAATTGGGGGTCAACTTTTGGGGGTCCTTGACACGAAAAGGCTTGGGTATAATGCAGGGGTTTTCAACCTTTTTGACTCCAGGGACCACCATTTATTCAGCATTTGAGCCGACCACCATTTGATTACATTTTCACACCAAAGACCTAAAATTAAAGAATTCTTTTGATTTTGTCCACAATTCCAGGCTGTATTTTGCCAACAAAACAGTGTAAGCTTCTTAAGTGGTAATAATTCAGAACATTTTAGAGTGTTTTAGAACATTTTAGAGAGTGTAAAAATGAAACCAAATGGACTCTTGCGGGTCCATTTGGTTTCATTTTTACACTCTCAAGAGTTACACCTGGTTAACCAACTTTCCATCATTTAGCCTGGGGACCACCTGGAACCTTCTCAAGGACCACTGGTGGTCCCCGGACCACCTGTTGAAAACCCCTGGTATAATGGACAAACCATGATCATTTTGAGATCATCATCATCATCATCACGTACCGTTCAACTGCTGCTGCTGCTGCTGCAGCAGCCACCACCACCGTGACGACACGCAGAGACGTTATATTAATCTGGTGGTCCACCGCGACGATCAGTATTGACCAAGTATTTAACCCGACACACAGAAAACGCGTGTTTAATTTTAGTAGACGGCAGTACGATGTGGCTAATTGCTAGCGTTAGCTAGCAGCCGGTTCATTACTCTATGGGTCAACCACAGCAGCAACCGAGCTGCGCGGGGGACTCTCCTCGTAGGAGGGAGTCCTGTACGGGGCTGGTGGAGCCACAACCGAAACATGACTGCGAGCGTCACTTCAATCACCTACACAATAGCGGTGGTCCCTGGATCAAAATGTGTTGAAAACCACGGCGTTTCGTCCAACATTAACCCACTTCCAAATAACAAAACTACCGTCCTGAATAATGTTTTCTCAACAACGGGCGGCGAAACAAGGAGCGCGCGCGCGCGCGCACACACACACACACACACACACACACACACACACACACACACAGCACCAAGTGTGTGCGTCAGCTTCAACTAACTTCGCGTTGTCACTCACTCACGACGCGCGTGCGTGTGTGAGCTTTGCTCTTAACATATTAGACTATGAACAACTTCCAAATATCGCACATTAATTCAAACTAATCTAACGTCCCACCCCACACACACACAGACACAGTTTAGGCGGCCAAAACTACTCGACAGACACCCGTGAAAACTGTATCTTATACAAACAAATAATTAAAACAACTATTGATTTCATCTTAAATATACTTACAGTTGGCATGGTGAGAGGATTCTTGCAGAAGTAAAGCTGGGAAGTAGTTTTTTGTAATCCAAATGAATGCTCCAAATTCTCCCACCCCACACAACGGCAGCCATTACAAAACAGATTTTCAGGAGTCAGTTCCCGCCTAAAGTCTGAGATTATTTTATACCTTTAAGGTCCACAATTGCCCCCAATGGGGTCATTTCAGTACCCCTGTAGCTCCTCCCCCTGTTCACAAAAGTACAGTTATGTACCCTAAGTGGCAATTAATGATTTGTACCTTTTAAAAAAGATAAAGGTCCACACTTGTCCCCCAACAGGGCCATTTTAGTACCCTTTCCAAATCACAGGATACATTTAGGACAAATGTACCTTAAAGGTACAGAAACGATACCCCTATTTCTCTGTGTGTAGTGTAATTTATTTGGAGAGGGGGAGGGGGGGGGGGTCAAATAGGGTTTTATAGGGCCTAACGATTTATCTAATTTGTCAGGTCATAGGGTTAGAAATCTAGGCGATGGAATATTCCGGATACGCCAAATAGTGAATACAACAGTTGGCTGGTTATTGATAATTTTGCTTTTATATGGGATTATAGGGAAAAACAAACTAGCATTTTTCTATGGTTGGAGCAGGATATTGTGTATTGTGGTGGTTTTTTGTTCGAAACTGCTCCTCTTTGTAGGATCGGTTGTTTATAATCAAGGAAGTTCGGATAAGAGTTGAGTTGGACTGTAGATTAGGCAGTCGAGTGGAGTTTTTTTTATTATTATTATTATTATTGTTATGATGAATGTATGTGTGGATGTGTGTAAATATGTCTTTTTGGTTTTTTGCCCCCTTCAAATTCATTATACATGTATGAATACAGCAGAAAGGTCCTGGGATTCAAATTGTCAGATGACGTGGCAGTATTACAGATTCTCTTTTATACACAAAAAATGTAATGATTAATGACATCCTATAACATTAAAATAATTAGCTGGAATGTAAGGGGACTAGGGAAATTAACTAAGATAAAACAGGTCATGACCAGGATAAAACAATTGCAATCTAAACTGGTGTTTTTGCAAGAAACCCATTTAACACAGAGTGAGGATTTGAAACTGAGAAGAAGATGGCAGGGTCAAGTCATCACAGCAAACTATTCTTCACAAGCGAGGGGAGTGGCAATACTGATCCATAAATCCATACCCTTTCAGATTGTTAATATCTCTAAGGATACAGGAGGAAGATATATAATACTACAGGGAACATTATTGGGAGAACATTTAAATCTGGTCAATGTATATGGGCCAAATAATGATGACCCACATTTCTTTAATAATCTCTTTTTGACATTATCCACATTAAGAGGCAATATTTTATTAGGAGGTGATATGAATGTGGCGCCATTCCCTAATATTGACAGGTCAACAGGAAGAGATGCAACACATGCACAAGCAAGAAAAGTAATATTACATTTTATGACAGAGCTGGGCCTGTGTGATATCTGGAGGGATTTAAACCCAGGTAAAAAGGAGTTCTCCTGTTTTTCTGCCACTTATCACACTCACTCTCGCATTGATCTATTCTTGATTTCAAAGGGTCTCGTGTCAAATGTTAAGGGTTGTTGGTATAACAGTATTGTCATTTCTGACCATGCCCCACTAACTATTGATTACATACCAACAAAAACCTTTAAAGGGCCCCCGAGATGGCGATTTGATACTAAATGGTTACATGATTCTGAGTTTTTACAATATCTAGAGGGTTGTATAGATACATTCTTTGAAATAAATACCACACAGACTTCCCCCTCTGTTAGATGGGAAGCATTCAAAGCTTACTTACGGGGACAGATTATTAGTTATACAAGCTCTAAATCAAATAGATTCAAACGACAAATGTTAGAATTGGAAAAAGAAATTGGACAACTGGAAAGAGAATTATTTTCAAATGACACCCCAGAACTACAACAAGAAGTAGCTGTAAAAAGAGCTCAATACAATGAACTGTCTTCAAACAAGGCCCTTTCTGACTTAACACGACTTAAACAGTCATTTTATGAACAGGGTGAAAAAGCAGGAAAGTTATTAGCATGGCGAATCAAAACTCTACAAACTGAGAGGGCCATAAGTGAAATAACGAACGCGTCAGGAGTCTTAACAACAGACCCTAAAGAAATAAATGACACATTTAAGACATATTATGAGAAATTGTATACATCAGAACCTCCCTCAAACTCAGAGGTACAAAAAACCTTTTTAGATGCTCTTGAAATTCCCAAATTATCTGAAGATGCAAAAAATGCACTGGATAGACCAATACAGCTTGAAGAGATATTTGAAGCAGTATATGCAATGAATAGTGGAAAAGCACCGGGTCCTGACGGGATTCCCATTGACTTGTATAAAAAATTTAAAGAAAAATTACTACCTCCATTCTTAGAAATGATAAATGAAGCCTTTGAAAAGGGTCTTCCACCAACATTACAAAGTGCTCTGATAACAGTCATCTTAAAACCAGGGAAATGCCCCTCAAAATGTGAGAGCTATCGACCAATATCACTACTTAACTCTGACACCAAGCTATTGGCAAAGACATTAGCTTTGAGGCTGGATAATTATCTACCTTCATTGATAAGTCTGGATCAAAATGGCTTTGTCAAGGGCAGGCAAGCTTTCCATAACATTAGAAGAGCTATTAATATTATTCATGAAGGGAGGGGCGTGTCAGAGGCGGCCATTTTGTCTCTGGACGCGGAAAAAGCCTTCGACCGTGTTGAGTGGCCATATCTCTTTGATGTATTGACTCGTTTTGGATTTGGGGAAACATTTTGTAAATGGATAAAGGTGCTTTATGATAAACCAAGAGCAGAAGTAATGACCAATGGTATGATATCTGTTCCTTTCGGATTATCTAGGTCTACAAGACAGGGATGCCCCTTGTCTCCATTATTGTTTACACTTGCTATTGAAATGTTTGCCATAGCTGTCAGAGCACACCCGACAATTACTGGTATTACAGTAGGTGGTATAGAGAACCGTCTTGCTCTGTATGCAGATGACATCTTACTGTTTGTGAAAAATGTATCTCAGGCCCTCCCATCCCTTCTGGAATTAATCAGAGACTTTGGGGAATTTTCAGGTTACAAGGTGAATGACACCAAATCAAATATTCTCTATCTAAAAGAATCCGAGAGACTTAATCCACCAATTAATACAGTTTTTCAAAACTCACCACAAGGGTTTACTTACTTGGGAATAAAGATAACCCCTAATGTAGGGGAGTTGATTCAAGCAAACTATGACCCTATTATAAACTCAGTTACAGAATCGATTAATAGATGGACGTTACTTCCCATGTCAATGATTGGCCGCATAAACATAATTAAAATGAATATTTTACCCAAATTCTTATACTTATTTCAGTCTCTACCCCTGAAACCACCCCCCTCATTCTTTGCTAGTATGAGAAAATTGTTTACTAATTTTATATGGAAGGAAAAGAAACCCAGACTACGATTGTCATTACTCTATTTACCATATGAAAGAGGCGGGTTAAAACTTCCCAATCTTTACTGGTATTATTTAGCAGCACAAATAAGAGCAGCAATGTTCTGGTTTTCTGATAGCACATGCTTATCCTGGGTGCAAATAGAACGTAACACAACATCTCCTCTGCCTTTGAACCTTTATCTATATTCTGACTCCCCTAAAAAGTTAATAAAAAAGACAAAGAACCCATTTGTTAAGAATACGATTGAAATTTGGTTCAATGCACAGAAATGCTTTGGTTCAGATAATAAACTTTCACGTTTTTCTCCTCTGTGGGGGAACCAGAATTTTAAACCAGGATGTCATGATGGAGGGTTTAAATCATGGGCAGACAGAGGTGTTGCTAAACTTTCAGATATGTATGATAATGATGTACTGCTATCTTTTGAAGGTCTTCGTAGAAAATATGATATTCCATCAAATCATTTTTTTAAGTACCTACAGATCAGAAGTTTTATTTTAAGGACTCTGGATAACTCAACCCAGCTCCCGCCTCTTTCAGTTTTAGAAAAGATCATTGTAAATTATTCAACAGGACGGGGACAAGTGTCTTTGGTCTATAGTACATTTGTAAGGTTGTCTGGGGAATCCTCAGAGTGTAAAAGATTGGCCTGGTGTAACGATCTAAATGTAGAAATAAGTGTTGAACATTGGGAGAAGGCTTGTTACAAAGCCCAAACACAAACCATCAATACCAGATACAAGTTGCTACAATACAAATGGCTGATGCGAACATATATTACTCCCTCTCTACTTAATCATTTCGACCCTAACACACCAGACCAATGTATAAAGTGCAATGTGGAAAAAGGTACTTTGTTTCACTGTCTATGGCAATGCCCAGAGATCATGAAGTTTTGGAAAGAAGTACTTGATATATTATCCCAGATAATCTTAGAGGATATACCAATCTGTCCACAACTGTGTATTCTGGGTATATTCCCTAATAACTTCAGAATTAACAGTAAAAAGAAAAGCATGGTTACCTACTGTCTCCTCCAGGCTAAACATACAATTGCACTCTCTTGGAAAAACCCAGACAAACCAGACGTCAGGCAATGGTACAAAGAACTGTCAAGTTGTTTGGCATTAGAGAAACTGACATTAGTCATAAAAGGGAAATCTGAAGACTTTTTAGACATATGGGGACGATTTATGCAATTCATGAGGAATAATCCATTGGGACCTGAACTGAATAATTCTATTGCACAATAATGTGGGGCTAAACATTTTTTTTATTTTGTTTGTTTGTTTTTTTTTGTTTTTTTTGTGTGTGTGTGTGTGTGTGTGTGTGTGTGTGTGTGTGTGTGTGTGTGTGTGTGTGTGTGTGTGTGTGTGTTTTTATTTACCTTGTTTTATTTTGCTTGTCTGTACATATGTATGTATGGAAGAATGTATGTGTGTATGTGTGTATGGATGTGTTGTTTGAAAATTTAAAGGACATTGTAAAATTGAGTTAAAATGTTGATGTCAAAAATGTAAAATGTCAATAAAAATATTGTTAAGCTCCAGAAAATATAAAATGAAAAACTGTACTGTGCTTCCATGCACAATACCACACATTGCCTCATCTAATTCAGCTGCAGATTATATCCTGCCCATGTGCCTGCATGACTCTCTTTGACTCTGCAAAATTTCTGTCAACCTGGCGAGTGTTTTTCACATCTTAAAGTCTGCCATTACGGTACAGTAGTGTTTAAACCACCATTAACGTGAGTGTGCGAACTGAGAGTGAGCACACATGTGCGAGAGAGAGAGAGAGAGGAAAAGAGGGATAGCTCTAAAACGACACACATATTGCTTCCACTCCATGGTGTTCTGCAGTGCGGAGGCCCTGGTGGTGCCTGATGAGTGTGAGGGGCTTTGTTCCTAAACAGTGTTCTAGTGGGGAGAAGTCATCCGTATCTTGCAGCAGATAAAAGGTTACTCAGTAGAGGCGTCACAATTCATTCTACGCTAGATGATAACTGTGGGCCATTGGCTGCCTGCAAATGTTGTTGGTGATGTATAAACTGAAAGCTAGCCTATGGGTGTGCTGCAAAATCCATAGTGTTAATTTAATGATGTGATCGAGGAACCCCAGGCACACATTCTTAAACTCTCAGAGTTGAATTTACACTCAGTATTTTGCAGTGGGAAAGTCACTCCAGAAGAGAGCATAAAAGTACAATGTATTTTAGCAACAAAATGTGCCACAGCTACTAAATTTCCAATCAGATAACTCATAACTCAATATATAGCTCTGCTATGCTGTATACTGTATTACTTTTCTGTGCCAAGAGCATTGTGATATACAAAATAACAATCCCCCCAGGCAAAAACAGAGCGCACTGGTGGTGCTGGGGTGGTGGTGAGAGCAATAGATATACAATATCGGAATAGACATACTCAAGTCTACAGTCCTGAATGGGTAGAGAGTCCACCTCAGCAAGACACTTTTAAGCTTTTCAGTAAAATTAGCTCCAAATCCATTTTTGAAATCATCTTAACATGTCGCATACAGGTATACTACCCTCTCATGGTGATAAAAATACCAATACATGTTTGCATAACAAACGCAGATGAAGACAGGCTACAGGTGTATGGTACATGGCTAGTGGTGTTCATACATGAAACCTTCCAAGTGTGGTAAATATGCATCTAAAACGCTTTTATCCGTTCACCCATTCACACGCGCATTCACACACCAATGGTGAAGAAAGCCATGTAAAGCTAAATATAAGACAAATGCACTTGGGTTTGGAAATAGAGGTGGGGGGGATGAAATAGGAAGGGTTTTTGCATTTCATTTGTACACTCTTGAAAACAAAATATTTGTGGGTTTGAGCTGACAGGCTCTTTCAGATGTCAAACAAATCACCTTAATGCAAGTGGCAGATGCCAAAAATATATTTAGGAGCATGTCATGTGTCCTATCTGCACCAGCCCTTGTGATCTATTGGTAGATCGCGATCTACCTTTTGGGCACCCCTGCCCTAGTGTGTAATGTACTGTATGTCTGAACTAGCTTGGAGGTTACACATTGTGTTCTTGTCAATTTTTCTCCATTCACCTGCAGCCAAATCATGGCAGTGCTTCCTCCCCAAAACGTCGAGCCAATAAAGACGCAAAGCGGACAGCAGAGGAAAAATTCCCAATGCCTCGTGGGAAATCAGCACCGTAATTAAGCAGGCCTGGTTTCTGTCACCAAGTGCGGGGATTATGGGCCCCGCTCATTATATTCCTGATTATTGCTTTTCCACAGCAATCACGGGGAAAAAAGCCAGTAAACACGTTTGTCGGTGATTTCTTGCCAATCTGATGACAAACATCAGGTTTAATATTAAATTAGATACCTGAGAGGCACATTGCCCTTTGCCCCATTACACACCTCTTTCCCTGTTCTTCCGTCACTTTTTCCCTTCTCAGTCTCATCTACCTCATTCTCTCTCTGTCTCTCCCCCATCGTTCTTTTTTTAGTGATGCAAACAAATGAAATTGCTTTAAAGCGAACTGACGACCGCTGTAAGCAAATCAAAACAGAATTACGAAGCAAGCGTCTCGAAAAATGGCGACTGACCTGCTGAAGTCAAACATGAATATTAAAGATGAAGGACACAATAATGCAATAACACGCAAGTCCCACAACTCTTCTGCAGAACCCCACCAGATGCAACAGTTATGAGGGGAAGAGTGTGACAGATGCACCCTGAATAATACATGTGTGCCAATGAACACCCTCAGTTCAGAAACAGACACCACCATGAGATGGAATGAGACAAGAATACAGCTCTGTGGTTAACCTTTATGATAAAGAGCACTTCACTTTTCATCATGGTAGAATATATAAACAAGGCTTTCAACCTTTCTGTATGTTACACACCACCTCCAGTCAATTCTGGCCTAATTCTAGAGCTGCTGTCAGTGACCAGTACACAGTACTGCAAGCATCCCTCCGTTGTGCATGGTGAGTGCCTAACGGGTAATTGAGTTAGTTCCAAGAAACAACTTACAACCAAATGAACCAATACTAAATAACCATACCAGTGGCCAGATAAGTTGACCTCAATGCATTTTGAGCTAATCCAACATACAATATGTAATTGTGCGGTTTGGTTGTTTTTTTGTCCAAGTGTAAAAAAAAAAAAAACGTAACTAGCTGGAGTATAGATTCATGAATTACATTCAAACATCTATGATGATGTTCATGATGACTGATTTATTCAGATAGGTTGGGTTAAGTTTTGTGTGTGTGTGTGTGTGTGTGTGTGTGTGTGTGTGTGTGTGTGTGTGTGTGTGTGTGTGTGTGTGTGTGTGTGTGTGTGTGTGTGTGTGTGTGTGTGTGTGTGTGTGTGTGTGTGTGCTATTTTGTATTGTGCATGTGATATGGACCCTGAGTCTTAACATTAAAAAACATTAATGGTCTGAATTAATGTGAAGTGAAAATGATTTGAATGTAATGTACTGGGTATATAGGGTAAATGTTAAGTACTGTATATGCCGGTAAATGTTTAGTCGCCCACTCTTCCTGTACCAAAAATAATGCTAGATTTTCAGCATTTCTGAATATCTGTGTTTATGTACAATGTGGCCTGTATTCTCCTTTAAACTCACACCATTTAATATTCTGTTTTCAGCAGCAAACACCTCCAGTACACAGCAATAAATAGAAAGGCTCATTCATTCAGGACAGAAACAACCCAACACTCGCTATTCACATATGTTTGCAGCCCTGGGGATTTTTCTAGGTGGGGGGTGGAAAAGCCTCTGAGAACACATTTAGACCGTGAAACTAAAACTCTCCAAATATAGAATAAACCATTCGGATGACTTAACACCTCTTCAGAGTGTGCCAGCTCATTATTGTGTTTGTATCACATTCACTGCCAAGCACTGTATTGTTCCAATACCTCGCTCACTCATTCACACATACCAATACTATACTCCCACACCCTGAATGTGCCCATGGACACAAAAAAACACACACACACACACACACACACACACACACACACACACACACACACACACACACACACACACACACACACACACACACACACACACACACACACACACACACACACACACACACACACACACTCAACACACATACACACGCACATTACTACACACGTGAGGACATCAACATATTTTGATCTAGACATCAAGTCATTTTACCGCAGACATATTTTGGTCCTGCAGAAACGCAATACTCCCACACCCACGTGTGCAACGCACGGCCCTGCACACACACACACACACACACACACACACACACACATATGCACGCACGCACGCACCCCATAAAACAAGCAACAAGCAGATGGGACGGTGAGGCACATAACAAGGTGCCTGCTCTGAGGGAACTGGGTGGGCATGGAGAGTGCTTCTCGGTAGGGTGCCAGGATTATTAATACCGCTGTGGTGGAGGAGAATCATGGGTAGTCACGAAGCTGGAGTTGTGACAAGGAATCACATTTTCTGAATCCTGTGGAAAGACCTGCAGCTGTCGCTCCTCCTCAGTGGAGCCAACACACACACGGCCCGTCCACACACCAGCACACACCACCTCACACTATTGCACATGAACAACTTCCTCCTCTGCAGTTTTTTGAAACGGCAAACAGAGAAACAGTAACCACTCTCAGTGGGCCGTCTCTGGGAGGATAGCTCCAAACCTGTGGCCCGGGGCCTTTTGGTGGGCTAGGATGAGGTTATTGCAAGTGAGCCCTCGCATAATAGGCTGAAACACTACGATTTTGTTGATTATAACTAAGGCTGTTGAAAATGACGAGTTAATGGGATTCATTTTGTTGATTAATCCAATTACATTTTTAGCGCAATTAACTCGGGTAGAGCACAGTTTTACTGAGACATATAACTGTGTGTCTCCCTGTAACCAGAGCCATAGAGTATAGCTCAAGGATCTACAAGCATTGGTGGCTTAGAGATCACTTGTTTTGATAAATATTTAAAAGACATTTTGGACAGTTCGAATGGTGATTAATCATGATTGAATTAATTTTGAATCTGTGATTAATCTGATTACAATCTTTAATCATTCAACAGGCCTAATTATAACAACACTTACATTCATGTAAAAAGAAAAAAATCTAAAAACGGGGATATTTCAGAAGAACAAAATCTACAGCACACCAACCTCCCCTTCTATGTTTGTGGGTCAGTCTGTCATTGATTTGTAAGAAAAAATGCTGATCTACAACCTCATAAGCAACACAATCCGGACTGACTCCAGCACGCACGCACGCACGCACACACGCACACATGCACCATTTTTCCACCCATGTTTCCTAAACACACCAAAAACATGACTAGAGAAAAGCAGAGAGGATGACTCCTTTGTCCTGCCACTGTATGGTAACTCTGCACCTTTTGAACAGCTGTTACAACCACTTCTTTCTGACGATGGATAACATACAGCAGTTTGTCACAAAAGGATCTCTCTGTTCTCCATGGGAGCTGTCTCTGACACTCTGCATCCGTCACTATAAGTACATACTGTAGTGAAATCCTAAATGTTCATTTAATTCAGCTTAATCCAATGTAACAGCGAGGAATTTACTGTGTAGCTGTGGGTGGACTTCAACACTAAAAGACTCAACCATCGTGTTGAACCGATGACAGTTCTTTTTTTGCCTGATTATAATTTGGATCATTTGTTGATTGCTTGTATTGTGTAGATGTTTTTTTTGTGCGTGACCGTTTTTATTAATCATTTTTCACTTTTACAAATCCCCCCATCGTGACACCCTCCCACAAACACACCATTGGTTTCATTACAGTTGCAACAAAAGGGATATTGCAGAGGTTAAACAACCGATAAAAACATAGGCTGTATGCAAGGCTGGCAACATCCTGCAACAATGGAATTGAAAATAAAAGACAATAACAATTACAATTGTGCTTTTCTATGGCATATATGAGTGCATTAATAGTTGCCACTTACTGTAGTCCCATTTGCTCTTGCAATCACAAAACAATATTTTTCTGTTTTTGTTGTGTTTGTTTTTTGTTAATGCATTCTGGGACTGATTTAATAAAAAAAAACTCTCAATTGGACATTGAGGTTAAACAAAGATAAGCTTCATACAATACAAATGTATGCATTCATAGTTAATACAAGTTGATAAAAAAAACAATGGTTTGCAGGCGCTGACTGATCCATTAGATAAAAACTAATTGGATTTTGTTTTCACTTGGCGACAATACATTTCTGGAAGCAATAACATAAATGGACACAGTACCAGCTCTGCAAAGTAACATGTAAATAATGTTTTTAAATATTTTATTGCAGTAAAATGTACAACTGCCTATATGTGATGTAATGGAGTACAAGGATAAAATATTGAAATGTAAATAACCACAAAAAGAACAGTTCTTGAATAAATGTAATTTCCACCGGTGGTCATACTATATAGGTACCTACTGGCTACCACATATATGCCACATCAGATCAAACACGACCAGGACGAATTAGTGACGTCTTGATTGTGGTCAGATCAAGGCAATCCAAGACTAGACTAGAATATCTGGCCCAGAAAATCACCTGATTTCAACCAACACAAATCCTGTGAACTAAAGACGGACATCCCTGGATGAATCAGAGAGAGTCAGACTGAAGCCAGACTAAATTAAATCAATCCTAACTAGTCAGATCCGGTAGCTTAGCTGTAGCTTTATTATTTAAATTTGTGAAGACATCAAGGAAATGACTAATGACATGTCAGGGTTTTGACTCACACAGGTCATCCACTGAATGGGTGCAGGTTTGATCAAATCAGACAGTTTCGAGGACCCCTGTCATAAGAATATAGCATTGCTTTGCAGCAAATCACACTACTGTGTACTGTATGGTAGACTATAAATGCCACGAAACAATCACTATTTTGGCCTAAACTGCAACAATAACATTTGACCCAGATCTGACTATACTTCAGTCACAGGCCTTTCAGAAATGGCCGGAAGGCAATAGGCCACCAGAGAATATGAACCAGGGATACGAAATGCAAGTCATAATATGACTTGCACTTTGTATGGTTCCATATGGGTCCAGTCTGACCAATTTAGAATGAAATTGTTATGGTGTACCGTCCAAAACGACCACAGAGGTATGGCTTGAGAGTATGTTTTTACACCAGCAAGAAAAACTGATCTAACCTACAGGTCTAGGAAGAGAATGGGGCCATGCTCCGCCTAAGACCTGTCTGAAAGATGTTGACTGCCTCTGCTGAAGAACAAAATAAACGGGGACGGTGAGAACAGAGAGAACACAAAAAGGCAAGGTTACGGATGGAAGGGAACAAAGTAAAAAGAAAAGAAAAGGAACGGTCCATATTTTATGACAGGAGGTAAGGGAAGGAAAAAGGGGGGTAGTTTTGGGAGAGTTGTGCGCATGCACATATGCACACATGCACGCACGCACACATGCACGCCTTCCTTCAAGGACACAATACAAGTGAGATGAAGTCGAAGTCATGAGACGACACAAGGAAAGGAGAAAAGTAATTGAGAGGAAAGGAAAGAAATAATAGCACGCATTCAGGCCTCTGAAACGCCTGCAAGCCTCAGTAGCAGAACCCCGACTGAGGTGAAAGGGATGGAGGAGGTGGTGTTGGATGAAGGCGAGAGCAAAACAAAAATGCACAATGACTTATTCTGAGCATCAAACCAAGGGCCTATATCCACCCACCCATATACACACAACCACTTTTAACCTGGCATATCTATTTAGAAAATGTAGTTAAAAAACAAAATGTTCCCCCTAAATCCTGTGCTTCATTGACCGGAGTCAAGCCAGGCCTCTATATGGTCTGCTCTTGTTTTACCTCTACACTTTTCCAGAAGTAGCCAATTTACACACTCACTGTAATATTGCATTGACATATTGTGAGCTTGTAGAATAGGGCCGCTGGAAATCAATGTGTAGACCTCCTGAGGATCAAGGCACATAGCTGTTTCTGAAAATAGAATACACGCACTGGTCGTGTCATATTACAGGTGTCATTCATGCCAGCAAGGACCAGCGTTGTTTTTTTTGCCCTGTGTGTTGAGTGTCTTCATACATTTGTAGTTTCATACTCAAGAGTGTCATAGCAGCCAGTGCAGCAGACACGCCTAAAAGCATTCCCTCAGATCAGTTACGGTGTGTAAAGAAAAGCATGTTATCATTTACGACAGAATAGGACAGGAGTACGTTGCCACATGGAGTGCTTCTGATGGGAGTATACTGTACAGTGGGCCTATGTGGGATCCTAAACAGTGAAATCACAAACACAGGATCCAGGAGTTAAGCCCCCTGCACACTGCTGTGATTTTCAGATTTTTAGAGTCTTTCAAACTGAGGAGAGCTTAGAATTAGAAAGACATCAGCCTCATTTAGCCTATAACTTGTCGGGTGTAATCCTCATATATCCGAAAATGTTACTTTTCAAGATTCAAATGAAAAAGGGGCAAAAGTAGCACCACATTTCAAGCTGTTGAATAGTCTAATTTTGGTGCTTAGTGTGACAATAATTTGTGACACCAAAAGTAGCTAGTAGTAGCTCTGTATCACAGTGTGTTGCGTCCCAGAAATATTAGGTCTGCTATTTACGGTGTGCGACACCGCCATGCGACAAAGTATGAAATATGAATTAGGCTTTACACAGGCTAGCGTAACTCTAGAGCCCTACAGCTTGCTATTTCCAAATACTGTCTGCATGACCCTACACCTGTTTGTCACTCTCGACACTCAACAGCTATTTTGTTTTCTGCAGGATGCAGGCAGCTGACCATGAAGCCAACACGGCACACCGTTCACACATTACTGTGGGCAGCCTCTTCATTTCCCCTGCCCAGGGTTCCATTTGCTGGGGCCGTCTGCCATTAATATCTCCCCTCTGGTCATTCATTTGTACAGTATATTGGCCGGTGGGGATATGTTTTATCCCTGCTTCTGATAAGACCCTGGCCTATACATTATGTATAGGCCTATACTGTACATGCATTTCCTTTTGGGAAATATAGACTGATATTTATGATATTGCTGCTGTCGGGCATGAAACCTCTCATCTCCATATTTTTTTCGTAAATTAATGCCATACTAATCAATGCTGTGATGCGTGAACCGTTTGTGGTGTGCAAGCACGTTCTAGAAGGTGCGTGACATGAAAAGGCAAATGGTGGTGGTTTTATTTAAAATAACAATATTAGGGCAATAATGCAGTATAGAGCACATGCTAAATTAATATGACATATTCGGGTTCATATATACGGTATGTGTATACTAAATCTTTCTATAATTTTTATCCCACAATTTTGAAACCTATTTTTTCACCCAGTGCCAATTCCTAATTTGATCCTGGGCTATACACACCCTCCACCAACCTGGGGAGGCAGCGGACTGACCTCATGCTTCTTTCAATGAATGAGGAGTCCAAGCTGCCTTCTTGTGACCTGACAGGGGGGAGTTTGCCTGCTTGGATGTAGCGCTGGAAGGAACATGTTAATCCAAACAGTTCCTATCCCGGCTCCCGGCCAGTCAGGGGAGGTAGTTTAGATTACTGCATGTTTTTGTGAGGGTATTTAACCATAGGGGACACGGGGAGAACATGCAAACTCCACACAGAAAGGCCCTTTTACCAACCCCGCAGGTATGGGTATGGGCACTGATGACACAGAGGAAGAGACACGTCGCCAGCACCAACAGCGGAGTCCCTTGCAGGAACCAAACCCAGGACCCTCTACGATACGATACGATACGATACGATACGATACGATACGATACGATACGATACTATACGATACGATACGATACGATACGATACGATACGATACGATACGATAGACATACAATAGACACACACACGCCAAGACATCCTAAAAGAGAAAAAAATATAAATAATCACATCATAAAAATATTAAAAATACTACATTGCCAGCTACACATAGTGTGTAATATATATATACAGTGTAGCAGCAATAAAGTGCACAGCAAGGATAAAGTGCACAGTGATTTCTACCCTACAGTTGCACAGTTAGCGATAGACGACTAAAGTCAAGTACAGTTAATTACATGCCATGTGAGGCGACAGCACTAACCACCGTGCCCCTAAAATATATGTCTCATAGGACATTTTAATTTCCATGTGGGGGGCACCTAGGACAAAACGGTTTGGGAACCACTACTCTACTTGATCATAATAGTGGCACACAAAATCCAGTTCTGCTTCTTTTTTGCTACCTTTCTTCTTTTGAAATTGGAAATAAGTAACTAAGTAGTCTATACAAAGGCAAAAACGTATTGTTAAGCACAAATAGTTTTGGTACATTAGCACATGTATAAATTACACAATGTATAACAGCTTATCTACAGTATACGCTTAGATTCTAGTTAGTACAACTGCTACTGCTTCTCCTACGGTTATAGTGTTAGTAGTGTACAGTACTACAGCTACTGCGCTGGACTGTAGAGAAGTCACTATTAATTGTACATTTGCAGACAGAGATGGAGGAGGGGGAGAGAACAGAAAAACACACAAGCTCATGCACACATGTGCTCCCGCATCACTGGAGCTCTAATCAAGCAACAGAAAAGCACATTATGGGCATGAGCTCATGTGAGCCGGTACACGTATTGCTGCTCATTCCGTTTGTTTCCTTGCACAGGCATCGGAAGCACTGATTTGCAAAGCGGATGGATGACTTAAACAAGCCTCATAAAGAGCTAAAAATAGCTTGGGACATGAGGGTTCATTGGATGGGTAAAGAGCATGTACCGGTATACGTCCCTCCACACAATGCACATTGGAGGGAGGTATGCTGAGTGTGTGTGTGTGTGTGTGTGTGTGTGTGTGTGTGTGTGTGTGTGTGTGTGTGTGTGTGTGTGTGTGTGTGTGTGTGTGTGTTTGTGTGTGTGTGTGTGTGTGTGTGTGTGTGTGTGTGTGCATGCAGGCAGCCAAGCATACGCGTGCAGTGCAAGTCATTCTACCCATTTAATTCGCCCTGTAAAGAGTACCAGATGGCTTGGTCAAAACAATCCATTAAATGTGTTTTCAAAGACAATTGTACTTTTCGACCCAGGTTTATGTGAGTACTGTGCGTGTGTGCGTGTGTGTGTGTGCCATGCGTATGCAGAGAAGAAAGAATGTGTTAATGTGATAATATGTATGTACTTCTCTTTGTACTGTGTGCATGGCTGTTTTGACAGCCCAAGTCAAAGAACCCATACATTCACTGCCCCTGCAGGCAACAGATGCATGTGCGTGCCACACACACACACACACACACACACACACACACACACACACACACACACACACACACACACACACACACACACACACACACACACACACACACACACACACACACACACACACACACACACACACACACACACACACTAGCCTATAGCTAAGTTTTGCTCTACATACAGTACTGTGTAAAGCAGTGAATTCCCTTTACCAGGGATTCCCCCAACCTTGATATTGGGACCCAGCATGACTTCTCATGATAGTGAAACTGTCCCTGGACAAATGCTTATAGTGAGCGGTATAAATATGTCAGAGCTATTTTGAGATTGAAAACTTTCAAGGTCTTTTGGACTGCACAGAAGCCAGAGTTTAAAAAAAAACATCAATGATACCTGCCGATGAATTAGCCCTTCACTGCAGTTCCTGCATAATAAGTCCCTCTCTAAACCCTTCCTTATCCAATAGGCACGTTAGCAGAGTGAGGACAAGACAACAAATTTAAGCCTGCAAAGCAACATTTGCTAAATTATTTGGATTGGCACTGGACAGTGGCTTTTGGGTTGGGTTTAGTGAAGGGCTAGTGGCAGCTTGACCAGCGCACAGTGGACTTTGATATCAGCAACAATTGACCTATTGGTACCTAAGACAGTAGGACATATAATGTAGAACCTATAATATTTATCCATTTCTAAAAATGAAAGGAAGAAATATAGTCTATAGTTGGCGCGATTTTCCTTCCACCCCTTGTCCCTAACGTTATGCGATACCCGCAGCGAATTCCCTTATTGCTATTTTGGTCACCTTTTCTCTTCCCTTGGCCACTATTCTTTATGCCGACACCGTTATTTGTGGCTGGAGGTGTGGTCATGGGCGTGTTTGTTGCGCAGTCCCTTAAGTTGCTAATTTCGTCAAATAGATTTGGGAACTAGATAAGGCCATCTCAGACCACCCCTTAACCGATAAGAGAAGGCAGAGCCACGTGCGCACGTGCGGGCGTCTGTGCGCTTTGGAGATGTCCATGACTCCACGTGGAAAGGCGCCAGTTCAATTCATCTCCTTATTTATGGATTGTCCTATAAACAGCTGTAGATTGCCTGCTGTCGGTCACTTCCTTGTGTTTAGGTAATGTACAGTATATAATATAATTAAATACATTAATTAACTTGTGACGCAATGCTGTAAATTGCAAAAAAGTCGGCAATTCGCGGCCAAAAAATACCTTTTTTTGATCATTCATTTCTCGGTCAATTCTGGACCATTTTTTACATTTCAAAATGCAGCGTGACGGGAAAAACCTCCTCTCTCAGATGCTGTATAGAATATGTGGGTAGGTCTTCTCTACGACCCCCCATCGACCAAAATGTAAGTGTCGGGGATTCGGTGGACCGTTTCCACCAAATTCCCGACACTTACATTTTGCTAGATCCCGCATCATAGAGAAGACCTACCCACATATTCTATACAGCATCTGAGAGAGGAGGTTTTTCCCGTCACGCTGCACTTTGAAATGTAAAAAATGGTCCAGAATTGACCGAGAAATGAATGATCAAAAAAAGGTCTTTTTTGCCGCGAATTTCGGACTTTTTTTGGAATTTACTTTATAACATTTCGCAGACTTGGGATAAATGCACGCCACATACAGCAAAAAAACATGGAACATGTTTTTTCAACATAACATGTTGAATGGTAAGAAATGATTGAGAATTGACCGAGCTATAATTGTTTGAAAATCAGAGCTATAATCTTGGAGAATAGGCTACTCATGCATGTGTCTTTCCTAAGCCCGTGCTTAGGAGGGTCAGACATAGCAGTAGGGATAAGGGAAATAGATAAGGGATGAATTAAAGGGAATGGCAAGACCAACACGGATTGGATGAAAGCTAAAAACGCCCAAACCACACCTATGCATAATTTAACGGGTATAGGAGGTGTTTAAGGGAGATGGCATGGTTACGAAATTATCAACTTTAGTGTGGGAACGCCTCTTCCCCAATGCTAAGTGCGTTAATTGCGCATAAGGGCTAATGTAACCAAAATCGGGCCCATAGTCTATAGTTGGCACCAGAACAAGTTATAAGGGAAGCAGGAAGAAAGCAAAAAAAGGGATGGGGGGGTGTTTCCCCTGGTTGAATTGTGTACGAAACACATTATTCCAAGCAGTTCCTTTCTCCTCCATCAGGCACCCCAGGTGGCCAGGGGGAGGCAGGTTATAGTGACCAGGATTACTGCATGCTTTTGTGAGGATCCTAGAGGACACGTTGAGAACATACAAATTCCATATACAGTAGTATAATGGTCATTTTGCCAACCCTTTCTTGAGTATGGGCAATGATGATGCGGACGGAGGAGGAGACATGTCGCCAGCACTCAGGGACCGCAGCGAGAATCAAACCCAGGACCTTCTAGCTGTGAGGCAATAGCATGTTGATTTTTTTTCCTTCACCACTCTTGTAGTACATCCACTCACGCAACTACAGTCTTTACACTCTTGCCTACATACTTCTGACAAGTCCCCTGACTCACTTCCTCACTGCACTCAAGCACACGTCTCTCTCTCACACACACACACACACGCACACACACACACACACACACACACACACACACACACACACACACACACTTAAAGATGGAGTGCCATGAATTTTTTCTACCTTAAAACATGATCATCAGGTGTTAATGTTATATGAAAAGCAAGATTTCTTTCCCTAAAAGTGTACCGTGTTAAACTGTCATTTTTATTATTCCACCCAGCCAGTTCATTAAGTATGCCTGGTTTGCCTGGTGGGTGGTGATGGGTGGAGATCCACCTGAACTGAAACCACACCCACAGCTTTAGTTGCATAATAAAGGGGGAGGACGTGAGCACGTGAAGTCACTATATTGTAGTTTTTTTCATTGGCACGTTTGACTGGAAAAGTTCAGCCCCCAGGAAGAAACCCTAAATACAAAGGGAAGACATCATTGCACATAAAAAACACACCAAAGGGGTCTATTTACATACTGTCACCTCTTAAACATGTACAAAATTGGAAAATATACAAAAATCACGGCACCCCCTCTTTAATCTTAAGCTTAAGTGAGTGTCAGTATGCAAGCGCCAAACACCTGTAAACACAAGCATTGTGCACAATGCGCAATTTTCACATACATAGACACATATTACTGTACGGTATATTAACAATGACACACTTAACATTAACAACCAGGTGAAACAAGGACTCTGTTGTGCATCCGACCTATTTTTGTCAATCTTTTTATCCTCCCCTATATTGTTATTATATTGTTTTTTACTGTATATGTTTTTGTGTGTTTCAGGCTTAACTTTGCAGCCGTTGTTTGCATGAACCATGAACATTCTGTTCGTGGTTCAAACCCTATGTTTTGTAGTGGTATTCCTGCTCTCCAGTTAGCTCATAATATTTGCCACTGTTGTCAGTAGCTTCAAGCTGCGGCAGCGTTGCGCACAGTGTGGGTGCAGACTTCTGCGGTATGTGGCAGGGCTTAGCCGGCAGCCAATCACGACTAGGTTGCTAATACAGGCAGCGAATCATGACTAGATCCCATGCTGCCATTGGCTTTGGTGGCGTTTCAGAGTACACCGTTGGTTTGCAGCTAATCATGACTTGCACTAAAGCCAACAGTAGAGGATGTAGACCAGGCTTTGCCAGGCAAAAACATGTTCACTCATTCATGTGCGTGCGCACAAACACGCAGACAGCTAGGAATCCTCCACAGAATCACCTCTCAGCTGCGGCAAAATATACAGTAGAGTAGAATGAGAGCGGGAACTGAAGGCTGAGATGAGAAGAGATGGGAGGAGGGAGTTAGGTAGGGGACGAGGCTCATTCTACATTGACAGGAGGAACTCCCCTCTTTCAGATTGCGTGTCCTCTGGTCTCTGATCAGATTACCAGCCCCGCCCTTTCCACTGCCCCCCTGTCAGCTGTCTGCATTATCTTGAAAAGATTAACCACATCATTGTCTCTGCCAATAATGATGGGATAAAAGGGACTCTGCCTCGTAGTTTGAGATGGCACACCTTAATTCTGCACCACAAAGTGAGCTCTGGCATCTGCTATAAGATCGACAAGTGAGAATTAGAACAGCTTTGTTGACGAGCATCAAGTTCATGCAAGGAATTTGTTTTTGACGTGTGAGGTGCAAGGACAACTATGCATTAAGCCAGACTTATTCTCTGACTACAGATTCTCTCTTCGGACCAAAGTCTATAGTCTCGTTTTCTCTCTCTCTAGTCTCCATGAATTGTTTTATGAATGTGATTTACTAATAGACGTGTCACATATATCTATCTATACGGCCATTGGGACAACCTTGCAGAAAAAATAAATAAACGGGTCCTTTACAGGTCCATTACCACATACAATGACTCATTCAATAAGCTTGTTTATTTCACATCATATTTTGATTTCATCTCATATTTTGATAGTTCTTCATGCAAAATCTATGTTGTATTACAATAGTGCCAAACATCAAATAAAATATGCCCATTTGTCAACACAAAAAAAAAAGACATTGCACATTCAACCGATTTTCAATTGCTCTCAGTCTACACATTCAGAGCTGAATTATAGGTCCACTGTGTGGCCACACGTTAATTAAGCAATATTACATGAGAGGGTGTGCGTTACCATCATTAATGGCATATTGCTGCAGGAAAGAGTCGATAGACAGGTTCCGTATAGGCAGCAAGTTATTTAGTCATGCGTCTTAGTTATTCCACTAGGAAGCAATCAGGCAAACACTTCTGAGTCTTGTGGTTATCGAGCTAGTCAGTCAGTCAGTAAGTTAGTCAACCGGTCAGTTGCAGTCAGTTACAGTTAACCAGTGAGCCAGCTAATCAGCCAATCACACAATCCGTAATCAATCAGGCCAGACACTCATAATTTCTATCAGTCAGTCGACCGGCCAGCCTGTATCTGCTAAGCCTCAACTCTGCCAGTTGGTCACTCAACCAATTAGCTGCCAGTCATAATGGGCTCTGGCCTTGTGGCTGTACAGCCCTGTAGTGCTGTGACCGTCCACTGGGACGGAGAAGGGAAGGGGAGCCGTCTGGAGGAGGAAAGGGGAGAGTGAGGAAGAAGCCCAGGGGATCGATGGCATCCTTCATCACCCTCCCCATTCACCATGACATTTGTTGAAGGACCCCTGGAGGATGGGTGCCACAGTTTTAACATGCCTGTGGGTCCTTCTCTCCTTTTACTCAATTTTCTCTCACTTGCACTCCCAAATACACCCCCGTATCAACCCATGCTCTCTCTCCATTCTTTCCCATTGTATTCAGTTCAGACCTGGGTCAAGTAGTACTGCGAAATAATTCCTATGCGTCCATTTCATTGCACCTGGGAGTAACAGGCTGTCCCTGTCAATCATGCACATGCTATATACAGTACATCACATTTTAGGCCACTCCTTTTCCTCAGCTTGTAGAAACAATTCATATTTATAATACTATTTGAACAAGGCCTGATTGCTTCCTACTCAGCCCCCGCCATCCTTTCAGCTGAGAGCTAATCCCTCTGTACTCCCTGTGTGTCACTGCGTCTCCCCTCTCGCCTTTTGTCTTTCATCTCTGCCCAGCCTGTGTGACCATGTAATCCAGCCTCAACAATGTCGAGGCAGCCTCCCGCAGCGGAGGGTCCTACAGTATGTGTTGCTGCCCTGGCCCCCCATTCCTCTCCTGTCTGTTTGTGGCTGAACGCAAGCACAGTGTCAGCAGCACACAGGGGGAGACTGGGGTGAGTGCCCAGAGATCTGTCACGCACGCACATGCACACGCACACACACACAGACACACACACACACACACACCTCAAACCAGCATATCCCTCCCAGCAAATCTTTCCGTGTGTGTGTGTGTGTGTGTGTGTGTGTGTGTGTGTGTGTGTGTGTGTGTGTGTGTGTGTGTGTGTGTGTGTGTGTTGAGCGGGGGTGTTTCTCCATTTCGACTATACTGCCTGTAATTTCTCCACTTTTCTCTTTTTCATTTACTGTTTTAATTCACTGTCTCCCATTTTCCCCTCCATTTTTTGCTCCATCGTGTTCTCCCTTCTCTCTATCCCTCTCTCAATCTTCTTTTTTGTTCCTCTCATTTAGCACTGTATCTCTCTATTTTTCCATTTCTCCACTCATTTCTCTGTCTCTCTGTGTTCATCTCTCGCTTTATTTCCTTCCACCCCTCCCATATCTGTTTCCTGCAGGCCAGCAGTGTACTCATCACACGCAGTCTCTTCCACCAATCACTTCTGCTTTAATTGTCTCCACCAGGCCAAGGGCAAGGGGAGAGAGTATGCTTTGCAATCCATCCGTTCGTGTGTCCGTTACCAGCTAATCTCTGGCACTGTTAACTTGTTCATTGCTAGATGGTGCCAACCAGTGTTGTAGTGGTACTTTTAGAAGTGGGGGGATGCCTCTGAAAGGGGAATTCCCCCCATATTTTTTTCTGAGAGTGTACAAATATGAACCAAATGGATCCTAGCGGGTCCATTTGGTTCCATTTGTACACTCTCAGAAAAAAGGAAACTCATTAACATGGTGAAACACAACTTGATGATGTCATCAAGATGTATTTCACCATGCTAATGATTTTTTTTCAGACCCAAAAATATTTTAGATGTGAGAAGTGGGGGGACGCCGTCCCCCCGCGCCCCCCCTCCACTACACCCCTGGTGCCAACGATAGTTCAGCTCAGGCCAGCATTCACTATCATTCTATTAGGTATAGAAGACCCCCGTCTCCGAAGCACCAGAGCAGCAGTCCTGCTGCTGATCGCGCAGACCGGATCATCATCAGGCTATAGAAACATTCGTATTTTACATGTGCGGTCAGTGAGTTGCTACTGAGCCACTAAACACGGTGGCTTTGACAAATCTACTGCTAACTGAACTGGATTAACCCCAAAATTGACGAGAAATGCCTCAACAACAGCTAGCCTTTACTTCAATGTGTTGCGGCTGAAAGGGAATGCAAAACAAACATGTCGCTGTGGTGCTCTAAAAAGACGTTAAAGGCATACTTTGCATAATCAGTCAAAAGCGATGAAGTTAAACTGGTTGATGCCAATTTTTTGCGTACGCACATATACACAACATGTATTCCAACAATGAAACTCTGCCCTAAACTTTCTAGACCAGCTTTTTATACCACCACCACACTAGGAGTCTGAATTTTGGATAATACTTATCCAGATTCTGTTCCCAAATTCCGCAAGTTACCCATATAGTCATGTGCTCAAGACAGACAGATCTGTCCAATATTTCATATTTCATCATAATTGACTAACATTGGCTTCCAAAGTTTGCAGGATTGGCTCGTTTTAAAAAAAAAGGCAAACCATTAACAAAGTGTGCAATATACATGAAATCTTTCACACACTTTACTACTGAGGAATATCTCCCACCCTTTTCCCATTCGCCTTTTAGTGCACCACCAACAGGTGGATTTTTGCAAAATATATTTTTGGAACAGAATGTCTCAAATCATCCAACTACCATCAAAGGCATAAGAAGAAATGGCACATTGGCCTATTATAGCGCCACCAGGAGGCCATATCCCAAAGTCCCCATGGAGACCTGTGCCTGTGTTTTCCTGTCCAATCCTCCACCCCCCACCTTGATGACATTGTTATTTTTAGCCACCCTCAGCGGTGTGTGTCTGTGACTGCATCTGTGTGAAGTGGTGTGTGTCTGCATATTGATGCTACGAGTGTACGTGTGTGTGTGTGTGCGCGCGTGCGTGCGTGTGTGCATGCAATTCTCAGTGCATACAAAGCGGTTTGTGTCCTCATATTTACCATATGTGGCTAGGTGTCTATGAGTGCATTTGTGCCTACTTGTGTTCCTGTCTATCAACGTATCTGTGTGTGTGTGTGTGTGTGTGTGTGTGTGTGTGTGTGTGTGTGTGTGTGTGTGTGTGTGTGTGTGTGTGTGTGTGTGTGTGTGTGTGTGTGAAGGTGTGTGTGAAGGTGTGTGTGTGTGTGTGTGTGTAGGTGTGTGAAGGTGTGTGTGTGTGTGTGTGTGTGTGTGTGTGTGTGTGTGTGTGTGTGTGTGTGTGTGTGTGTGTGTGTGTGTGTGTGTGTGTGTAGGTGTGTGAAGGTGTGTGTGTGTGTGTGAAGGTGTGTGTGTGTGTGTGTGTGTGTGTGTGTGTGTGTGTGTGTGTGTGTGTGTGTGTGTGTGTGTGTGTGTGTGTGTGTGTGTGTGTGTGTGTGTGTGTGTGTGTGTGTTTGTGTGTTTGTGTGTGTGTGTACACACAGGCCTGCTTGTATGTGTGTGCATGTGTTTTGGATGACAACCTAATTTCCCAGTCAGTAAACTGCCAACTTAATTCCCACCATTTCTTTGTTCAGGTGCGCTGCTGTTGACAGGGGCGTGGCAGGGGTTAACACCTGTTTCCAACTCCCCCAAATCCCCCCCAAACACACACACACACACACACACACACACACACACACACACACACACACACACACACACACACACACACACACACACACACACACACACACACACACACAAGCATCAAGTGCAGCAGGAGGAGGGAGCAGAAAAAATGGCTTTCCCCAGGAGTTGAGCCAAAAGCTATAGGAGGTTTGGTGTGGTGCTTGAAGGATTATCCTCAATCAGAGAGGGGTTGGGGGCTCATGGGGTTCCGGTGGAACCACAGGAAGAAAGGCTTACAGATTTGGACTTATTTCTGATTGATGATTCGCCTACTGCTGCCAGGGTCAGAGCCAAGGCTGTGTCAGTCCATATGCCAAGCCTCAAAACAGCTGACACCTCCACAAGATCAATGAGACCAAGACCCGCTGCATGTTGGTTGTGGTGCATTCAACCACTTCAACAGCTGCAGTCTGCAGATTAAATGCAAACGCCAATTAAATGATGAGTTGATTTGTCCATTAGGAACAATGTTATCTTTTGAAAGAGTAAAATGTAATAATTGACATATTTGATATAACATTCATACTCCTTTTAGAGTAAACTCTAAACAACTATAACTATATTTCGATGCACTTAAAATTAATCTTGAACATCTGTAACCCCTGCAACTGTATATAGTTTTCAACTATTTTTATTGTATTATATTTGTGACACCTGCTTTGAAACGTAAAATGAATTAAATTGAGAACCCGCTGATGTTTGGGTTCGAGTTGTTCAATAACTTTGTAAAGGACACAGAATGGATTTAATATGTGAAATATATCCACTTAAGCACTAGTCCATGTGCAGAGACTGCCAAACACTAGAAATTGTTTTGGAAATAGTTTCATGCTATACATAATTATTTTCTACTTGTGTGGTGTGTGTATTATTCCATATAATTTATACGCTGCCCACTGCAACCAAAAATGATGCCAGACTGGCAGTCTTTTCTGCTAAATGCTGCCTGTCAAACTCTGCCAAGTACAGTGCACAGAAAATATCCCACCAGCTACCGCCCATTAAAAGGCCTTAGATTGAGGAGATGCAAATACAGTCTCTAGGCAGCGAGAGACATGGGACATGGGCTGTATTTAAATATACTTAAAGAGCAAAAAGGGTCTGAGAATCCAGGAAATGTGTGCACATAGAAGGATAAACAGAGCACAAATTATGTACAAAATTAAATCTGTGAGTTCTTAGTCTGAAGACGTATGAAGTGGAATGTGTCTAGGCTATAAAAATGTGAAAACATAGCATAGCATAGCATAGCATAGCATAGTATAGTATAGTATAGTATAGTATAGTATAGTATAGTATAGTATAGTATAGTATAGTAAACATATATTACAGGAAAGTACTATAAGTAAACAAGTCAAACAAACCTCTGTTGATGATAGAAAGTTGTCATTCCATGTGTACCTGATATTACAGTCATACAGTGAATTGATACCTTTCTTAACCTCCGATAAGAATAAAAAAATTAGAGGAGCACTCATCATCGTACGCCACCATGACATAAAATAGACACTATGCCTATTTGCTCAGACAGTATGACTGTCAAGATTCTGCGTTGTCAATGGGAATTTAATGTTTGTGTAGGATGGAAATCTACCCTACTTCCACTTCTCCCGACTCAGTCGGCTTTATGCCTCCATCCACCAGTGAGAACCAGGTTCATATAGTCTACATGAGTAGCCTGGATTCCAACGTGATTTGCTGCACTACGCACATCTGAAATGCCACTTCGCAAATCAGTCTGGCCAGAGCCTGCTTGACTTGCATTTCCCTGACGTCACCTGTGATTTTTCCTCAAACAAAATTAGGAAGCAAGCCCAAATAATCAACTACATTTTAGAAACAACCCCCAAGCCCCGGAACCCGCAACATTTACATTTACTATTTACAATAGTGCCAATGTGTAGTAGATTTTGCTTTTCCTTTTTTATGATGATGAAAGGATAGGATAATGAATGCGGGGCAGCATAAAATGCCCCCAACTGCTATGCCCTATAAACAGATAGGGCAACACTGCTCCCCAGCCCTCTTCCTCCTCCTCCTCTGTTGGACAGCCAACACAGGACGCCTGCCCTGCACAGTACAGTACAGTACAGTACAGTACAGCACAGCACAGCACAGCACAGCACAGCACAGCACAGCACAGCACAGCACAGCACAGCACAGCACAGCACAGCACCGCACCGCACCGCACCGCACCGCACCGCACGCACGCACGCACACACACACACACACACACACACACCATGTCACACACAACCTTCCCTCCCTCCTTCGCTCACTAATTTAATCTGGGGGGGAAAGGTCACGGCCATGCAGCATTGCAGTAGCTACTCTTCAGGGTCCATGTGGACAGTAAGACCAGACTGTAGACTGATGTAAATCAACCCAAACACAGGCGACAGGCGAGGAGGGTGGGAGAGAAGTGCGTCAGGTATAAAAGCCCGGCCCAGGGGAAATGCTGCCTGAAATGTTTTAAATGGATGTCGTATGGCTGTCTTCCATAGGGCTCTCAGTCTCTTACACACAATAATACTATTCTAACACTACAGTATGTACGTATAGTAACAAACTAGTAAAACAATGAATAGTAGTAATACTGTAGATACTAGGCCTGTCCCCGACTAAGGATTTCTATAGTCGAAATTAATATGAACAAATGTGCCGTTAGTCGACTGCCAATCGAATGCCAATCAAAAAAAAGATATTAGGCCTATAGCCTTTAAGCTTTTTATTATTATTATATATTTTTTAGCCCGCGGCGTCCGCGGGACCCAACGCAAAATGTTGCCATACGGCTCACAACGCAGCCGTGTGCATGTGTTCTGAGAGAATCGATGTTAACTTAGGCTACTGTCACTGTGTACCTTTTGCAGTATTTTATCAAAGATAGCCTATAATCCATACCGTAATCCATAATCCATGAGGGTTGAGGGAGGGGAAAGAGTGCCTGTGATCGCCTTCTTTCTTGCTTTCTATTTTTTCCTTTTTTTGTGTAGCATTTGCAGAGCCGGGGGGGGGGGGGGGGGGTGCCCCCCTAAACCCCCTAAATATAACGCAATGGCCGCATAAACTTTTCGCCTGAGAGAGAGAGAGAGAGAGAGAGAGAGAGAGAGAGAGAGAAAACATCTTCAAGTTTGAGCGCATGCCGGAGCTCGAGATTTGACAAGAAAGCAGTGACATGTTCACAAACGGCTCCTCTCATCACGTCGGTGGTGAACTTTAGGTGTTTGTGCCGTGGTTCTAAAAAATAAGCAAATCAGCAATCATAGCTGCGTTCTCTCTGAGACAGACGGCGGGGGGAAGGAGGAGGAGGAGGACGACGACGACGCAGCACAGACGCGCACAGCACAGACATGGCCTCGGTACAGCGACAGTAGGCTAATAGCCTACCCGAAATAAGCAATTCTCTTCCCTTGAAAACAGTAACGTTATAACGTTTTGAACAAGAAATGACAAAGAATACAGCCAGACAGCGATGCATTCATATCGATATAAGCGATAAGCGCTCCGTCTGGGTTATCATTGGCTTGTCCTCTGCTGTTCTCCACTGGGCTTTTGTGAGATCAAGTGCACGGTCGGACTTTTTACTGACAGTTAAATCTGACAGCACTTCAACAATAGGCTCTCTCTGTTCATTTGTTTATGTTAGGCATTAACCACCCCAACTCCGCAAGTCGAATGATAAAAAAACGAGTATGAAAAAAAAAAAAAAAAAAACATTCGACTGGGAGGTTGTCAGTCGACAGTGCCCCCTACCGACTGACTAGTCGACTAGTTGGGGTCAGGCATAGTAGATACATAGCTAGTATGTAACTGCTGTAGTACCATGAGATATACGGTCCATAAGATATACAATATGTAACTACTGTAGTGTCAGTATGAATACTAGCAATACAATACAGATATATTGTAGATGTAAATACAATACCACCACCACTAGTATCAGGCATGCATCAATACTAATTCTACATAGGGAAATAATATTAGTACACTATTCTATTCCCTATAAAGGACTGCAGGAGCACACGGGTGGTGTATGAACTGCATCCAGGCAAGTACTGTGTAGTAGAACATGCGATATCCGAGGTTCAGAGAACTCAAGGCAGTGAGAGCGGTTGTCCTAGAACAGAGGTGTGTGCGTGCGTGCATGTGTGTGCATGCACCGTTACTTCAGCATCTTTCTCAAGGACATTTCAGGGACGAGCTGTTGCGGCGGCATCAGTCCCGCTTTATATTATTATGTTACATGATAGGCCTACTATTGTGTTTATTTTCTTGTCATTCCACGTTTTGACAATCACCACCAGGCTCAGGCTAATGTCTCATAAACATTCCCCTTCAGATACATTCAATAACAGATAATAACCTTATTATATTCATGTTTCTGGCAAATTCCCAGTCCAAACCACCATCCATATGTTTGGTTTATCAGGAGCATGCATGGAACCAGCTTGATGCTTCCACCTACAGTTTCTCTGCCTCCCACTGTGATGGGCATAGCTGGCTCACTGCGCAACGCTATGCCGTAAAATGCAGAGTGTAACTTTAGCTCTGAGAGTGACCCTCAGTCTGTGGGCTAAAACAAAACAAATACTCAGGATTTTGCTGTGCCAACATCACAAACACATGCAGTACACACAAACACATTTTAAAGCAGACAACTCCACAAACGGTCAAACAAGGCCCTGAAATTCTCCCTCTCTCACCCTCATTCTCTTGCACGCCCCCAGTGCACACACAGCACATTTCCTATCGTCAATATTCATGTCAGCCATTTTCAGCCTGAGAAAGCAAAAGGGAGAAGGAAAAAAAAGGAGGGCGGGGTGCGTTGGAGGGGGGTCACCATAAATTGTTAATATTTCCAAAGAGAAATGAATGAACATTTACAGTCAATGTGGGAGCTCCCCCAGCCAGTACACACACAATGTGACCTTGAGATCTGAGTGAGGACTGCACATCATCACAAGGCTTTGTAACACAAAGTGACACAGACTCATTCTTGTGTCAGAAATTGTGAGTAGATGGAACCAGTTATTGTGACATATTCTATTTCTACAATGACCGCTCTCCCACCTTCCCTTTACGGCGGCACGCACTCGCCCGTCCCTAAAGGCCCAGACATAATGTCTCAGTAAAGGTTATGGCATGTTTAATTCTGCCAAAAGCCAAGAGGACAGAAACGGAGCCGTTGGTCTGTATAACGGAGTATCATGTGAGATTTAGGCTATTATGTGGTAATATCTGCAATACGACCAATTTGTCTAATCATCTGGAATTCAAACACAAATTGGTCTATGACCTGACAATAAAGGAGTAAAACTCGGAAAACAAGTAAAAATCTGAAATGCACAGCAGAGTGCATGGCACCTAGCTCAGGCAGCGACACAGGGTCGTGTAATCACACAACAAAATGGTAACAAGCATGAGGAGATGAAAGCGCTAGAGGAGAAGGGAGGAGGCGGATGATGTCAGTGCCTGTGACTTTTCTATTAACAGAGGGGAGGTGAGTAATGGGCTACACGTTTGCTAATCACAAGGGGAGACAGCTTGCCAAAAAAGCCTTCAGAAGCCAGTGCCGCCGGGAGGCTGAGTGTTGTGTCTGCCCATGACCGCACTCGGTGCACCCATGTGAAAAGGTGTGTGCATATATGTGCATGCATGTGTGCGATTATGTAAGACTGCCCTCGTATAAAAGTGTCGCCGTCTAACCTTTTAAGCGTGCACTGTGCAAGCCATGCATGTGCATGAGTTTGGGTTTTTTGCTCATGTGGGCGGGTTTGTAAGTAGCTACTGTCTTGGTCTGTCTGTCTGTTTATGCACAGACAGACATCTGGCATTTCATAGGGGTGCTAATGGTTGTACAAATTTGTATTTATGTGCTTGTTGTTTCTGCGTGTGCATGCGTGCGTGCATGTTGCCTGCTAGTCACGTGTGTGTCAGTGTGTGTGCCTGCACGTCCATCCATTATTCATGCACGGAACGTGGGCCTGTTTTATTTTGTGTGTGTGTGTGTGTGTGTGTGTGTGTGTGTGTGTGTGTGTGTGTGTGTGTGTGTGTGTGTGTGTGTGTGTGTGTGTGTGTGTGTGTGTGTGTGTGTGTGTGTGTGTGTGCGCGAGAGAGAGAGAGTGCATGGGCAGTAGCACAGCAGCATTAGAAGGCTGATTATCATAATGTATGGAGACATGTCATGTACTTCATTTGCTTTCCCCTCAGCCTGTCTGATGGTATGTGTCATACACTCTACTCTCCTCTCCATTCGTCTTTTCATCCCTCTATCCTACTCCTTACATCCATTCCTGGCTCACTAAACTACGTCCCACTACTTCCTTGCCATCTCTTCTTCTGCCCTGCTCCCTCTTTCCCATTCCCTCTCACATTATATTATATGTTATTCTTATTATGTAACAGAGCCTGCACAGTTGCGAGAAGGAAAGATGATGAATGACATTTTCCAGCACTTGATATGTAGTGCTGCACTGTAAAAATCCTGAGTGTTAATTTCAGAGTGGATGTTTTTTTTTTACTGTGTACTGATGTCAAAGGAATTCATGGCCTGTCTCTTTGTTACGCTTCCTCGGTCCATCTTTCTAGTTAAAGATTAATATGTTCACGTTACTTTGATATTTTCATGATGTTTTGCTTATGTAAATATAGAATGGAAGTTATTGTCTCTCGTGACTCACTGTCATTATTTAACATGTATTTGTGATGCGATATAACATTTTTAGAGCTGTCAATCGATTAAAAATTTTAATCGCGATTAATCGCATGATTGCCCATAGTTAATCTTTGATTAATCGCAACTTAATCGCATATTTTCATGAGTTCTAAATATACCTTAAATGAGTGTTTTTCAAGAATATTCATATCATGGTCAATTATTTATTCTGCATTTGAGCCACAGACCACCATTTGATGACATTTATTTAGACTTCCAGACCTAAATTAAAGAATTTGTCAACGATATCATTAGGAACGAACATGCACATTTTGTAGAAAGTTCTCTACATTCTGTAATTGTGTAGACTTATTTTAAAGTAACTTAACTGATGCAGATATTTAAAAATTATTCACCTGCATTTGGCGAAATTGAACCAAATGGACCCACTTGGCTTTTGGTTTTACTTTGAGTTAATCTCGCACTAAAAAAATTAATCGAGTTAACTCATGGCTGAGTTAACTCGCGATTAACTAGTTAACTCGGACAGCCTTAAACATTTTATAATGTTTTTGTCCATGTACAGTATGCATTCCTTTGTCATTTTGTTATATTACATAACAAAATGACAAAGAAATGCATGTACTACTCTATATATGGGAATATACTGTATATGGGCATAGTGGTCAGATCTGTGTCTCTGGACAACCAGATCTCTGAATCCGTCAATCCTTCTGCCTTTTATGCCCAATTATGGAGATTGTGGATGTCATCAGTATGTGCCCTTATAAAGAGCTTAATGATTTGTTCGTCCCTGTCCCCTCCCCGCCCCTCCACTGCTGTGCTACGTCCCATAATTTTGAGCATCGCCCACCCCAAAAGGTTGACTCCCACTTCTAAGCCACCAGGGTAATAAATTAGTTCAGGCTTTCCGTTTTCGCGCAACGCGGACGAAAATGAAAGCCTGGGTGTCGAGGCTAATACCATTATGACACATTGACGTTAAACAACACACTATATTTGGACGTAGCTGCACTGGGAACTTCTTACACAGTTATGGCTGAGTCAGAGTGACAGCAGAGGTGCGTGTATCAGCCAATTTTAATTGGAAAAAAGGATTATGTAGCATCATTCAGATGAAAGAAGAAATTATACCGGTGACAAGTTCACCGGCCATTAGGTGATAATGCGCTGCATTCCGCTGAGCTCACGGGGACACCGCCCTCTGTCTTGTTCCTGAGCTTTCATGACCGACCCTCATGACCCATCTTGGTTATTAATCTGACACTGTCCGTCCCCCTGAGTCAACACTTTATACGCTCAATATTGCCTCGTCTCTTGTGGCCCGGAGGAGAGAGCCAAAACGGTAGCACCGTAGACCAGGCACACCCTGCATATTAGGTCAGCTCTGATTGAAATTAGAAGGGCTGAAAAAGCAGAAAATGGGTAGATTGTAGATATTAGATGTTTAAGAGACCACTTAAGGAATATTGTCAGAGTCCGTGGCTTCCTCCCGCAATCAGACACAGAAAAATTAATGCATGCCTTCATCACTAGCAGACTTGACTATTGCAACGCTCTCCTAACTGGTATTCCCAAAAAAGAAATTGACCGGCTTCAATTAGTTCAAAACGCTGTAGCACGTGTACTGACCAAGACCAGACGGAGAGAACATATCACTCCGATCCTGCGATCACTCCATTGGCTGCCTGTGTCATACCGTATCGATTTTAAAGTCCTCCTACTTGTTTTTAAATCTATCCACGAAAATGCACCTGTTTACTTAATGAACATGCTTCCAAGATATGTGCCTGGACGAGCCCTCAGATCCTCACGTACAGGCCTCCTAGAAATCCCCAGGGTAAAACCTAAAACTAAAAAGTATGGTGAAGCAGCGTTTAGCTTTTATGGCCCAGTAACGTGGAACAGCCTACCGGCTAATCTTCGGCTCTCTGAATCCACAGAAATCTTTAAGCGAAACCTTAAAACATACCTTTTCAGCATTGCTTTTGCTTATTAATTTTAATACTATTTATCATAGTTTTCTTTCCCCCTGTCATCCCTTTCCTGATCTCATCTTTTCTGTGAAGCACATTGTGTTGCACTTGTTGTATGAAATGTGCTATACAAATAAAGTTTTGATTGATTGATTGATTGATTGATTGATTGATTGATTGATTGATTGATTGATTGATTGATTGATTGATTGATTGATTGAAGAGACAGACAGAGGCACAGTCCCTCCCTAACATCAGTCTAGTTCTTCAGCTAAGAAAATAAATTATTAAAGAAAACCAATTATTGCAAGGCTATTTATTGCATTTAGTATGCAATGTGGTATCAGATTATCTGTATACAGAGACACCGCCCTGATATATCCTATTTTCATATCTCAGATTATCTGTCCACAGAGACACAGCTCTGATATAAACAACCCTCAAGAGCAGAGCCTTAGATGCATAATTCCACAAATTAACACAATTAATTAACACAATCCATAATGCAATCCAATAATAATCAGTCAAATAACACTTGAACTTAGTCAACAAGGTAGTACAACAGGGATGAGGCCCGAGGAGGTGGGGAAAATTTCATGCTGATGCTGAACAAACTGCTTTGACATCTTTCGTTTGTGAGTCAGTGCTTGTGTTCATTTGTATGTTTGCATGCATAATGATGTGTGCTGTATAATGATGCCCGTGTCATTCTGTATACGACAATTTCACTCGCATGCGTGTCTGTGTGTGTGTTCATGTATTTCCGTGTGTCTGTCTGCATATTAAAAATGTGACCTGCAGGCAGCAGGGAAAAGAGCAAGAATAAAGTTCAGTGATTCAATTGCCAAAATAATCTACCATCGTGTACATACAGTATGCATAAAACATCCACAAAGCACACAGTGCACACAGAAACAAACACAAAACAGCAGAGACTAGTGGTGCTTCTGAGTTTCAAAGGAGAAGGCTAGAGGCCGAGAGACTTAACGAACAGTGTACACACACAGACATGAAAGGCCACACATACAACTGGCAAACATACATATGCGCATGCATGTAAATATGTTTTTTCCTCAACCCGCTTTCTTCTTTGAGACACACACACACACAGAACTAACTCTACAGCAGCATGAAAGGTCATTGTTGCTTGCACCGCCCTGAGCAACATGTAATGATGTGTCACCGAGCTGTCAGCCTCAAAACTGCAGCCACTGGAAAAACCCTCCCAGTGGCTCTCAGTGGCCGCCTGTCAGCTGGCCTAAAAAAAAACACAAGCCTCCCCATCACAGGCATGTGCAGAAGAACATGAACAGAAATGTTAAATTGTCAGCAGGAAACCTTTTCCAAAACGATTCCTAAATATTTTATTACGAAAATAGCCAATATCAAGTGTGCAACATGAGCTATAGATCTGCCATTTTCACAACAGAAATATGTATATTTCTGTATATATATTTCTTATATAGAAATATATGTGGATATAGAGATATTCTGTCTGACAGTGATGAAATGTATGTTATGCTTCCAGAGGATTATATGCATCTTTGAACAGGGTCCCCCAGGGGTCCATACTTGGTCCCCTCCTTTCCCCCCTAGGCTCTACACTCAAAATCTCTGCTGAAAAAGACAGAAGCTCACAAAACATTGCAACAACCACACACATATAAATGGCAGAAGCACAAACACAATGTTTAGGAGGATGTGCTGGCTGGCTATGAATGCATTGACCACGGCTCCAGAACAAGCTCACAACACACAGCGCTGTCAGCCAAGAGGAAAACACAAACATATTCATGCAACACAAAGAACATACCGAAGACATTATGTTGACACAGTCGCCTGCAAATGCTGTAGTCTGCTTGTTATGAATGTGCGACACGCAACACACACACACACACACACACACGCACGCGCACACACACACACACACACACACACACGCACACACACACACGCACACACACACACACACACACACACACACACACACACACACACACACACACACACACACACACACACACACACACACACACACACACACACACACACACACACACAGTGTAAAAGTGTAAAATCCATGCTTCTGCTTTTAATTTGGCCCATGGGGGTGTGTTTTATCCTTGCTTCTGGTCAGATTGAATTATATATTCATTTCTTTTGAAGATTTTTACAAATTAAAAAATGTATGTTAATCATATTAATCCCTATTTGGATCAAATAAACGGCTAAATTTGCAAAAACAAAACACACATTATATATATATATATATATTAATGGTGTTGATTTTTAACGCGTTAACGGCGTTGATTAAATTTCTACGTTATTTGCGTCAAATTTTTTAACGCAATTAACGCACATGCACGCGCGTGCGCACGCGCGCGCACGCTCGTGCGTGCGCATGCTCTGTCTCGGATGTGATTCCACTCGCCGGCGACTCGGACGGACAACAAATAGGGACAAAGTTGCGGAATGCATTGGAGTCTATGGGCTCTAGCGAGTATATCAGGGCTACTAAACTGGTGGCCTGACATCTCCGTTCACTTCCATGGAATGGTCTAATGGCGGCTGCTCTTCATTTCCACTGAGCATGAGTACAGCTAACTGAATAGCAGCGCACGCTCTGTTCTGTGACCCCTCAATGTCGCTAGTCTGCCACTAGTCTTGTAGTGGTGCTTCCCACCGGAGAATCAGAGCAGCTCCACTTCCTGTTCCTGCACGTGAAGTGAAGTCAGATGTAAACAAACAGCAGCTCTTTCGAATCACTCCCAACTATTGTGATGTGTTTGTATAACCGCGTCGCCATCGAAACTGAGAAGAAAAGTTGATTCATTAAATCGCCAGTTTAATAACGAGTGGACCGAAAAATAATGGCTAAATTGAAACTCCATAGGGAGCGCAGGCAGATGTATTTGCTCTGTAACCAAGTCAATGCTGTCGTAAAATAATCCGATGGTAAGAGACGCCACTGTTGCATGGATTATTGTCAAGAAAAAAAAAACACCCAGAGATGATGAAGAGTCGAGTGCATGCTGGCTGCAGGAGGTAGAGCCTATTTCTTTCCCTGTTTACCTCCCTGTTCCCTGTTTACCTTTGCATTAGTGAATATTTGTATTTGTCTGTCTTGATGAAATGAACATGGTGGGCCCTATTGTATGGCCACTGGCCAGTCAGAGATGTGCCATCACTGTCATTAGTTGCCTGTGTGTAGGCTAGTCCTGTCCCCTGTTGCAAGCCTTTTGAGAATTAAAGAGAGAGCACAATAAGTGTGCCTTAGATGTTGTGATTTGTTGCTGTTGTGATAACAGATATGATATGAAGTCCGTTTTCATAAGCTGCACTATAAACGTGTATTTTGATTTGGTTCAAATATGATGCATGTTAGAAAGACCAGATGCACATTGCACTTTTCTTATAAGTGGAGCATTTTAAAAAGTGAAATACTTTAAAAAATGTGTCTGTGTGTGTACACATGTCATGGTGGAGAGTAGTCTCTGTGGCAGTCTGGCCCCCGGGCCCCTTGGGCTTTTGGCAATGCAGACTCCTGAACAATTTAGTTGAATAGCCCGCTGTCTTTCCATTTCCGCAACAATACACAGGAAAACATGGCATATTGTCCGAAATAGTCCGAATGGTGATTAATCATGATTAAATTAATTTTGAAGGTGTGATTAATTTGATTAAAAATTTTAATCATTCAACACCCCTAATATATATATATATATATATATATATATATATATATATATATATATGTGTGTGTGTGTGTGTGTGTGTACTGTATATCTCCGCTATTTGATGTAAGAATAGGTGTATAGGGCTTAAGAGGGTCTGTGCTTTTACTGGAAGCCTGCCTACACACACACACACACACACACACACACACACACACACACACACACACACACACACACACACACACACACACACACACACACACTGACTGGCAGGCTCTACTCAACTGCAACAGTGAACATCAAATCCGGCTTTAAACAATGACTGAACAGAATAAAGCAACTGTGTGCCGTGCAACAGAAGCACACAGCACCGCGGCAATACATGCTTCGCCATCTCTATGGTGGCCTGGTTTACGCTTCAGTTATCCTCCGAAGCACAGCGTGGATCAATGGCACTGAGAAAACTGTCTTCCTTGGTGAGCAACATGGGCTACTCTTGTCATCCCTCTTAAACTTGAATTTGAACCTTCAGAGAAATATGTATCAATGATAACTAAATTAAATGTGCTGGGTATGAGGATAATGAATTGACTGCACATAGACAGTAAACCAGAGAATGACCAGATTGAGATGGAGCAGAGCGATAGCTGCAATGCAACTCTAGATGCATTTATAAATTGGCAAAATCTAGAATCTAGAATCAAGAATTTTCATCTGCGATTTCCTTGTATTAAACAACGTTAAACTCACCAACACAGAAGCTGTATGGAAAGGTTGAATTATCCTCTTTCTATCGGCAGAGCATTTATTTGCATGATATGAGCTACTTACTATCAGTAAATAAAATAGTGCTGCACTTGGGAGGCACTCGTTTGAACTAACGGGTTGGGCTGGTGACTCCTGAATTATGTGCAAATTCTAAACAGGTGGTACACAGAACCGCTCAGTGACTAATGATGAGCGCTTTCAAACTCCAAACGCAAACAAATGCTTTGCAGATAGAAAGAGGATAAACCTTTCCATACAGCTGCAATGTTGGTGAGTTTAACACAAGCAAATCCCAGATGAAAATTCTTGTTATGGGGAGACGGGAGTTGATGGACCGAATTGCAAATCTAGATTCAGCCCAATTATAAAAGAATCTAGACTTGCATTGCTGTTACAGATTCATTAACGTTGAGAGCAGACTCACCACTTTGACCTTCACCTGTGCCATGTTTTTTTGCCCGCATTTCAAATAATTCCACCTCGCTAGCAATTGAGAAAGTGACAAGTCGCTGTACAAAAACGCAAAGAGTTCTGATGCCGTTAAGTATTTTTAATCATTTTCCCCCAAGCTCTTCTCCTACATCCACACTGTAACATTGAACACCAGATGCAGCTACTGATGCCATAATGAGCCCTTCTCAAAATCTACATACTGTGTTGGGGGGGGATTGGGGAGGGACTTGGAGAAGTGCTCATTGACTGTCAAAAAGACTTTGTTTTGATGGAACTATAATGTAAGATGTTACATAGTAACATCGAACTTAGACTGTTATTTCTCCCTAACTGCTTAAATAATAATGTAAATTACATGTGGTGGACAAATGCATAATCAAACTAGGGGTCCTTTCAATTAAACAGTTAAAGAATCACTGCTGTAGTGGTTCAGTGATGGTTGACTAAGAACCATGGATTCACTGTTTGCTTACAAACTCCCACCAGAACTGTGCTGCTTGTGACTCCATTAGATTTCTCTCAGTTTAATCTCCCTGTTACCCTCCCCATGGCCTAATAGGTGAATGAACTGAATACACACTCACCTTCAAAAAAAGAATGGTGTAAAATAGCCAATAGCAACAGCCAGCAAAGATATCTTGCATTAGAATAACGTGACAGGCCAGTGCCCTGTTTTCATTCATTGTAATCCAAAATCAACAATAACACAACACCTATTTTTCCAGATCCGCAACCATAATCCCTGGATATACCAGATGCCATTTCCTGATAGACCTGCTGCGATGGTGTTGCCATATCATCTGATTTGAATGTTGGCCGGGTGGGTGCATCCATCCATGCATGCATGCCCGCACCGTATCTGTCCAGCAGATAAGGTCTAGGAAGATAACAATGGTGAAGAGAGCAGTGCAGCCAAGTCAGCAGTGCATGGAGACTTGGATACGGTATAACCGGAAATGCAGGCCATAAGCCATATTCCCAAAGTATTTTATCTCTCCATTAAAAGTTATCCTATACATGCCTCTGAACGATTCTGTAGCTAAAACATAGCATGTCAATTCTGGGGGGAACATAATCCAAAATAGCTATTTTGTGGATTCTGCAGTGTGTGTGTGTACGCGACTACGCGTGCACGCGTGCATGCGTTCATGCGTGCAAGCCCAACTTTTTAGCTACAACCATCATGTAAGATCGACCAGTCAATCCTGCAGGAACTTTTGGTCGATCAGCAATTTGCAAGCCTATGGAAAACTGAGTCAGTCGGGATTTTGTTGATTTCAATTTGAACACCAATGAGTAATATCAGGGGAGTGAAATGATTCATCGGTGTAAATTGTTAGTACATTTCTGGCCAAACTCTGTGTGAAAACCAAGATTTGGGAAACCATACAAAGGATGGTAACCATGGAATCCCTACCCAGCCATAGCCATAGACATCACCCAGTATCTAAAAATTTACATCAAATAAAGTGCTTTTTCAAAGACTGAAGGTTTTCAGTTGGGTAATACACAGATAATAAGTAAGTGGAAATTAAGCTACAGGTTTCATAATCTTTGTTATCCTGCCATAGCTGCCTAAAACCAGGCAATTAAAAGATAGGATGAATGTTAGCAGAACTAAAAAGAATTTGGTCAGATGAATGCGTGTAATGCTGGACAAGTGGAGCACAATAAATAAATTCTAATATATAAGGCAAACAACATGGTTCAGTCAGTGAAACCACAGTTCTCTGTGGGCTTATAGCAGACATGGAGGAAGGATAGGATTGCAGCCAAGGAGTCCCTCTGTGCTCCGGCAGTGGTTGGCCAGGCCTGTGACAGCCACTAGCAATGTGAAGCACACTCCCTATGGTGCTGACACATTTCTGAGCTACAGTATGTGGTGTGGGACAAACTGCACACAAATGCATTTGTAAGCACAATTAAGAACAATTATTCACATGGTGAATGCTACATCATAATCATGTCTGTCACGTGACTATTATCACATGTCACACTAATTTGGGCATGCATGGCCCAAATTTGGAGAACTCCATATATGGAATTCTCCAAATATTCTCTGTGAGCCAGTAATATGTGAAGGTCAATAGAAGATAGAAAAACAAGCCTCATATCAGCTCACCAGCCTCCACACAAACACACCTCACCAATACAAATACCTTGTATTTAAGACACAAATGCTGTCAAACAGATTTCCAGCGCAAAGTAAATGAATAATTGTCATTTAATACAAAATGCACACATTTCAGTCTGTGACCCATGATCAGTGTTACCGGCATACACGTGTTCCAGGAACAAATACAGTTTATAACTGGTTCTGTCATCTGTGTATCCACGTTTTGACATCCCAACAAATGATCACAGGTGCAGCACCCGGACTGTTTTGTACTGTACAGTATACACACAAACACACCTGTAACAGAGCAGCACAAACAAGAATATAACAGATACAAAACTGAAATATGAAGTAAACAGGCTATTACTTATATAACAAATGGTTACCACAGCCCCTGGTGGCAATTCACTACCTGTTCTTACTGGAGTTAAAGCCTACACACGCTTTGTTCCAATTACTGTCTATATACCTCTTTGTAAGTGAAGCCTTGAACTCTGTCTCCAATGCAGTCTTTTAACCAGATTGCCACATGAAAAGGATCCAATTGCAAACAAAAATGTAGATGTAAATCAAAATGTCATTTACAGTCAAGTGCAAAGGTGCCAATGCAGATTTGCCACCATATGTGTGACCATCTGGACGAAGTACTGGCATTTATTTAAAATGCTGCTAGCTGTAAAAGTGCAAGCTACCTTCCCGATTAAAACAACACAGGCCCCGGACATCTTATTTTTTCATGAAATATTACCATGCAAAGTCCATGCTACTCTGTCTCAGGAAACAGCTTGTTGCGTGAAATAGCTGTACATCAGCACTGGGCCTATGTGATTTCTCCAACTGGAGTTTCTGATTCATACTTGCATGTGTCCAGCCACAGCAATTAGAGGGAATAGTGTAAGCAATTTTTCACTTAGGTGGCATTTTTGCCTTTGCATGTAGGCATCATTTATTTTTTTGATGACTCCTCTGATGTGGAATTCAGCTGCTACAGCACTTGGTGGTGATCAAACAGGAGCTGGGGCTATAGGGCCAAACATGCACCCTTTTTTAAGTAAAAAGACCATCGCTGTTGCGTTGCACTAATCCATCCAGAGGCCGTCTACAAGCTGATGTGAGATCTGACGATTGCAACTTGAAGAGAGCCTGGGCCCACCACACCACACCACACATCCGTGACCCCCTGTGTGATCCAGAAAGCAGTATGCTGCTAAGTAATGCTCAGATGCTATCTACGGTCAAATTACCTTGAGGAATGGGCTAACGCCTGGGAGCAGGGGAGAGATAGAGAGAGAGTGACAGAATGAGAGATTGAGAGGGAGAGATAGAGAGAGAGGGGAGAGAGAGAGGATACAGGAGTTGCACAGGTGGAGGGGGTTCCCTTCTCAGGGGGAGTCCAAGCACTTATTTATACACACCAAATGCTCCATGCTCACACTGCATCGCAATGCAACATGCTGTGAGAGTGACACTATAGCCCTATGAAAAATAATTACCCCTGACTTTTTGGCTAAAGGTTTTGACGAGATAATTGCCCCAATATCCGTTCCCTCTCTTCATTCACTCTATCTGTAGAGTGAATGAAGAGAGAGAACGGATATTGGGGCAATTATCTGATCCATTTCCGTCCGCCTGTCCATCCAACCACCTATCAGTCTGTCTGTCTGTCGCCTGTCTTTCTTCTTCACTTCTGAAAATCAAAAATGTTTCCAACTCACACTTTCTACCTCTCTCTCTTTGTCTCTCTTCCATTCCATCGGTCTTCCACCAATGACCCCTCTACCCCCCTCTCTAGGACTGCATGGTGTCATGTCAGAAGAGGAAAAGCAGAGAGAGATATAGACAGGCATTGAGCTTAGGAACATGGGAGGGAGACGTGTATGACAAGGAAGAGAAACAGATGGAAACACTGAAAGAGAGTCAACAAAAGAGAATTAAGAGGATATATATAGAAAGAGAGAGAGGGAGAGAGAGAGAGAGAGAGAGAGAGAGAGAGAGAGAGAGAGAGAGAGAGAGAGAGAGAGAGAGAGAGAGACGTGGAGTCAAAGCAATAATGAGGCAGGGAGCAGGGAGAGAGATGTAGTTAAAGGAAAAGCAGATAGTGGGTAAAGGAAATGCAGGAGATGTATTTTCTCCCCCTTGCTTTTATTTCCCCCAGTGTCACCCTGATTATATAAGTGCCACGTGCTAAAAAAAATAAAGCCTGCAGTACACTGTGAATGTAAGGCTGCGTGTGTGCTTGTGTGCGTGTGTTTCATGAGCACCCACACTTAACCACAAGCCTGCACTTGATGCACATTGGAGACACTAACCTAACGACAGTCACACATCAACTAGTCACACATCAACTAGACACACACACACACACACACACACACACACACACACACACACACACACACACACACACACACACACACACACACACACACACACACACACACACACACACACACACACACACACACACACACACACACACACACACACTTCAGCGTTTATGAGCCATTATGATTTGCACAAAGTAAAACACACGCACACAAGCAATGCACACGTCCAGCCCCAGCCTGAGACAAGGTAGGAAGGGATATGGGGTGCAGATTCTCCTCATGGTTACCATGGCGACATAGCCTCCTTCAGATGGAGAGCAGAAATGGTATGACTTCCTGGAGGGACAGAGCAGAGCCCAGCCGCTCCACATCACCTCCCCGTCCTCTCCTCTCCTCTGCCATGTTTCTCTTCCCTCCCTATGTATTTAATTGTCTCACTCTGTATTTTTTTGTCTCAACTCTGCCTTCCCCTTGCTTCTCCACTCACCTCACTATAATTTCCGCCTCTAAGGGCTCCCTCATGATATTTCATTTAGCTTGTTTTTGTGTGTGTGTGTGTGTGTGTGTGTGTGTGTGTGTGTGTGTGTGTGTGTGTGTGTGTGTGTGTGTGTGTGTGTGTGTGTGTGTGTGTGTGTGTGTGTGTGTGTGTGATAACCCTCCACCCACCCAGCTTAGCATTAAATCCCACTGTTAGGCATCAGGAGGAGGCTATAGGAAGAACTGGCGGCCTTTGGGTGGGTGGGTTGGGGTTGAGCCGTAGCTCTCAGACACCTTTCCCAAACAGTGGGTCAGGACCAAGTCCATGGGTACCGAGAGGAAGCAAAATGGAAATGGTGGCCCAAAGTACTGGTTGTGCAACTCAGTATACAGTAAGTGGAAGCGAGAGGAAGGAACCCATATGCAGGTTACAGACACCTTGTTATGGGTCCCTTTATTTTTTGTTTCTTACATTTTGGTAATTATTATTAACTTCTTAAATCACGCACCGCACCCAAAAAAAGCTATAAAGCTTAGTAAATTCATGAGGAAAAATATATGAAATTCCATAATTTAGAAAGAAAATGTTGTATAGCTGATCTGCAAGCTCACAATGCGACAACAAACCCTTTCACCCGTTTTGGGAAGCATTGCGTCGTTTTATCAAGTTGATTTCTCTTTCGGGTCACAGGCTAACAGGTTTGGGAACCACTGTGTTGGAGGACACAGCACTCAGTTACTGGCATCCAGCACTGGCAGTCATTCAGGCAGGCAGGGTGACGGATGGATGAGGGGCTCTTATACTGACTGCAGGAGAGGCCCTCTTCCTTCGGCCAAGCAACCATGACGGCATCACGCCGGCTTCAATCAGTGGGGGAGCTGGGAAACCCACGGATAATCAGGTGGGTTTAGTGGCATGCAGGCCATAGGTGGGGTGCATGTGTGTGTGTGTCCATACATGTGTGCATGTGTGGTCCCACCTATGCCGGTAATTCTGCACAATCATATTAGGATTTGAGAATTAGACATTGTGGATGCTGTTGGTTTGTGTTTGTATGCACAGCGTGCTGTAAGTTGCAGAGTGTGTGTGGAAAATACTGTGACATGGAAAAGATATGATCCATATAACACCGGCTTTCAGTGCCATGTGGAAAGAGCAGTGACCCAGACACTTACTCTGTATTTGCATGTATGTGCACTCAGCCTCAGGTGATTGACTGTAATAGGTCTTCCTCTATTCTAATGGGTCTCTCAGTGCCAGTGTATTCTTACAAATAAGCATAGCTTAACACTGGCAAAAAGCATGCCAATACTGTTGAGCAGTATCTACCAAACAGTGTGACAAGAGACAAGTCCAGATGTGCCTTGAGATTTTGACAGCCACAATGAATACAACTATGTATATTTCAATTATTTGTTTTACTTTTTCCCCCACAAATATTTTCACAAATTCTACAAGACGTGAGGTTGTAGATAATATTTGAGAAAACCAAAACAAAAATAAGTTAAACTAAATTAATATTAGTTACTGTAAGATCGAGAAAACTATAAGAACACCTCGAAGGTGTTCAACACAAGATCCGACACATACAGTCTCAATCTAATGGTTAACTTAGGGTTAGGGTTAGTCCATACTTCAGCATTAGACACAGGACTGATCCTGTTATATGGACAGGAGCAGAGCCACACTGCCAAACTAAAATATCTTATTAAATGATATAAAAAATGATATAAAGAGGTGGAAGTGTCTCACTGAAATGAGAAATGACCAAATCAAATCCACAAATCTCTATAACAATATACTAGTACAACGTAAAATACATACTACAGTATGTACATACAGTATGTACATACAATAGTGAACAATGGAACAATAGTGTACAATGGTGAAGTTTGTGCACGCACGTGTGTGTGTGTGTGTGTGTGTGTGTGTGTGTGTGTGTGTGTGTGTGTGTGTGTGTGTGTGTGTGTGTGTGTGTGTGTGTGTGTGTGTGTGTGTGGTGAGGCGTGAGGCGTGAGCTCCCTTTCCTACATGCATGCACATATCACTGATATCAAAGTACACACACAGGTTATGAGCTTTGCTTATATGCACACAAGCATGCATACACGCAATAAAAAAGCTAATGAAAAAACATTGCATGGTGTGCTAAAAAACATAATGTAACAATGTGAACAGTGTGTTGGGGTTATTTAGATCAGTCATATGAGTGCCAGCATCAATGGAATGTATCAGCGCGTCACAAACAGTCTCTACTGCATATGTACTGTATCATGAAAATGAAAAGTGTTGCCTATGAGTTTTGGAAATATTTCACCCATAGGAAGTATTAAAAATAGCTTGTGACTTAGGAACTACATTGGCTCCAGTTTTGGACATACAGTACAAGGTTTCTGCCTGACAGCTAAGAGAGTGTACTGTAGTAGAGTATGCATAACACGGGTCCCATCTGACAGTTAGTCTCTATTGCACTGTCATGGTTTAAAACAGCAGATATCTGTCAAATATATTGCATATAGAGGCATGACCCAAGTTAACGCCAGTAAACCAAGTACCAAAGGTCCGGCCAGGGTATATTTGCACAGTTTAACAGAGTGAAAGATCAAATATGTTTCATTTCAACTATATGAGTTTGGTTAAGCTCTGTTTTGGGTACAGGCATCCTGGAGAAACACTGGTGTGAGACAGATCCATGGACGATATCATAGCACATAAATATGGACTAAAAGCTCATCCACATTTGGTCACAGGGAGGGCAGTGTGTAACTCTATAGCATCCAGGCACATGGCCTACATTTGCAGAATGTGCAGAGTGGACTATATCGGATCTGTACAACGTATACAAGGACTGTGCACAGAAAGATATAATAATATTGCATTACTATATTTCTTTATGGATTACGGAGTAACACACACACACACACACACACACACACACACACACACACACACACACACACACACACACACACACACACACACACACACACACACACACACACACACACACACACACACACAGGCAACCAAGACCAACTTTAATGGTGGAATATGAACATGATCTGTAGCATTCCAAAAATATCAGAAACAAATGTGACACTGAGGGGAAAATAGGCAAACATTCTGTGAAAATGAGCGCTTAGCTTTGCATTCTGTTGTGATCTGAACTTAAGTATTAGATAATGGTGTAATAGAGAGAAAAAAAAGAGGGGGCCAAATACAGACCACTGCAGGACTCGATATAAAGGTTTAAGTGGCTAATTGGACTAGATGGTCAAAGCAAAATGGTTGTATTAAACACCTCGAGAGCCAGTGGTCTACATCCCTCTTTAAATTCAGCTATAGCTGTACGCACACTGTAGCTATAGATAGAAACAGGCCATTCAGGGACGTTTGGGGTAGACCGTCTCCGCACACATTAACATTTCAAAGCTGTTCATTCTAACCATTTTTACAGTGTTGACACTTAGTTGAGACAATTAAGTACAGTACAGGAACTGTCAATACATTCAAATCATAACATCATTCATCATATGCATAAGCTGTTCAGATTTGGTTTGTTGGTGATGTAAATGTTATGGTTGGGGCGTGTACAGTACAACATGTAGCTCTCTATATTGGCTCATTGCAGCAGCGCCCACCTCTGGATGGGCATCTATACCTCTTGTGCTCTCTTTCTCCCTTGGTCTGTCACACAAGCCCCATCTCAGAATCTGATCAAGAGGCTGGGAGAGTCCCATACGTTCCCCCTTATTCTCTCCTTCCCTTTTGTCAAGCTCTCCCGGGTATAGTCATGTTCAAAAGCCTACACTCCTCGGTCCTCATACAAAGCTACTTTGCACTTTTTCATTTTTCATTCATTTTTTATCCAGAATGTCTTTGAGGCCTGCAAGGAATGAATGGAGCGGGAGTGCTGGCATGCTCACATCATTTCCCACCAGAGTGAAAGTATGTGGAGTTTAGAGACACAGGAAAAGAGAGAAAGAAAGAACTAGCACAGAATAGGATATACACTATAACTGTATATAACTGTGTATAACTGTTTGTTCCTGAATCTGTGTTTATGACTCCCAATGCAAAACTCACACATGGTTGAAATGTATTGAAAAATGGATTATTACCTTTATTGAAGCTTAGTTCAATGAGAAGTAAAGATGTTTGTTATTATAAATGTAAATTTGCATTGCATGCTAGCTAGGCCCTATTATCTGTATGGAGCTGTAGTGTAAACTGATAATCATCATCACTGTCACCCGATTTAACTTCAGGAGCATCATTTATACTTGTCTGGCATTTAAAGTTATTCTGATTCTGAATTGAAATCTAGCCTAATAAGGAAGGACAGGAAAACACCCTCAGAAAGTATACAATACAGTGTGACATTAATCTCATATATGGGCCAAGCTAAGCTTGAGGAGAAGTGCCTTCTCAAACGAACACTTAAGCTAATAGCCATGCACATGGCAGAGATAAAAAACCAAGACTTGGAAATAACTCGTGTTTGCGGCTCATGGCGAATATTGGAAGACCCCTCCCCCATCATCACCTCCCAGCACACTGACAATGATTAATCAGAGGTTTATTCTTAGAGTGGGCAAACATCTGCACATCCGCTGCCCCAACCCCCCTTTTTGTTGGAACAACGAGATTAGCCCTGGACTAACAGACACTAATTTATAGAGCCTCACGTCCTATAGAGCTATGCTGTGAAAAAGGAAAAAAAGAATGTTACAGATGGAAAGGCAAACAACATGCAAGCCATTTGTGAAGCGGAAGAAGGCGCAACAACAATCTTATAAATAGTCAGACAGAGGTACGACAGGACAAGGTGTGAAAGAGGACAGACTGTAGAGAGTGACATACAAATGATGATGATAAAGAGAGAGAGAGAGAGAGAGAGAGAGAGAGAGAGAGAGAGAGAGAGAGAGAGAGAGAGAGAGAGAGAGAGACCACAGTGAGACAGATGTACAAACTGAATAGTACAACCACTTTTTGAGCTTTTTCACCTGATTTTTTTAACCTTTGTCTTACGACAAGGGCTAAGTCAGTCTTTTTGTTGGCCATGGCATGTACACAAACACATCACTCCTCGATGAAAAATAACAAGCTATTGGAAGCAGTTTTTCGGTGGCAAGAACATGTTTACAGCGCATCTGCAAGCGCACAAGCAGCACATCATCATTGGCTTGCTACAACTCGCACTGCGTGCACGCTCCGGAGTGAGTGCACAAGTTAATTCGGTGCCCGATTTGTTCTTATTATATTATGTGTTAGTGAGACAGATCAGTGATTTTTCCACTCCACATGTTTAGATAGAAATCTGCCACAGACACAGACATTCACACACAAACAAGTTCACAATAACCTTCATGACATCGAGCAAAAATACAATACAATACATTCAGGGGTGGACTGACAGTCTGGCATACAGGGCATTTTCCCGGTGGGCCGACCCCCCCCGGGGGCCGTTAATGTCGTGTTTTAATTTAAAAAAAAAAAATCTGCACAAAACCGGCCCACGAATCAGTGCTGGCGGCCCTCTGTCCTCTTCAAATGAGACTGCCTATTGCAGGGTTTTTATAGTTAACTAAAACTAACTAACTAATTTTAGTTAGCCCGAGCCCCAGAGCCCCTTATGTCTTAAATTCTCATGGGGGCTCAGGCCCCGGAGCCCCCACAAAGATTCAGAGGGCCGCTCTGAGGGCCGCTCTGAGACAAAATTGCCCGGTACGTTTTGAGCTCCCAGTCCACCCCTGAATACAATACATTCAGTTCACGCTCACCCAAACTATGAGTAGGTTCGTAAACAGGTCATTGAACACGTTATCAGGAACAAGACTGCAATTCACTACCATGACTATTTCAAAGTTTTTGCTTCACGATTAGTAAATTATTCTAAATGCATAGTAAAGTCCTCAGTGTTATTTTCAGGGTTCCTACAGGTTTCTTAAAGTAAAATTTAAGTCTTTTTTAAGACCTTTTTAAGTCCATTTATATAAAACATAATACCCAGGGCGGATGTAACATTTCCCAATTGGAGGGGCAGGAGAAAATGGTATGGCTGCGGCTTCATCACCCGTGTCGCTTCGCGCCACGGGTGATGAAGCCGCACCCATACCATTTTCAGTTACAGAACTTTTATTCGGCAAGTAAAGCATCAATAATAACATCAGTTGTTGTTGAAGTTGCAACAGACACGCATAAAGCTAAAGGTCTGACTCAGAGAGTTTTCTGTTCTCTCGGTGCGAAACCGAGAAATCAATTACTTGATGATTGATAAGTTCACGCCACCGTTTTCTGGCTACGTTATTTTAACCAAACACGCGGTTGACAAATGAAATTTTTGAGGAGCAATGTGACACATAGAAATTACAAACTGCGCAAAATTTAAGACCTAGATATAAAAATTCAAGACTTTTTAAGTCTTTTTAAGGTATTATTTTCAAATTCGTAAATTCAATGCTTTTAAGACTTTTTAAGATCCCGCGGGAACCCTGTATTTTACAATGTAGAAAGCAACACATAGAGCCACTTACTCTCCCCAGCTGGGAGAATCTCTATTCATGGGCCATAATTAGCGTTACACAAGACATCAATTTTTGTCTGCAGATCTTTTTATCTATTAATCATATAGGCAAAAGAGTCCAATCAACTATTACACACACACACACACACACACACACACACACACACACACACACACACACACACACACACACACACACACACACACACACACACACACACACACACACACACACACACACACACTCACACACATACGCACGCACATGTACAGACTACAGAATGTTTGCCCTTAACCTCCAGTAACTTATCTGTTGTGCGTCCGTGCGTGCGTGCATGTGTTGTAACTAAACTTGTAATTATTTTTAATCAGCTCAATTAAGGTTCAGCAAATCTGAAACTTGGACTGGCATGGACTCACTAGAGTAATATCACTGCATAGATACTAGCCTGGAACTTTTGTGTTGAGGTTTTATTTCCAAGGGGCAGTTCCAGAGCCCAAAGTTACAGCAAAAGAAACGTATCACTCTTAATAGTGCTCTCTGATTGGTCCCTGACAATTTTGGGCTGAGGAAAATATAATTCAAACTGAGGGGTGCCAGACCAGTCTACCCATGTGTGGCGGTCTACCCAACTGCCACACTTCCTGTGGCAGCCTGGTCACCTGACCAAATTACGTTGGTGTGTTTTTCTTGTGTTTTTCGCTTGCCCCGAACTAGGAAATAGGAGCAACATGGCCACCATGTGAATGTGGTCAATTGGCCCCCTACCTTGCGACAGCAGTTATCGGCTCTTCCTCCATTCTATTTTATTTCCAACATTGCGGCATTCATCAGCGAGCAACAGAAATTCTATACTACTTTCCTCCCCACTCCCCCTCGCCTTATTGACATTCTGATGAAATGGCTGTGGCCATAGATGACAGCCAGCAGATTCCCATTAGTCGGGGCTGCCATGCAGCAAGCCTCTCTCTCTAGGACACAAGATATACCATGTTTAAACCAGGAGGCCATCAGACTACACGCATGCACGCACACACACACACACATGCACACGTGCACATACACGCTACCTCTCGTGCACAGTATTCATCTATCTTTTGCACGCATAGACACATACGCATACTTTATATTAGCAGTCTGACTTGTTGCGGGATCGTGTAGACGCACATGCACGCAGCCACGCACACGGGGGCGTGCACGTGCATGCTCTATTGTGCACACACTTTATCTGTCTCTCTCGCACAGAGGCTACAGACATTTATCTTCCAACGCAGTGATCTTTAATCTGACTTGCTTCTGAAGCAGGACAAACATGAAACATTACACGAAGATTACAAGTATTCTCTGGCACCCTTTATCTCCACTCCAATTTACCTTGTCATCATATGCTGATCGTTAACTCAATGAGGCCACAGATCATTTCAAACATGCAAAAAAGACAGAAGGCAAAACACACCTCCGCCATTGTATTAGACTCAATCCTTTTCACACATCAGACACTATATGGGTAATTGCCCAATTAACAGTTTTCATAAATAGCAGCTAGCAGCAGCGATTTTCAAAGGCACTGAAACATCAGTGGGAGGAATTTTGGACATTGAAGAAAGTGAAAAGTTACATGAGGCTTTGAAAGAAAAACAAATTGACCTATAATAAATCTGAATGGACTGATGCTGGCTCACTAACCCCAGAAAGCGTGTGATGTCTACAAGATGTACTTCAGAATGTTCATCTGACCTCCAGTTCTAGGAGATTTTCATTATTAGTTATTCTATTCTAAGGTATATTAATGACATGCTAAAATGTTGAAAATGGGTCGAATTCCTCTCTAAAGGTAGTTCTTAAGTGAAAAACTCCCAAAGTAACTTTGCACCCCTCAATTACTGTTTAGGTCACCGCAATATTGACCATCTGCACATGGCTGCAGTGTTATTTATCATTCCAGTGCCTTGCACCTCTTAAACCTACCAGATAATTTTTGCATTTAACATTTTAGCCATTTTGTTAGTTTCAGGATACATAAGAAACTGAAGCATTTCTTTGCAATGTATAGGTTCATTTCTATTCCAAAATGCTACATTTTGGTGGTATAAAACCCACTTCCACTGTATATGGTAAGCATCTATATCCATCGCTCAATATTGCACACAGTTCAACTGTTCTTGTGAATTCAAAGGCTGCTGTTCCATCATGCCATTAGTATGAAACACTTTGATATCTATATGCCTGGGCATTATTCCCTTGAAAAAAGCACAATACAAAAACATGAAATACATTTACATACTAACAAATATATGTGAAAACACCAATAAAAGAAAATATGAGTATAAACAAGGCAAAAAGAGAGAATGATGAAAAGCCTACAAGAAGAAAAGACAGCAAAAGCGACCCTGTCCCTTTGCTGGTATCCTACTGGGACTGTACTCCCACATCAAACGGAATTTGCACCCTTGGAAGTTTTAATTAATGGTGTCTCTGCACATCCCAGCTGTTTTATATGGGATCCTTGACAATTGATTGGAAACATGCAATGCTGCCTTGTCTATTTTGGGGGTTCCAAAGACCCTGGCTCTTTCGTAACACTCCCCTGCAGTGTGTCCCCAATACTTCATCCACATTGCAGTCAAATCATCAGCGTCAATTGGGCTCAAACTTCATTCCCAGTTTTATCTCCTAATCACTCTGACATAAAGCTTGGAAAGGAACTACAGCTGAAAGAGGGGAATTTCAACCATTTTCAATATTTTTTCTCAAGTGTACAAATGGAACCAAATGAACCGTAATGGGTCCATTTGGTTCCATTAGTATAGACTCAGGAAAAAAAGAAAAATCCTTAACATGGTGAAACCACAATTTGAAGATGTCATCAGGTTGTTTATGATTTTTTTCAGACCTCCATTTCTAGGAAACACGGATTGGGGGGAACTTTTTATTATTTCCATACAACATCCCTAAGGTATATTAATGACAGTAAAATGTTTAAAATGGGTGGGATTCCCCTTTAAATGGAAGTATAAGGCAACATGTTTTCCAGCCTGCCAGAACTTCAAGCTGCTCTGTGACCTCTACCCTGTTAGAAAGTTAACATATTGTCCAGCTAAATTGTACTCCAGAACTGTATGCTTTTCTTTTGAGAACTTCATTAACATTTGATCACCTTTAAATAACAGAGGAAGGAACCACACCTTTACTTTTCATTTCACCAAATTATCGCAATTTAAAAGTGTGGCCACACTGTTATTAAAAGGTATGAGATGATAATGAAGTTCTTTTCAAAAGGAATTCACACAGTTCTGGGGTCCAATTAGGCAGGACAATATGCCAAGGATTACGTTTCTTGCTACATTTTAAAAGGTAATTTTTGCAATCTATCAATCCTTTCAGGGGTTGGGTTAGAGGTTCAAAGAGTGAATATCTTATTTTGGAAGAACTCATGCTTTGTAATAGTCATCACGAACCCACCAAAGGCACGTTGCGATCAAAGCAGCTGCTTTGATCCAGAGTGCAGACGGGATCCTGTTTTTCCCCTCCCCATTTCAAACTTACGATCAACCAACATAGCAACCAATCTTCACACTAAAACATCATTCTAGCTAGTTGATAGATTTAGATTTGCCCCCGACTTTTTCTTTTATTCTCCCTGTAGCCATTCTCTGACTGCAGATTTTCACAACGTTGGGTAATTTAATCAATGCTTGTCGAGAGGAAATTCAATCCGATCTACAGCAACCAGCCCTCCTCCCCACACCTGGTCAAGCCTCATCAAATCTGTCTACACGCAGGACCACAATCCAGAGTGCTCAGCTCTCATTTTCTCTTATTCCCTCTTTACCTCTGTCTTCTCTCTCTCTCTCTCTCTCTCTCTCTCTCTCTCTCTCTGTCGCTGTTTCACTTTCTCTCCAGCCCTCTTTCTACCGTATCTGACACACAGGGTATAATTTTCTCTCTCCCTGTCTCTTTCTCCTGCTAGCCGTCTACCCTCTTCTCTCCCTCCCCATCTCGCCCCCCCCCCTCGCCTAGGCTCTCTCCCACTCCCCGTCTTTCTCTAACTCCCTCTATTCCACTCTATTTATATTTTGAATCCTACCGTACTCTCCACATCTCTCTTCCTCTCTACATCTCTTCTACAGTCACTCCTGATCTCTCTTTCTCTTCATTTCTTTGCCCTTTCTAGCTCTCGCCTCCATCCTCTCTGTCCTTCTGGTCCACTTCCTCTCTCTCTCCATCGCTCTGAGTTTGTGTGTTTCATATCACCTCCTGCCGCTGTCCCATCGCCAGCACCCTCCATGGCATGTCGAGGAGTGCTGCTACATCGAGTCAGACAAAATCTAACATGACAGGTGCCACGGCGGTAGCACAGAGGCAAATGTCGCTTTTGAGTTTACATGCACAAAACGACACACCTTCTTTGTTTTGTTTTTGACATTTGATTGCGTATTATAGCCCCCAAAAAACAACCAGTACTCAACGTCAGGTAGGGACTGTGTGTGTACCAGTGGATTACGTCCTGGTAGTTTTATTTTACACTTCACACCCTATTTAGCATTTTCTCTGATATGCACATGGCATGGGACAGCGAGTACAAAAACACAGATTAGACAAACTAGGATGACAACCCAGGTCAGTGGGAGACCAAGGGCGTCTGAAAGTACACTTTGGCCCAGCCAAACCCCATCACACACCCCATAAGATGACAGACTGTATGTTCTTCTATTCAGCACAACACAACTGCACGGACATTCATCTTAGTGACATTGCTGCACAGTAATCCTCATTCATATCAGTAATGATGGAAGAAGTACTCACATGTTTTACTTAAGTAAAAGTGTCACTACTGCAATGTAGATACACTGTGTACTGTGTAGAGGTCCCACATTGAGTCAAAATGTACAAAAGTATCAATAGATATTACATACCTATCAAAATGTATAAAATGTCTCGAAAATACACCAAATAGCTTTTGTAATAATAATCAAATATATCATGTGTGTGTGCACGCGCGTGCGTGTGTTTATTAAGTAATAGTACCTCAATAGACTGTTTATCGGTGATATAGAAACAGTGATATAGTGACATCAGAATATCCCCCTCCCCTTTTCTCATTTAATAACAGCTGTGATGATCACCACCCGTCACCACCACCCCCCAGTCACCCCCCTGGGGGTCCCTACCCACAGGTTGAGGACCACTGTCATGAGCGACGTGTGACCACTGTCCACAGTGACACTGTCATGAGCGACGTGTGTCCTCAGAAGGATGGGAAGCGTTCAATCCAATGTACAATTACAGGGCGAGACAGAAGTAGGCCAATGCCCATAAACAGAGAGACAGGAGAGAGTGCTGAAGGGCTTAAATAATAGATATGAATAGAGGAGGGAAAGAGAAGGGACAAAATGGAGTGAAATGGAACGATCCAAATGAAAACCAAAATAAAGGATGAGATATAAGAGAGAATGGAGGGAGGGAAAGGTTAAGTTTATGGAAGAGGTTTAAAAAAAAAACGTTTAAAATTATCTGGTTATTTGGTTGCAGAGAGATGGATGAAAAATTAACTGAGAAGAAAGCAAAGGAAGAAGGGGGTGGGGGGTGTAACTAAAATCACAAGTGAGCGAGAGCAACATGATAAGAGTCGGTGGAACATGGAGAGAGAAGTGGAAGTGAAAGAGGAGAGGAGAGGAGAGGAGAGGAGAGGAGAGGAGAGGAGAGGAGAGGAGAGGAGAGGAGAGGAGAGGAGAGGAGAGGAGAGGAGAGGAGAGGAGAGGAGAGGAGAGGAGAGGAGCAGAAGCAGAAGCAGAAGCAGAAGCAGAAGCAGAAGCAGAAGCAGGAGGAGAGGAGAGGTTCTGGAGTGCCCCATGGCTGTGATCCCGTCGATGCTCTTTATCTGTGGCCGACTCTCTGGACATGACAGGTCTGCCATGCTCCGCCCCGCCTTGGGGGAGCTGCCAGGCTGACCCCCCCCCCCCCCCCCCCCCCCCCCTACTACCCAGACCCTAGCTAGCATGGACACTCCTGATCCCCAGACGCATTTTCACCCCGGCACCTCCACAAATAACCCTGGGGTGGTCCACAAAACTCCACATTACACTTGATACTGTACATACTGTGCAAACTGCTGTGCACTATATCACTAATCTGTGCAGTGTTGTACAAATTTGCTTTATATGACAATTACCATTGTCTGCCACTTGACAGTAACACCAGTGTTTTCCAGCAAGTTTTCCTCCATATAACTGACAAAACAAATATAAATATACAAATATAGATTGTTTTATTGCTAATGTAACAAAATGACATAGAAAATGTCACAGTAAATTGCCTTTAAAACCTTCAAGTACACAATGCTAGTTCCATCAATCCAGCCGGGATTGACCAGACGTTAAAATGTGCGCTGCCCACCCATCTGCCCCCCTTATTCGGCTATTCGCCTGTCGTGTTAAGAGGTCAGACGGCTGGTACACTAGACCCATACATAACGCAAGGTTGTCGCAGTACCATGATAAAGGTGCAAGGAATAATATACATCTGTGATGTAGTATGAAGGCCACCGTTTCCCTGTGGCCCTGCACTGGACGCGGGCCAACACTTAACCTCGGCTTGTTTACGGTTCCCTGTAGCAGCACCCCTATCTACCCCCCACCAACCTCCCCGCAGCTTTTCCCCCTCGCCCTAGTCTTACATCTTACTGTCAGGACGCCGCTAACATCTTCCCGCGCTGAAGCTCTCAGCCTGCAATGATTTGTATTGTGCCGTCTGCCAAAATCCTCGGGGCTCCGAGTTATCAGACAGCGTTCCCCACTGTTGCGAGAGCAGAAGGGGGAGGGACTCGCTGCGCTATTACCAGTGTTCTGCTTTTTTTCCTCCTCCTCCTCGAGGGAGGCACAGTTAAATCCTGAGCGTTAATTTAACACTGACAGTGTACACGTGGAGCCGAATGGGCCTTTATAGATGTGTGACTGTATCTGCAAATTATGTACACTGATTAAATGAACTCTCAGGATGTCCATGTGTGACACAATCTGGACCAGATGCCGCACTATATTCCAAATCCCCCTTCTTTTAAAAAAGGAATAACGGTACCGTACATACATTTGATATAGTGCATATCCATGCAAACTGTTGTTCAAAGTATCAATAGCCCTCCATTGCTGAGGTTGGCAGTGGGTCCGGTGGCAGAGCAGCCCCTTGGGAATCGGAAGGTTCCTGATTAGACGCCCAGCTGATCTACCACTGGGTTAATGTCTAAGTGTCGTTGACATGTCACTGAATCCCAAACTGCTGCTGATGAGCCGATTGGTGCCTTGCACATTGGTTTCATAATGTCATCATCAGCGTAGGAACGATTGAATTAACGCAATGCGCATTGTATAAAGACCGTATATGCACCACTGAATAGAAGGAAGGGTCTACTACTATATCGCAGCACACACCACTTCCGCTCTGGAGTTTGATGTGAATATCACCAGACAAGAGCACTGGGAGAAAGAAAGCCTCCCACTGCAGTGCTAATACGCGCTAATAACTAATAAGTCCACTGCTTGAATCTCCACGGGAAAGATGGGGAAACAAAATATCAATTTCCACTCCTGAGGGAGCCTTTCACCATGATTTATACACGGTTGCACATGGAGTTGCACACTGACAATAGCAGATCTACAAGCTACAGTAAATCACAACTTTTTGTCCTACCGGTGGAAACGCATTGGAGTGTAATCACTCTCCCTCACACTCACACTCACACACACACACACACACACACACACACACACACACACACACACACACACACACACACACACACACACACACACACGCGAACACACTCATGTGCAGAAAAGGAAATACACACTGACATTGTAATACACTCAGGCCCAGTAGAGTTGATTAGTGTGCACAGTGCCGAGCATTGTCTTGGAGGCCTGTTATATGTTGGACACTAGACAGAGTTTGGGTCAAGAAATCTCCCAAGGTCAGCCTGCTGGAGAGCATCGGACAGAGAACAAAATCAAGGACGATGGAGGTGGGGAGACCGCCTGCCGACTGTGGGCGGCCTGTCTCGTTTACGTCTCGTCTCGTCTCCGTCTACCGGGGGGGTCAAGTCTCTCTGGTGTTATCGCTCTGTCCTTATGAGACACCACTCCGTTAAAGCGTCATTAGCGGCGCTAATCAGCAACACTGGCTTGCCCAGTCAGACCGGAGATGTCGCGGAAAGTGTGACTTATGAATCGCATGTTATCTGAAACCAGACATCCAATTGAGGTACATGCTACTGCATTGCTCCATCACAAATAGAATGAGACTGTCATTCTTTCTCCAGGTGGGGGTGAGTGAGTGGGGTGGTGGGGGAGGGGGGCATAATTAATGCCAGCTGGTGCTGTGATGCAAGTCTTGCAGCGAGGCATGCCTAGCGTGTGCCGGCGTTAATTTGGTTCTGAGTTCTGACACACAGTTCAAGAGATGCTGTTTAAATAACACTGATACACGCATGCCGAGATCACGCCTGTTGTTCTAATTTACCCCACAGAGCTTAAGAGGCCCAGCAGGGAGAGCAGGAAGCCGTGGAAGAGGCTTGGGAAGGGTGCAGGCATAGGGATGAGGGTAGTAGTAGTAGTATTATAGTGAGGAACTACTGATGCATTCTGGCGCATTTTCTGCTGCAGCACCCTGGGAATAATGTGGAATAGGAAACCCCTCCACCACCAGCCTCGCCTCCCTTATGGAGGTCCCCTGAGCTGATGCCGGCATGCTGGACTAGCCTGAAACATGGTGAAGGGCAGCCCCGGGCTTATGGAGAATGTGTAGGTAACAAGGAGACTTTGATAGCAGATATTTCCAAAAATAAAAATATAGCCTACGTCCAGTGGCTGTAACGAAAAACACACACTAAGGCAAATTCAATAGCTTGACGGTTAAAGTGGGCATTAAAGATTTGATGCTTCGCTGATCGTGAGTTGCTGCTTTGTCATTCAATGGTTAAACGTTATATTATTAGAGTGCCATTTATTCCTGACAATTACAGACTTTACTGACAGACCTAGAAAGGAGGCTCGTCTTTGATGTCAGAGGTTTAAAGAAAGCATGTGCACTAACAGTGTTTGTTGAATTTCTAGATTCAATACAAAATATCACCTCAGATCACGCAGAGCTGACAATTTTCTCTCTAGGTCTCACCATACACCATATTTAAAAGACACAGCTCCATAATGTTAGTAGCAATCGTAGCCAGCCACAACAAGCCAGAATCTGACATCAGGCTTTACTACAAAAGAGAAAGCTAGAGACAAGAACTAGAACTGTGCCTGTGACTAGCAATTATTTTAACATTGATTACTTGTTCAATTAATGAAATTATTCTGATGTTTTTGTAAATGTTAAGTATCAAAAAAATCAACACAAAATATCAGATTGCCATATCAAGAACCTATTGTATATTGTTGTATAATGGTGTTCCACAAAAATAGAAAGAATAGCCTGTCTAAATTTTTGTGTTGCAACACAATGCTTTGTGACCTTGACAACTTTTAATGTGATGTATAATATTTTCACGCTAACCCACAGCCATTCAGGCTGGCAGTATTAAAAATGCATTTTTTATGCTGCTATAGTTGCTACTGATGTTATTCTGACTTGGGTCAGTCCTAAATGGGCTAAAGGACAGGTTTAGCATTTTTTGTGTATGTGTAATTGAAGCAGTCAGTCGAAGCAATGCAATCCTCAGTGCATGCATACCATTGACAGAGGAATCTCCTGCTCATACTGTAATCCTTATAGAGTGCCTATGTGAAGTGAGTTTGTGACTATGGAGACCAGACCAAAATATTGAGCCCAACATAATGTTGATACTTGATAAACACAGATACTGTAGTAGATAGACAGGCAGACAGGCAGGTAAAGTTGAAAATTGGCATAGTGCTCCTCTTAAGAAAAGACACTAAGGTCAAGGGGCAAAGAAAGGCTCATCCCAGGGTTTACAGCTGTCACGCCTGACACCAGCTGACTGACTGGACCAGATGAGCATAGTGATGAAGTAAGACAGGAGTGCAATGTGCAGCGAAAAAAACACCCAAAGAATCTTGTGCATGGCCGCCAGAAATAAACTTAAAGGTAAACTGTAGTGCAGTGGTTATCAAAGTGGGGACTTCCATGAGTGGGTCCCCAGCTAAATTATCATTTGGAACCGACTACAGACTAGGTTTGTAACTCAGAGAGTGTACAAATGGACTCAGGTCCATTTGGTTCATATTGGTGTCATTTTGGGGGCCATTGACATGAAAACGTTTGGGAACCACAGGTGTAGTGCTGCTGCCTCTGAAACCAATATGTGGTCTTCAGAACCACTCTCAAACGGGAGTAAGTATCACTATGCTTTAATGCAAGCATTTCAGTCACAACACAACACAACCCAACATCCAAACCATTTCACTATCTATATAACCAGATCGGTACCCACTGTTGCTCACTTTAAACTGTGGGCTGTGGATGGCTAACCCTAACCCTAAGTATACCTGCCAATTACATCATTGGTGGGGATTCGACACTAATGGATGCTACAGCATTTATCTTCCTAATTATGCTGGTGTGCTGAAATATTAGCTATGTGTTGTTACAGTTCAATAGACTTTTGAAATCAAGCTTGAAATCTCTAACAATAAAATGTTCTTTGCCTGTTCATTCATCAACATTTATTTAATGTATACTGGTCTTCAGCATCAAATCTGAGAATTCACACATTTGCACAAATACAGATAATATGCATGTACACACATGTGCACACAAACGTACACAATACACATGTGCACATGCACGCAGGCAAGCAGGCATGCAGGCCATTCTATGTGCCACCTTAGCTCACTTTGACTCTGAGATCCATATTGATTTCTAGTCGTTGTGCTGCGGTGTTGTGCAAGGGAGGAAGGGTGCCATAGAGCGCTAGTGACCTTTATCAAAGTATGCAGATACAGGAAGTTGGTGCTGGGGGCCAGGAAAGGCACCTCCATTGGCAATGGTGTCTGTCAGCCTGTACTGGCAAGGGAATGGCATGAGGGCAATGACCCGTGTTGAACGCATGTGCACGCACGCACGCACGCACGCACGCACGCACGCACGCACGCACGCACGCACGCACGCACGCACGCACGCACGCACGCACGCACACACACACACACACACACACACACACACACACACACACACACACACACACACACACACACACACACACACACACACACACACACACACACACACACACACACACACACACACACACACACACACACACACACACACACACACACACACACACACACACACACACACACACACACACACACACACACACACACACACACACCTCTGTTAAGGGCTTCAAATGCTACACTGGAATTCAGGTGACAGCACAGGGTGGTGTCATTTTTCCCATTTGTCTAAAGTGTAGACAAATGGACACATATCTAAATGGGACCAAAGTACCAATGCTAAGCAGGTCATACTCATATAAATTACTTCACTTAATCCTAAGCCTGTTAGGCAGTAGAGACATTGCCAAAATTTTGGGGAGGCATCATTGATGAGGTCCCTGCTCATATTTACACAGACACTCAAGAGAGAGTGAGAGATGGTGACACGCCCTACCCTCAATTGTGTTATAAATAAGCTTCAACTTAATTGCATTTTCCAAACTGGGAGGAACAAGCGCAGGGGCAGCATATTTATTGCCACTCAAGCTGTACACAGTGAAATCCATAGTGTTCATTTCACTTTGCTAGTGTAAAAATGAACACAAATGGGCCCAGAAACTTATGAAAGAATATAATTTAAGAGTGTGCATGCATGCAAACACATACTACTGTATGTACCGTACATGCTCATTCCCCATACAGTTGTGCCGTACAAGCTGGTCATGGATGACACTGGAGGAATAGTTGCTTCCTACTAGATACAGAGCTTCCAGCTGGCACAAGATGGAACATCTTCAATAACCATTGACCCAAGTTCAGACGCCCCTGCAACTTTAGAGAATCATTTTATGTCATCTTCTCGTTGGTAATTACTGCAAGGCCTGTGCACAGAGCCATAAAGCACAAGCATCTCACCTTCCACGTTTCTATGAGAACAGCAGGAAGTGTAGGCCAGGAGCGAGTACACTAAAACAACAGAAGCAAACAGCAGACTATACTAATGAATAAGAAACGCCTAACTGAATACATGTATACAGCACAGCAGCAAACAGAAAGGGAGTGAATTTGTACAATGTTTAATTTTACTCTGGTGTAGGCTACTGTATACAGTTTGTCCCAAATGGAGTTAAAATGGATACATTGACTCTGTGGACTTCACAGAATTTGCCGAATTTTGGTACAATTCTGCAATTAAAATGATAACTTGTGGAGTATGGTTTGATCACAATTACTGCGTTATAGTTTACTGGGAGCAGTTGGACTGACAATATTTGCTTTAACTATATAAATAAACCCCTCTACAAAAAAACTCATTAGGAAAAACAGACAATCTAGAGTACTAGCTTCCCTACTACTGCACTTCAATACTATGTGTGAAATGACATAACGGCTAATAACAAATCCATTATACACTATTATTCAAACTACTCTACTTGCTGTGTGAGAACTGTGAGATGGGTGACATACTGGCTGTGTGAAATGAGTGGCAGGGCTTACATATACAGTAGGTAAGGAAAGCCTCATGGCTCTATTTTCGGGCGTCTGGAAAAGTGTTAACAAGGAAAAAAGCAGAGTGGTCAGCAGGACATGGATACTTACTGCATTCGTGGACATGTGTTCTGTCATTCATGAAGCCAAAGAGGGGTTGACAAACTTGGCATAATGCTCATTCCTGAGATACAGAGCTTGGGGTAGGGCAAGCGGTGATGGTTGCAAGGAGCAGGCAGTGATGGTTACAAGGCTTCGTTGTGAATGTGGAGAAACTAGAGTAACATGTATTCTGACTCTTCCACCCCTTCACCCCTCTACAAATAACTCACTTGATTCTATTTAGATACAGGGTCAACCAGGCATGATGATACTTGCAATTACATCAGCAGGACCTACACTGGAAACCCTTGCTGTAGTAATCTACGGTATATTATACTGTAGTAGCACCATAAAGTATTACACTGTAAACGGCAAAGCATTCCGGGAGAAAGTCTCAGTAGCAACAACAAAGCATCCTGGGAATAGCAAAGCATCCAGGGGAAAAGTCAGTTAAGAATAATATATAATATAAAGAAGATAACTTTTGTATTCTGACTTTTGACCTCTGACCTTTAGATGACCTCCCATCTTGAATTATAGGAACAACGGTTAAAATCCTACTCCTACCAGAATCTTTGATCAAAAAGAAAATGACCTGCACCTGAACTTTGGAGCCATACGAACAAGACAATAGTTGTAGATTTTGCTTAAGTGAAAAAATGAAGTTTTTATGAGCCAATGAAAAATGCTTGTTTGTGAAAATTCTTCTTCTTCCCCCAATACCGCACATGCAGCGTAATCTGCTTAGGAGATTTTACAGGTTGGTAGAGGGAGATGCCAAATAGCACTAAAACTAGATTTTTTTATAAACTGAAACATTTGACCAAGCATAATTCATGCCTAATTTGGCCAAAAATCTAATCAAAATTTCCACATGTTCCTTGAATCATGCGGAACACATCATCATTCATCGTCATTTTGACTGGTAAGCTCCACCACTGCATGGCTTATTTGTGCATACTGTTCATATTGCTTGGGATATTTTTATTATGCTTGTCAAATGTTGAAAAGATAATGTATTTGGAAATAGCTAGGCTTTATCTGCCTTTCTGGAAAGCGATGAAAAAGCTAGGAGATTGAGAGTCAATGCCTCATAAAACAAGGGGAGAGAATGGCATAGAAATAGAACTGAAGTATAATGTAGATTAATTATTTAACAAAAGAAGAAGAAAAAAATGCCAGTCTTTGGTCACAGGAATAATTAACAGACAGAGGAAAAAAATGATCACAGCCTTATGCCAAAAAGGAAAACCTCAGGTGTTCCTGTTACAGAAAACATTCCCATTGTTGATATTCTACACCATACATGGCACATAATATGAGCAGAAGTGGAGACTAAATCAATTCATGTGGTGAAGACAAGGCTGACCTCGAGAAGCAATCCTATTCTACTGTTAGTGAAGATTCTACACTTTTGTTTTCAATATGGAAATGTTCTCGTGAATTTTCCAGTGCGCTTCTGTATGAAGCTGTCACATCTGACAATCCTCTTTTGTGTATATATTTTTTATTTTTTTCATACAAGCATGCAGAATCTAATTCGTCATTATCCCCCACTGAAATTATGTAAATTTCTGTGAGACTGTCGGGAGATCCATAACAGCAGCATAGGCTTGCCACTCTGCTACAAACCCCAGAAGGCCCTGATGACGAGGAGAAGAATGAGATATTCACATAAATATTTGCGGATGTTCATGCACATTGAAAATTGATCTAGTGCCAAATTAATTGAATAGTAAGTAGCCCAAAGCGATTTCACACAGTTATCTGTAGAACATGTGTCATTACATACATTCATTGTCACCATGATGTTGAATGGTTAATGTTTAAGGAGTGAGATCTGTGATCTACAGCACTGTATCACTGTAGATTCCCAATGCCCTTGTGCACAGCGAGTCTGCACAGTGTGTACTGTGTTGCTGTCTGTGCAGTGTAAATTGTCAATACTTCGTCCCCCGCACCAATGTCACCCCAGTACATTTATCGTACTTGTGATTGAAGTGATTCTGACTCTGATTGCTTCATTATCATATCACCTACTTTGAGTAAGATAACTACACAAACACTCCTCTGCAATGTCACTAAGATCATACCGTTGGATGGAGATCCAATGACTGCTACAGGGCAAACTCGCCACTGTTAATGTACAAATGGATATTAACTGTGTATTGTAAGAAAAACATTGCTGCTTTGTGAAGGGGTCAGAGGGGAAACCTCTGAGCACAACCTCATTCAGCCAACCTGCCAATTCATCTCCAATGAATCATCACAAAGGTCTGGACCTCAAACGGGTTATAGGATGGCAACATGGAGAGAGAAAAAAATACTTGTTGACTCTGCTTAAATCACATGGTTTAAAAGCATCTGAATTGGATCCCGTTTGTTTTTCACAATGTTTTGAAGCGATAAATACTGCCCCCCGAACTGCCAGTATTTATCAAGTTGTGCAGTCTCACGTCGGCCTTGGCGCATCTGCAGCTGTAGGAGCACCTAACTCGCAGCACAATGCACAACACAACGAGTGGATCGATAGAGCAGCATTCCCTCACAATACCGACAACATCACGGCAGTGGTCTCCTAATAATAGTCCCCTCTACCCCAACACACCCGCACACATACACACTCTGGCCCGAAGAAACCCTTCCCATCGTGCCAATCAAGCAAAGCCCCAGGAGGTTGTGAGGCCTCAGGAGCATGCTGATCACAAAGACCAGAGAACACAGCATAGACCCTGACTGCCAGCCAGCCGGCGAATGCAGCCCTGAGTGGGTCCCACTTGGTGGTGGTGTGTGTGTGTGTGTGTGTGTGTGTGTGTGTGTGTGTGTGTGTGTGTGTGTGTGTCTGTGTGTGGGTGGGTGGGGGGGGGGGGGGGGGGGGGGGGGTTGTCACTTTGATTCAGAGCCAGAGGGTCCCAATGTGTGAGATGCGTGCATGCTGTGAAATAAACAAATCAATATTTGTTATGGAGGCACCGTGCTGTCCACCTACTGCCATCTTTATGCATGGCAGTATATCCAATAGGATATAGCAAGCTTGCTGTAATTGACTAATTTGATATTATCATATGTACAGTATGATTGTAGGCCTATTTATTATGTGTGTAAATTCTGGCACAGACATAGAAGACCATATGCTCCTAGACATGAGTGCAAGGACCCGGGTCTGAATCTGACCCCCCATCTTGTCTCTCCTCTCCCTGCCCTTGGCTTCCTGTCCGTCTACAGTGGCCTACATATTTGAAATGCATGATTCTAATTTCTAAACTACGTCCGTCTCTGGACATGGTAACACCCCGCCTGCCTCTGATTGGCCTACTGTATACCGACACTGCAGTCTTCAGACATTTCTCTGAGGTAGATAGCTATGGTGAGTCTGCTGACACTGAGGTGAGGTTACTCTGTGGTGGGAAATAAATAAATACAAGTACAGTATAATACATAAAAATACAAGGAACAGAGAATTACATCTTGGGACAGACAGATGATACTCCCAGCCCTGTAATTGTTATATTTGTAGAACAGGCAAACTAATATTGTTTATGCCATTTGCTTTGCTTGAATAATTAATTGAACACAATGTTGTATGGAGTAATATGTTTTGATTTGCGTGTGATGATCTAAATCAAGTGGTTGTGTTGATTGTGTATTATGGTAATCTAAAACTAAAACTAACACCACGTTACACATCAAACAGCAGTGACAAATTATGAACCTTGTGCAAAAAGTATCAGGTCTCTGAAACCCGAAGACCAGAAGCAGGTGGGGAGTTGCAGGGGCGGGTCTTTGTCTAGAGATGGACATAGTTTAGAATCATGCATTATTAGAACAGCACTCGGTAGAGTGCATACTTGCGCGTTGTGCACAAGTAGACCGTGGCCTGCTTCTGCGTGAGCGGAGTAGACAAATCAGAAATCCATGCGCAGCCCCACTCCATGGGTGATGACGTAATTGAGGTCCGAATTACGTCATCACACAAATTATGTCATCACACAAACCGGCCAATCGAAGTGCCCTGAGGGATGCCAATCACGACCACCGGCCACGCAGTAACGCACACCACCGCACACAATAGCACACCTCATGCATGTAACAAAAGCAGTAAGGAATAGATAAGCGGGGCATCGGGGGACAAAAACTCTGTTTCCACAGTTGTGTGACAAATCCCAAAGTCATATCACCACTGGGTGGAATCCATACACAGGGTTACTGTCACTTGATGAAATGGGCATAGAGAATAGGCTATAAACATTTTTCTTTAGACCCATTGTTGCAGTAATGCTGTACTTAAGTTGGGACCAAGTTGGAATCACCAGTACGAATACTGAGTTAGACAAAATGTTCTTATGGATAAAAAATAGCATAATTTCCATATCCTTGAGGACACACACGCACACACACAAACACTAACCAACTGCGAACAAACCGCTGCTGTTTGTACATTTCCGGCCCAACAACCAGGCTTCAAGAATGGGAAAAATGGGAATTCTCTTACCAGGTCTCATCGTTTTTGAACTCCAGCTCTCCATAGGTGTCCTCAAAGTCCTCCCCTCCTCCTTTGGCCAACCCTTCTATGGTACGAAAGGGCACGATGACTGTACCCCTTGCTCCCGAAGTCCTCAGTACCTTCACTTCCATAACGCCTATGCCCTCACTCACATGCAAGGTGTTGCTCTCGAATGTGAAGATGCCCGAGTGGTCGTCATCAAGGATGGTGACAGTGGCCACGGTGGGGAAGCCCAGCATGGCCTTAGGGTACGGGAGGCTATTCGCAGACAGGACCTCATCCTCCGTCTCCAGGACACGCAGGTTGCTGAGGCGCACAAAGAAGTGCTCGTCCTCCTCAAATATGTCATCATCGATGATCCCGATACTGATCTCCTTGAACATCTCGGCCGGCTTGAACACCACGGTGCCTTCGGTGAACTCGTAGTCAGCGCCGGCGTTGGCTGAGCCATCCTCCGTCTTGTAGTCCACATAGATAGTCTTGTTGATGTCGCCACCCTTCCTGGAAACTGTCAGAATGACAGCGCCACAGTTCTCCAGACACTGATAGACGGCAGGCTCGAAGGCAATCCGGGATACGAACTCCTCAGGCTCGTCCACGTGCACCTCCTGCACACTGGCGCTCCTCTTAGCTTGTTCTGCTACGTGCTTCTTCAGGATGTTACCAGCACCTGTCATCATGCGTGTGGCCTGGATACGGTAGAAGGCGCGGCTCTTTTGCTGGTGGGAGAGGGCATAGTAGTTGGCCATCTCCACCAGTTGATCAAGCTCCTTCTCTGGGTACTTCTGCTTCAGGTCTTTCAGGATGCGAATCATTTCACGCCGGGACTCGTCCACCTCTTTGCCGTCAATCAAGCCCATCAGATTGGTCGACGCACCTCCATCCACAAAGTGCGAGTTCACCATCTTGCCGTCCATTTCGATCCCCTTGGAGCGGTCGTGCTCCGTCTCGATGATGACACCTCTGTGTTTGTCGGTGCGGTACTTCTTGTGCATGAACTTGTAGAACAGCAGTCGCCGGTCTGCTACCCAGGCCAGGACCACGCAGATTGGGAAGAAGGCCAGTGTGAGCAGTCCCTCCCAAATCTGCACCTCATTGGGAGAAAACACTGCCAAGATCATGTAGAGCCAGATGTAAGCAAAGATGCTCCAGCCCGCTGTGATGAAGAACACTCTGAGATGTTTGACCTTGCGGACCTCGCCTTCCGGAACCACAGACACACAGAGGCCAATGATGACAAACATATTAAAGGCAGCACTGCCAACGATCGTCGAGGGCCCCAGCTCACCAGCCTTAAACCCATGTCCGCAGACCTCGATTACAGAGAGCAGGATCTCAGGGGTAGACGAGCCCAAGGCCATGAGTGTGAGGTTGGAAACTGTCTCATTCCACACCCGGATAGTGGTGGTGGTGGTCTCTCCATTGGGCCTCTTGATTACGATCTCCTTCTCCTGGGACGTGATGACCTCAATTGCAGCCATGAAGCGGTCAGCAATGATGGACACGCCCAGGAACATGTAAATCAGAGCTACAAAGTACACAATGACCCGAGCAATCTTGTCTCCCATGGATGGATCCACGGGGTACCAGATGGGCAAGATGATGCCCGCTGTGCACTTGGAGTTTCCCTCACAATTAGTACCATTGTTGGGGGAGAGTGAAGGGCTCGGTGTGGTCCGGGCATCCACGCAGACGAAGCCCACAGCCACAGAGACCAGCCCCAACCACAGGTAGGTACATGAACCCGGCTTCACCGGCCTTGAGCCCTCCATGCACCCTCCTTCGTCTCAGGGGTCCTTACTGCGCTAACAGTCCCTTTGAGATCCAGCACTGGGCTGTGCTTTGTCTACACACGCCACCTAAACACACAACAGACAAGAGACATAAAAATGTATGAGTACCTAAAGCAGGGCAAGTAGTCAAATGAATTATAAAACATGAGTGACAAAAATATCCTCTTGTTACTCTTGTCTTCTATTATGAACTAGTAAAGGGATAATTATGAAACAAAGAGACCGAGTAATTGAACAGATGAACAAAACACATTATCAACATGTTTGCACAATAAAGATGAATTATACATCTATATAATCAGTTAACTAACTTTGGTTGTTAAAACAAACTGATTTATTTTTTCTTTAAAAAAAATAAGAACCCATTTTGATTTTCTCCCTTACTTCCTGGACTGCATGTTGTGTCCGTAAGACAGCCCTCCCCCTATTCACAAGGAGATGCATTACATTAAAGCATTATGGAAATTGTAGCCCAGGACGGAAGTGAGCCTAGTTTTGCAAAAAGGCTTAAGTGTCTATTTAAACTTGTTGATTGTATTTAAGGTTTAAAGGAACCTTGGTTAATTCTGCTTTTTGGTTTATTTTTTAAGCTACTGAATTTGATTTAAATTCCCTTGCCCAATGACTCACAATAAAATAAAAAATAAACTTGAATTACTGTGTGTTGTATCCATTATTATGATTGTGTTTCTCTGCATGCAGCCTTTGTAACGTTCGATTTTGTTTGCGGTTTTCATTTAGTTTAATATTTTGTTGTAGTGCCTCGCCCTAATTGGGACCCCAGCAGAAAAACGAAAAGGTACCAATTCAAGTATCACTTAGTACCATTAATATATCATGCGTGCAATAATGAATAACTAGCCTATTGTGTTAATATTGAATCCCATAATAACTCAATGTATAGTTAGCTATTCAGCCCCAAGGCAATTACGAATTATTTTAAATTCCTAATTTTTTATGGGAAGAACTGCCTTATCAAACCGTATTGTGAAACTATGCATTCATTTTACAGTGAGAACACCCGCAAGAGAGAATTTTCCTGAATTTTGATAAGTGCATTTAAAGTATTCAAATTATCCCCCTATTTGAAAGTTCAATGATTCTCTACCTCATATTTTACAAACCGCATAACCAAGAGACTTTTGTGCTATCTACTTGCGGTAGGCCGGGAAATACGTCCCCATATTCAGAAAAGCAAAAGAGGTTCACATCTGTACTTTCTAAAAATGGACGGCAAGATGGAATTTCAAAAAAGAAAAAAAGAAATCTGCACATCTTCAACAATTCTTCTGATGGCTATGTCAAACTCATGGCCCACGGGCTAAATCAGGCCTGTGAATGAATTATCTTTGGCCCGTGGGATTACTATTAGAACTTGCCAGCTGGCATACTGCATGCACCACCGTAATATTACTACAAGTCCCACAATGCACTGTGAGTGCATTGGCGCGACCTGTACGATTTGTTTTATTTTGGCCCACTGTGTATTTGAGTGTGACATCCCTATAGACTAAGGGCCAGAGGCAATGAGAACAACCATAACAGATAAGAGCAGCTAGAGCTAGAGCTAATACTACACATTTTGGGCCCTATCCTTGTCGGCTCTGTGATCATTTAGTGGGCCAAGAGGTAAGGCGGGGACCTGTTGCAGGATTTGCACCTTGGGGCTCCCAAGGCAAACGGGCAGTTTAAGCTCAATTATAATTATCTCTAAGAGATATACCAAAACATCCTGTGAGAGTTAATCATTCTGTCCCTGGGAATACACTAGAGAATTAGAAATTGTATTAAAATCAAGCCAGTGTCCATTCACTGTACTTTCATTAGCCTGTGTTAAATTCTGGATTTGCCAAAAGTCACATCCTCGTGTTCTAATTTCTGACAGAAAATACTGAACTGTTTTCCTTGTTTTTACGTAAAAATCTATTGTAGTTCAGTATGTTTAATTGTATTTGTATTGTGTATTGTTGCAAATTTCTATTAACGCCAACATTAACCCAAATGCAACACATTGTACATGAATTTAAACACAAACTTTGTTATAATGGATTTCGAATATTGTGCCCGATTGTGCCAATTTGGATCACTGACCTTTGTCCTGTCCTTTGACAAACCTGTGACAGACCAAGTTGTGGCTATTCAAATAAGTCCTGGCATGTTTGAAGGACTCACACCAATTTAAGTGCCAAATATTGTCTCTGGGCCCCGAGTAGAGTCAACATGGAAATGTCTACAAAGGCTGTTGATGATTCTGGCAAGGTCTTGCATGCATATATTCAGAATAGAGATTTCCTCCGGAGACACAAAAACTATAAAGCACGTTTTCCTGCACTTTCATATTCCATTTTAGAACAAAATTGTTACCTGTTAGGCTGTTACTCAGTAGGCTACACAAAATGTTTTTGTAAGCAGGTCTAATAAGTAATAACTTAACTTCTGCATTATCCAATAATGCTTTCAAGACAGCTTTCAAGACAGGGCGGAGTCAAATTTTGGTTAGAATGTTTACATCACAATCCAAAATGTGCATGTAGGGATTCAGGATAATATTGCTCAAGTACACTTCAAATTTGCTTCCCAACATAGCTGTTGATGGATACATATGTATCCATCAACATGTATGTATTGTATGTTTCAGTTACAGCTCAAATAATCTTTTCAAACAATATAGAAAGAATTATAACTGAATCTGCATAGCTGGTTCTATGGACAGAAGCCAGCTATGCCATTCCCAAGAGAAGACACACATCAACACAAACAAAAACAATCTGAGAAAAACTAATTGAGTGACAAAGTTGACTTAACAAGAAAATATTTGATTTGGTTTTGGTTATGGTACTTGGTACTATTGTACTAGAAGGCAATGAGCAATGAGCCACTACCAACACACAGATACATCAACTCATGGAACAATAACAATTGAACTGAGATAGAGATTTGTCCACACTGAACTCTTGCCTGATGAATATAACAGATTTTGGCTTTTAAAACACAAATCTGAAGATCAACATGAGAATATGCAATAACCGTCCAACCACACAGAAAATGCCTTTCTCCGGTCCCACCTATGTTATGAGTGTTGATGACATGGAGAAGAGAACACGTTTTCAGAACCCAATTTAACTTGTAGTTAAATTTGTTGTTTGGCTAGTTTGACAGTTGTTTTAAACAACTTTTTACATGCAGCATGCATGTAAATTACTTATAAGTGGATATTGATGCCAGGGTTAATGAGTTTAACTCGGCCAGTTACAAAACAAATGTAACTAAATATACCGGTAACCACATCAACAGTTATATTGTTTGAATGGCTATTGAGTCTGCCTCGAACTCTGGAGGTCCCGGTACTCCCAGATACAATTCCAACTCTGCAATGTGTCCTTGAACATTTAACCCCTGGTACTCCGTGGGCAGCACTCAGCTAGGGAAAGCTAAACGTCATGTTATACTATAACATGACTTTCAGCTTTTCAGCTTTACAAAGTTTTAAA